>WNMG01000071.1:0-16932 GCA_009769605.1 Bucorvus abyssinicus
AATTATAGTGTGGTGTGTCATTTTTATTATTCTTATTATAACAGCTGTATTGCCAAGCCTTTTGATAGCAATTATAAAGTTTGTGTTAGCAAAATAAGACAAATACAAGTTTTAGTTGTAAACTATGCCTTATTACTGCAAGGGGAGGGGGAAATGTTATAGGGAGTAACAGGCAGGGCTGGGCGCTCGGAAGATCTCGCGATGTACGGAAAGAATAGGGACCCTCCCACGAAGGCAGACTAAGGGCAGGGTTATCAGCAGCCCCTCGTATATAAGGCTTTGTAACTACGCAATAAACGCCATTTGAGCTTCCTCTACATTAGAGTCAGCGTCTCATTTGGTCCTCGCCGGGGAGGAGCGAGTGTCCGGCACATGGGGGTCTGCAAGCCTTGAAGTGGAAGCACAACAGCATTCAGCTTTTTAAAACACAGAACAGTGACTGGCACGTACCAATATTATTCCACAAGAAATCAAGTCGAATCGTTCAAACCCTCTTCATTGTGAAGGGTTGAGACTGGGAGGTTTCACGGTATGTGGAGAAAGGGAAAAGGATCAAAAGCAAGGTTCAAGGCATTCACAAGCTGAAGAAAGAGGTGCTGTGCTTTGAGGTCTACCCTTTTGTTCTCCTCCCTCTGCAAGTCTAGGCTATGATACGGAGATAAAGGCCAGTGTGTGTGTGTGGGGGGGTCTTCACTCAGTACTTTTTCTAAATTAAGTTCCACAGTTTTCATTTTGTTTCAAACAGTAACTTATGTTTTAATACCTGTTTCAGGACCCTCAGATCTGTGGTGCTGTTAACATTGCACTAAACTGGCATTACCCATTTTTAAAAAGACATTAAAGAGCAGCTTTGAACTTTGCTTCTGAGATGGAAGCACTGTCTCCGAACCAACAAGGATTCCTGTCACTCTTGCTTTGCATCTTTCAAGGCCTGAAGTCTTTCTAAAAGGGGCGGATGGGAGTAATGCCACATTGAAAAGATCCAGTCAGAAACAGGGAATCCTAAATTATCTTTGTTTAGCTTGATCAAAGCAGAATACAGGTCTTTATCCTTCCCGAGTTCCTTGGCAAATGCATCTGCTTGAAACTCAAATCGTCTGCTTAATACAGTCAAACAAAATGAGAGAACCTGTGGAGAGAAATATATTAGAAATTATTTTGAAATTCAGCTATCTGCAGGTTCTTTACAGTATCAGTAAATACTCCTGCATCTGCCTCCCACACCCCCACATATCGCTGTGGCTGTAGGATGACCTCGCTAAGGTTTATCCCGGCCACACTGAGACTGGCAGTCTTATCCAACCCGGAGCACTAAGCCTCCTTATTAAAACCACAGATGGAGCCCCTAGAAACTTCAAACTTCCACCCCTGCCCTGCCCCAGCCAAGACAAAATCATTAATTAAATAGGATGATACTTGAGCACTGTGTCATGAAAATTTACCTCATTGTAAGGTGAAAAAATGAACTGGAAAATAATCATCAAGCCTATCAGGGTGGGCTGGGTGTCATAGAAACCAAATGCAGCAAAGAGTTCTTTCCGACCAATTAACACAGCGAACAAGAAGAAGCAGAGGAAGGAATTCATCTAGAGAAAGAAACAACACTCTTGATTAAGGTGAGTTTTTCATCCAAGTCTAAACATGGCCTATTCGTATTGCAGACTGGCATGGAAACACGACTGACAGGAACCACACGGATTGCTTTAGAACTAACACACGAAGAGGAACAAACAGCTGCCCTTTACCTGCCGTCTGTGAACGCATGCAGTGAAAAAAACACTATGTCAGTGAGCTAAAAAGTAAGGAGAAAAGAAAGGGCAGTGAAGGAAGATGAAAAGGCAAGAAGACAAGATAAGTGAGGAGGGAGAACAGGGTAGAATCCATCTACTTGGAATTAAGTATAGGTTCCAAAAAGTTTAAAACCACACAGAATATGCCTGTGCTGAGTCATACTTCTCTTCCTGGAAAAAATCTGCACTTCCATCTAAGCCATGCATCACCGTGGACAAGCACCGGGCTGGTCTGGCTTTTCAGAGGTACGACCACGACGTACCAAGCTTTCTAGAGAAGGTGATCAGTTCAATCCATTCAAATGGCTGCTTGGTCTTTTTAGAGTCACGTGGACAGTGCCAGAATATTGTTATTGATACACATGGGACAGAAAAACAGGGACGGCTGCGACAGCAACCAATCAGCAGAAAAACTAGAAGACACTGCAGAAGGATTTAAGAAAATTTCTGGAAGTGAAGATAAAATCTACCTATTGCAGCAAAATAATAGTATCTAGAAAGTGGATCCAAAGACAAAAGTTACACAAGTCGGCCGAGTGGCAAAAGCATCCAACAGTTGCTAGTTAGTAGGGATCAACACTGCTGTCAGAAGCTGGAAGGTAATTGCCTTAAAGCAGAACCCAAGCAGGACCTCGCTGCAGTGTTCAATTGTAGGGACAAGAAAAAACAGTGTGGAAAGGGGAGATTTTCTTAACAGGAGCTTGAGAGCGATGTTTACAGCCTGGAAAGCTCGTGAATAGCCTTAGAGAAAGAACAGAACAGAACTGGGGAGTGTTACACATCTCAAGAAGACATGACGGAGTGACAGAAGGTGCATAGGAGGGCAGCAAAGAGGAAGAAACTGGGCTGGGAACTTGGGAGAAAAGGGTGGGTGATAGCTGGAATGAGACAGATCTGCACTGAAGCACAGAGAAGACTGCTGATAATTTAACAGAAGGCACGAGCTGTGCCTTGCAAATAAAAGTATTTGAAGTAGGAGGATTGGGGGAGCAATTTCCTTGTCCTGGGCAATGCCCAGAGGTATACGCATGAGTGAACAGACCATCAGGCGCCTTTTCTTCAAAGGCCAGGTTGGGCAATCTCTAGAAATTGCTTCAATGTTCACCCCCATGTGGGCATGCACCAGGAATGGCACAAAGTTAATTACCGACAATCAAAGCACAGGGTATGAGAATACAATAGAGATAAGGAAGAATGCCCTGCTGTGTCGGGTTTCATAATCCTCAATCACAGGAACAGGACAGACAGACGCTCTCAGACACACAGAGCTTTCTCGGAGATGGTGACCAACACCTCAAAAAATGCAGGCTGGGAGACGGGATACATCCAGTCTTATCCCTAGCACAGGGATGGAAACAGACCTTCAGAGAAGGCTCCGGATTCAAACAGACAAGGAGGAAGGGTTACAGACCAGAAAGACGTGTCCCAGTTTCAGAAGGCTGCTGAGCTGAATAAAACTGCAGCAGACATGCCTTCTTAGATGCTTTCTACCAACAAGATGGAGCAAGGAGGGGACGGAAAGGCTACTGCATGTTCACTGTAGACACAGCAAATGAAAAAAAAACCAAACCAACTTTCTGTCACAGAGCATAAGGTTATTGTGTGGACGTACACTTACAGGTCCAGAAGCAGGCATGTGGAAACAGCGACAGTTACAGCATGCTCTGGGAAAAACACCAGTTTATCATAACTTACCTGGCTGATGATAATGTTTTTGACAGTGTGACCTAGTTTCCAGTGACCCAATTCATGACCAAGTACAGCCAGAACTTCTTCATTTTTACATCCTTGTTTCTTATTCTGGGGGAATAAAGCACAAGTAATATCAGGTATGACTGAACACAACTTAATAAATGTCTTAATTTATTAGTTTGTTTTATCCCGGGTCAGTTAAGCATCCCTGGAACAGGCTGTTCCCTTCTAGCAGCAGGTACACACATATCATTTCTTAGTGAGCCTTTTTCAAGAAGATAATGACAAAAAAAATAAACCACTTTTAAGTTCAAGAAGGTTTCTACCATGAGCTGGTGTTCTCTTACTTCTATGTATACAGACGTGTCTATGCAAACCTGGAAGAACCCTGCAAGATTTGCCTTCCAAACTCTCTCCTACTATGCCTCGATCTCGTCCTGTTTCTTTATCCAGGAAAAGGCATTACAATGGAAGTGGACGTTCAGAGCCACAGACTGTCAGCAGAGGACTGACAGCCAAGTCCTCCACCTGCAACAAGGCAGGCCTAGTTTTTATGTGCAGGGAGCCAATGTTTTGCTAAAGCCCCTGTGGATTTCTGCGGTCTCTTTGGTGCTACCTGCACCACTCACACAGCCCCAGAAATGTCAGTCAGCAGCTCAGGGATACTTTGGTGTTGATATCATGAGGTTTTGGGTTTCAGCATCTCACTCAGGACCTTTAAAATACATTCAGAAAACACAAGGGAATCTCTCCCCATGAAGTTAAATAACACAATGAAAAACAACGATGAACTCACTTTGGTTTTAGACTTTGTCTCTTCATTCTCACCATCTTCTCCTTCTGCTGGTTCTTTGTTCAATGCAGAATAATCTTCCAGGAGGGTGTCAAAGAGCACTATCCGCTTATTCTTGAAGAATCCGTAGAAATAAGCATTGCTGTGAGAAGAACGCTTAGAACCTGATGGGGGAAATTTTCATTAAAGACCGTAACCTGAACAGTCCCACACACTGCCGACTATGCCTTAGATAGGACAGATTCTTCCAAAGGAATTATCAAAGACCCCAGATCTGTAGACAAACTCAAGCAAATGAGTTCACAGGTTGAAGCATGTTTTAAAATGGGCTAACCACCGGCACACAGCTCAAACACAAACCCTTTCAAAAGCAAAAACAAAAACAAAGGAGCAAAAAGGTGCTCCACGCTACGTTTCTTCAGCAAATCAGAAAAAAGATCTGCTGTGATAAAAAGCCCAGGGCTCTCCGTGTCGTTCTAGGTGGTAGAAACGGCCAGGTAGCAAGTATCTTTTCGTACATTTGGACTCCTCTGAACCTGGAGAGGAGCGGAGGGATGAGAGATCGGCCTGAGACATTTCGGCATAGCTTAGCGTCCTTTTCTGCAGTGGGTACAGACCTCAACTGACGTTTGAAAACACCCCTTGTTTTTTTAACAGGTGGGAACGACTCCTGTATCTCTCGCTAAGTTCTGGACAACCACACTCATGCGCACTTGCAAGCATCAATGCCTAACTTGGCGGCTCTTGCTACTAAGTGGCAAGCATCAAACGCCACCCTCACCTGATGCTTGGCCGTCTCCATACCCTCCAGAACTGTCGTCTTGAAGTCCTCCTGCTTGCCCTGTGGAAGGAAAGAGGAGAACTCAGGGACCTTACTCCATAAGTTAAACCATACTGGACATAAAGGCCCGGCAGTTGGCGTTTTAGGTATTAAATTTCACCAACTAACTAAACCCATGTTCTGAGAATCCCATCTTCTGGAACCTAGGTTCAGGGCCCAAACTCTGTGGTCTTCTAAAGTGTTACCCATGTTACTGGAACGCTTTACACCAGACTTGATGGGAAATAAATAAGTACACAACATGTAGCATTCCTGGTGGCCAAATACTTAGGATCAACTTCATGAATGGCTGGGACATGAATAGGAAGTTTACATTTCTTACTGCCGAGATCTGCTGGATGGATACCCTCAGATTCTATGGATCTCAAACCATAAGATTTTAATATCTTGCCCTTGGTACTCCCGAGTCTCCCCAGATGCAAGGGGCTAGCTTGAATCATCCTGAAAAGCCTCTGACATTCAAGAGTCTATTCCTTTTTTTCCCCACAAACCCTTCCTTGAAGCTTGACGATGGAACTTTTTTTGAAAGACTCAGGCCCCTTATTTTGGCTTCAGTGCCCTTGATACACCGACAACGTTCTAGCACACTAACACCGCTTTTGAATCCAAGTCCGTGTCAATACCATTGACTGATCAGCGATGCGATCAACACCCACCACTGAAAGACATTGGTCTTTCAAGGTATGCAGGGCTGGAAACATGAGGAAAAGCAAAGCACTCATCTAAAAGATCTGAAGAAGTCTCAAAACTACCTTAGCCTGCATGTAAGTCCTAAACAGCAGCCCTGACAGGACCACAACACAACCAGGAACAGAGCGTTCTTAGGGCAGATACAACTGCAGCCGCAATGCCTTCAGGAACAAAGCTAACACGGGTCACCTCACGCACTGCTCATCTGCACAGGAGCCACTAGCTCCCAGATGAGCTTGTAAGCCATATTCTTCCACAGTCAGATGTTTGCCTAAAGTCTTGTCACCTCCAGAGAGCAGGAAGCTGTGGAACACTACAGAGAGGGCTGAGTGCTGGTCAGCTGGCTGCTCCTGCACCAAGGCTACTTCACATCAAGTGCTTCAAGGGTCAGCAAATTGGGGCTTTTCTGAAGTCCAAACAATCCCCTCACCTCCCAAAACAAACTGCTGAGGTCAAGGTAGCAGATGGAACAGTCCCCTCCGAGAGCACAGCTGTTCAAGGAGACATCTCCAAACAGGTAAGAGTAAGGTCCAACCTGAGGCTGAACCGGCAATTACTAAGATTACTCTTTAGAGTCTGGGATGGGGTGGACAACTTTGCCAGAATGTAACTTGAGGCTCTTAGGGGATGCACTACCTTGAAAGAATTTCATCTGAACTACAAATTTAACCCCTGAAGCAAGACACAAAGGGAACCAAATGTTTTCATACTTGGATAACCTGGAATACTCTGCAATGTTGTAACATTACGCATCTACAGATAAAATAGGAACTGAAAGGAGAAAGCCATTTCCACTCGGCTACAGTAGCGGAGCAATAGTCACTATTCTTATAAGGAGAGCGACCATGACAAACAATTGTCTTTTGAGAGGCCTTAGAAGTCCCAAAGTCAAGATTCTATGAACTAACGTTGCAATAGCAAGAGAAAACTCCTCCCTTCACCTACACTGCAAGTACTGGCAAGCATATACTTGCAGTGTACTACAAGTACGTGGCTGGGAACACTACAAGACCTACTTCCCTTCTGGGAGAGACCAAGACAACTCAAACACTAATATTTGCACTCTGCATAAGCCATTATTTGCAGGAACAGTTACACTTGTGCCTTCCGTCCGTTCAGGAACTGTAAAGGTGCTGACATCAGCCCGTGGCATTCGTTATCCCTGAGTTAGCACTGACCATGAGCAGAGGGGACAGAACTGCTCCCTGTTCACTCACAAAAAGAAATCAACATTTTCCCTCTTCTGTTAACAACAGCTAAACCATTTTCAACATTAAGTCAAAAAAAGCATCACCACCACTGCTTGCTCAGACACAACTACAAAGGCTACCCGGTCTCAGAACAGGAGTGTGGAAACAAGGCTGGCCAGCGCAGACTGCCTCTCCTTCCTCACGGCACGTCATGTCCCAGCTGCAAAGGAACGAAGCAACCGGCAAACTGCTGACCCGTACTAACATCCTATTACTGCAGCTGAACACAACGTGTAGGAGCAGAACATCGAGCAGAACCTCTGCAAGTCTCGAGGTAACAGAATAAGGGACCATGGGCTGAACAGCCATCAGGAAGAAGGTCTACAAAGGAGTCCACTTCATGCAGTTATCCACTGCCTTAACATAAAGAACAGTGGCACGCAGTTACCACCGAGTACTGAATTCAATTAGCAAAACAGACAAGTTGGATGAAAGACAGCGACAGAGCACCACTGAGTGTGACTATTCACTTGACATTAATCTGGACTGTGTTCAGTCTCACAGCTCCTGGGAGACAGCAGCTAGAAACATAAGATCGTGGTACCACAAAGTAAGAAAACCAACCAACCAACAAACCAGGAGCTGCTAACGAAAACCTTCGGGAAGCTATAAAAATGAATTGCAATTTGGTGAGGGCAAACAAAAATATCCCTAGAGGAGAAAAATGGAAGCAGCAAGCTCCTTAATTTCAAAGCAGGTCTTGGGAAACAAGAACACAAACCTCATTCAGCACTGAAATGGAGTCTGGGAGTTTTCTGCTGTCAGACAATATTTCTCAAGGGAAAAGGAAGGGAGATGCTTTGAGGAAATTAACTTAATCATGAAACACTGTTAAACCTTTAAATACTGCTCTGCAACAGCATGCAGAAAATCTGGCGAGTCCAGATTACAACAATCTGCACAGCCAAAACATCTGGAATTCCCCACAGCTGAACACGTCAATGGAAGCCACCCCACAAGAGCAGCATTTCGCTGGCACATAAAGTGTGACACTTAATTAACACACTTCTTCTACCGTAAACCGTCCCTGAGGACAGGCTAACGCAACACCACTACTGGCACTCTTACGTTCTAAGATGCGCACAGTAGGGCTTTTCGACACAAAAGGTCATGACCTGTAACACAGCAGCTTTACACCTCTCCTGCTTTACCTACGTTCTTGCAGGCTTTAAACACACAAAGGACATCATTAAGGTCTGCAATGAAAATAAATTCAAACTAATCCACGAACGAACTTTCTGTATTTGGAGAAATTGTCAGTATGCAATCCTGTTCTAGGATTACTGTCCGATTTCATAGTTCTCATTGAACACTTATATTTTCGCTTCGAAGTGACACAGAGAAAACCTCAGTTAGAACCACTGCTCCTACACACAGCCGGCCCCCTGCCTCTTTCCGCTAACGGCTGTTTGATCAGAAGTTGCCATGCTCTTTGACAGTCACCATAAGAGGATCTGATGCTCTTGATGCCTGCATTGAGAAAGACAAAGATAGAGAGATCCACCAGTGTGTCTCGTTCCAGAAGCCTTTAAAAATACAGCAAGACTAGCGATGGAATGACAACTGAAAAGCTGTTGTCTTCCTAAATCACTGTTTTGTGCGTATCAGAGGGTTTCTAGGAATGGAGAAAGGATATGATGATCTGAAATCTACTTATTTCCAGGCAGCTAGATAGAGCCTGTTCTAAAATTCGATGTATTTAGATGACTAAATATGGTGCTTGCAGAGTAACTGCTTAGCAGACTGTTGTGTGAACAGAACAGCATGAGTCCACCACTGCCTACCTTCCACGTTTCTTCCTTCCTGGGACAAAACACTGCACTTGGCTGATGATGCCTCAAACTGATTTCCATCACCATTCTTAGAGGCACAAAATGGTGTGAGACAAAGGATGTTGCTCTTGCATGATAAGAATCTAATAAGATAAACAGGAGGTTGCCTTGTAGGGTGGGAGTGTGGTCCCGTTGATTTCAACGGTCTCGTGGATCGTCGACGGAGGTTTTGCAGGGGACCGACTGGGATCCTGAGACCAATTTTCAAGGCAGACCCAGTGAACCACAGGGGGATAAAAAAAAAAGTAGGCACAATCGCGACAACCAGGCAACTCCGTGCACGGACCAAGGTAAGAAAATTGACTGTTAAAGTATTACCTTGGTGGTTGGGACATTCTGAGAGACTTTTTGTGTGTGCCTGAGTGAGACGTACCATCGGTACGAAGTGAGTGCGGAGTCCGGATCCGCGGTTCTGTTATTCCGCGAGGAAAACAGCCGGAGAAGGACGAAGTGAAAGAACGGAGTGACAGAAAAAGTCTCGGGAAATCAGAATGGGGAATAGAAATAGTAGGCCTAATAAGCAGGACGAGGAAGAGAGTCCTGGGAACATCCCTCCAGACAGTCCTTTGGGGAGGATGTTGAAGCGTTGGGAAAACGCACCTTGTACAAGGGATAAGGATAAGAAAAAAAATGATACAGTATTGTTGTTTCATCTGGACAAAGGCAAACATCAAAGGGCAGGCTGTATTCTGGCCAAAATACGGGTCAGATGAGAATTGGGTGTGCCAAGCTCTAAATATCTATGTGAACGAAAAAAACCCCTTTTCTTAAGAAGAGTCCAAATACGCTTCATGCTGGGGGTGGAAATTAAGGCGTGGAGCAAGGGAGTACTTTTTCCCTTTAAAAACAGAAGAATCGGACTCTGAGACAAAAAAATCTAAGACGTGGGACCCATTGGAGTGTTTATCACCCCCTTATAACTCACCTCTGGTCAGCTCTGACTCACCTCCTCAAAGTCCTGGATATCAGGAATCAGGGGAAGTGACAGGCTCCCCTCCCCAAGAGAGGAGCCAGGAAAATTTTCAGGGAGCCACGGCTAGTGCTCCCCCACTAAACATATACCCCAAATTGAGTAAAGAAATAGAACAATGTCAAAGAGATCTTTTAAACTTTCCTTTACCATCAGGAAAAGAAAAATCTGAAAGGAAAGTGGATACAGAAAAACTTTTCCCCTTACGGGAAGTCCCCCTTGGTGCGGGAGAAGTGGGATATGTAAGTGCCCCACTTAGTAGTAGTGAAGTAAGAAGTTTTAAAAAAAGAAATGAAATCCCTAATTGAAGATCCCATAGGATTGGCTGAACAACTGGACCAATTTTTAGGGCCAAGCTTTTATTCTTGGCCGGATATGATGTCTATAATGCATATTTTATTTAGTGGAGAAGAAAGAGGAATGATTAGGAGGGCTGCTATGCAAGAGTGGGAAAGAAGAAATCCACCAGGACAGGAAATAGTACCAGCGGAACAAAAATTCCCTAATGCTGATCCCAATTGGGACAACAATAATCCAGAACATAGAGTTAACATGAAAGATTTAAGGGAGTTAATAATACGGGGCATAAAAGAGGCCGCTCCCAAATCTCAAAATCTAGCAAAAGCCTTTGAAATTCAGCAGGAAAAAAATGAGACACCCCCTGCATTTTTGCAGCGGTTAAGAGATCAAATGAGAAAATATTCGGGACTGGATCTGGACGACCCTGTAGTCCAGGGACTGTTAAAAGTCAATTTTGTTACCAAAGCGTGGCCGGATATTCAGAAAAAATTACAAAAATTAGATGGTTGGAATGAAAAACCGTTGGAAGAGTTGTTAAGGGAAGCTCAGCAAGTGTATGTGAGGAGAGAGGATGAAAAGCAAAGACAGAAAACGAAGATGATGGTTTCTGCAGTAGATCAGGTGGTGAAACAGAGAATAGAACCAGGACTGCAGCGAGGAAGGGAGACACAGGGGAGAGGGAGAGGCACGAGAGGAAGCAGGGGAGGGGGTGCCGGACGAGGGAAAAGGCAGGTTGCTGCTTCCCCAGTGGGATGTTATCAGTGTGGAAAAATAGGCCATTTCAAGAGAGAGTGTCCTGAGTTGATGAAAGAAGAAAAAGTGGTGTCATTGATGACTTTTGAAGATATTGACTAGGGGGGTCAGGGGTTTCTTAATTTAAGGTCCCATCAGGAGCCCTTGATAAATTTAAAGGTGGGACCCCAGGAAGAAGAAGTTGTCTTCCTGGTTGACACAGGAGCCGCTAGAACTTCTCTAAGTTTTATTCCTCAAGGAGTGAAATTTACGAACCAACAAAAGACAGTTTCAGGAATCAAAGGTGAAGGGTTTTCTGTTCCTGCGTTCGAACCAATGCTATTTAAACTAAAAGAAGAGGTAATA
Organism: Bucorvus abyssinicus; assembly: GCA_009769605.1. Lineage (NCBI taxonomy): Eukaryota > Metazoa > Chordata > Aves > Bucerotiformes > Bucorvidae > Bucorvus > Bucorvus abyssinicus. The sequence goes on from WNMG01000071.1 coordinate 11,257, forward strand.
CAAGTGCAGGCATTATATATTCCCGCAGTTGGAGGTAATATATTGGGAAGAGATTTGATTATACAATTGGGATTGGAAATCAGGATATATAATGAGCAAATTGTAATTTCTATGAATTTATTGACGGAAAAAGATGAGAAGCAAATAAACCCGGTGGTATGGGCAAGAGAAGGTAACCGGGGAGGGTTAAACATAGCTCCTCTGAAGGTAAGATTTAATCAAAACTATGATATAGTACATCAAAAGCAATACCCCATTCCCTTAGAGGGGCAGAAAGGCCTCCAGCGAGTGATAGAAACTCTCCTCAAGGATGGATTATTAGAGCCTTGTATGTCTCCTTTTAACACTCCGATCCTACCAGTAAGAAAAGCAGACGGGTCTTACCGTTTAGTTCAGGACCTGAGGAAGATAAATGAAATCGTCCAAGTGCGCCACCCAGTGGTTCCTAACCCTTACACCTTAATGAGTAAAATACCTCACGAGCACAAGTGGTTTAGCGTAATAGACCTAAAAGACGCTTTTTGGGCATGTCCGTTAGAACAAGACAGTAGAGATGTATTTGCTTTTGAGTGGGAAGATCCACATACGGGACGAAAACAACAGTTCCGGTGGACGGTGTTGCCCCAAGGGTTTACGGAGTCACCAAATTTATTCGGACAAGTATTAGAACAGATCCTTGAGCAATTTAAACCTTCCCCTGATGTTGCTTTACTTCAATATGTTGATGATCTTCTGATTTCGGGAAAAGAAAATAATGAAGTAAAAGAAACCACAAATTCCCTGTTAAACTTCTTAGGAGAACAAGGCCTAAGGGTATCAAAAAACAAATTGCAATATGTAGAGAAAGAAGTTAAATACTTAGGGCATTTGATCAGTGAGGGGAAACGAAAAATAAATCCTGAAAGAATAAAAGGAATTGTGGAATTACCTCTTCCACGAACAAAAAAGGAGTTAAGGAAATTCTTGGGGTTAACTGGTTATTGTCGTTTATGGATAGATTTCTATGCACAGAAAACAAAAGGGTTGTATCTGAAATTGCTGGATGAAGAACCAAATGTTCTAACCTGGACAGAAGAAGAAGAGAAGCTAATCCAGGAGTTAAAGCGAAGCTTAATCACCGCTCCTGTGTTAGCACTGCCGTCATTAGATAAGGCATTTGAGTTGTTTGTTACAGTGGTGGATAAAGGAGCTGCTTTGGGAGTTTTAACTCAAGAATGGGGGGACAAACGACAACCCATAGCATATTTGTCCAAGCTTTTGGATCCAGTATCAAAGGGGTGGCCAGAGTGTGTACAAGCTGTAGCCTCTACTGCCCTCTTGGTAGAGGAAAGCAGAAAATTGATGTTTGGAGGGGTACTAGTAGTGAGTACCCCCCACCAAGTGAAAACTATTTTGACCCAGAAGGCTGGGAAGTGGTTAACTGATTCTAGAGTATTGAAGGATGAGGCAATTCTAATAGAAAAAGGTGATTTAATCTTGACCACCAGTTCATGCCTCAACCCAGCCACCTTCCTATGGAAGGGAGAAACAAAGTGTGAGGATCTTGAACACAACTGTCTAGACATCATAGAGCATCAGACTGAAGTGCGGCCTGATTTGAAGGAAATCCCCTTACACTCGGGCTCCTATTTATTTATTGATGGTTCCTCGAGAATAATTCAAGGCAAGAGACACAATGGTTATGCAATCATTGAAGGAATGAACCAAGAGATAAAAGAAGCAGGGCGGCTACCAACCACCTGGTCAGCCCAGACACGTGGATTATGTGCCTTAAACAGAGCCTTACAACTGTTAGAAGGAAAAGAGGGAACGATTTATACTGATTCAAGGCATGCCTTTGGGGTGGTACAAACTTTTGGGCGAATATGGGAAGAAAGGGGGTTAATCAATAGCAAAGGAAAGGAATTAGTACATGGAGAATTGATCAAACAAGTGCTAAAGAATTTATTACTTCCAAATGAGATTGCGGTGGTCCATGTGAATGGACATCGAAGAGGAAATTCTTTTAGAGCCAGAGGAAACAGGCTGGCTGATGAAGCAGCCAAAGAAGCAGCATTAGGCCACGAGATGGTGAACATGTACAATCTTACCCCACAGGTGCCTGTACCAAAAACAACTCCTATATTTACAGAAAAAGAGAAGGAAAGGTTACAGGAACTGGGAGCCATTGAAACAGAGGGAAAATGGATTCTCCCTGATGGGAGAGAAATGTTGAATAAGCAAATCATGAGGGAAATAATGGCTATTTTACATCAGGGAAGCCACTGGGGGGTACAAGCAATGTGTGATTTAGTCCTGAGAAAATATGGATGCATAGGAATACATACAGTAGCCAAGCAAATTTGTGAACGATGTGTGACTTGCAGGAGGATAAACAAAAAGGTTCTGAGGAAGCAACCCTCGGGAGGGAGGGAGCCTGGTTTAAGGCCTTTTCAAAGTATACAGGTGGACTTCACTGAATTACCACCAATAGGTAAACTGAAATATCTTTTAGTTTTAGTAGATCATCTTACTGGATGGGTAGAAGCTCACCCGATGGTAACTGCCACCACAGCTGGAGTGGCCAAAATCATCTTAGAACAAATTATTCCTAGATATGGAATAGTAGAAATATAGATTCTGATCAGGGCAGTCATTTCACTTCTAAGGTACTCCAGAGAATGATGGAGGGCCTAGAGGTATCCTGGGACCTTCATACTCCTTGGCACCCACCACCCTCAGGGAAAGTCAAAAGGATGAACCAAACAATAAAGAAGCAGCTGTCAAAATTGGTTCTAGAAACGAAACTACCCTGGACTAAGTGTTTACCCTCAGCCCTACTGAGAATCAGGACTGCTCCTAGGAAAGACACGGGGATTTCACCCTATGAACTGTTATATGGGTTACCTTATCTGGGTAAAGGGGACAGCCTTCCTCAATTTGAAACCAAGGATGTTTTTCTTCAGAACTATATACTGGGGCTGTCGTCTTCTTTGTCTTTCCTCAGGAATAAAGGACTTCTAGCTCAAACGCCACCGCTGGAGTTTGCAGTTCATACCATCCAGCCCAGAGAGTGGGTCCTGATCAAGTACTGGAAGGAAACTAAACTGCAACCCGACTGGGAAGGCCCGTTCCAGGTACTACTGACTGCAGAGACAGCAGTAAGGACGGCTGAGAGAGGCTGGACTCATTACACCAGACTCAAAGGACCAGTGGATCCTCCCCTCGAGGACGGACAGTGGCACGCATATCCCACCAAAGACCCTCTACGTATTAGACTGAAAAAGCAGTGAGTAAGTTTAGAAAGTCAAAGAGGATTAAGTAGTCGTGATAAATATTTATGCCCGGACCTTCCGGCACCCAGCTATGGAAACTCCCCTTGTCGGACGTGGTCTGATGTGTGGTGGACCACCCAACCTAGTGGATGGACAGCCACCCCACATGAGTCGTGGAAAAAGTTAAAGGCTCAAATCACTATAGTTAAAGGAATACCTGTACCCAATTGTGAAAACCTTGAATGCAACCCCTTAATCATTACCGTAACAGGGGCAGATGGAACCTATAGAGGAGTAAACCAGACCTATGGACTTGGAATAGACGTGGCGGGGACTGATCCCGTAGGTAGATTTAGAATCGCAGTTTGGAAATCTTAAAATAAAATGGGAAAAGAAGCTGTAAAAGCCACTTCCCCCACAATAGAACAGTGGACTCCTCCAAATGATTCTAAAGTAGTAAAGGTAGTTGAAATTAAGGATTTAAGACAAACTTTTGAGATGGAAACAGGATATGGAGAAACAAATGCCTGGGTAGAATGGGTAAAATACACTGTGAAGAGTTTAAACAAGAGTGATTGTTATGCATGTGCCGCAGGTAAATCTAAACCACAAGTTGTTCCCTTTCCCCTCGGCTCATCCCGTGATCCTGCAGGGATGGAGTGCATTCTTGCACTATACCAGGAGGAAACAGCCTGGGGAAATGATACCTGTAAAACACTCTCGCTTTTGTTCCCAGCCGTGCTGAGTAAAGACATTCGGGTACCCCCTGCCTTCACAGGCATAACTGGGAACCACACGGCTTGTCTCTCACGACAGGGTGCGAAGGCTACCCGGTTTTTGGGGGAGTTCTCAAGATGCAGGAGAACACCGGATGTGACAAATGACAGAGGTGGGAACTATTCATCACTGCGGATTCCGAGGGCAGATTTGTGGTGGTATTGCGGAGGAAAGGGTTTGAGAAACACTCTTCCGTCCAATTGGAAAGGCACGTGCGCTATTGTACAATTGGCTATTCCATTCACCCTGGCATTTCAAGAAAATGAGACTCATGGAGGAGAAGGGAACAGAGTTAAAAGAGATATAATAGAAACTTCCTTTGATGATAAAATATATATTGACTCAATCGGGGTCCCCCGAGGAGTCCCCAACGAATTCAAAGCCAGAAATCAAATTGCTGCAGGTTTTGAGTCAGTTCTTTTTTGGTGGGTCACAGTAAATAAAAATGTGGACTGGATCAATTACATCTATTACAATCAACAGAGGTTCATAAATTACACCCGAGATGCAGTGAAAGGAATTGCTGAACAGTTAGATGCGACTAGTAGAATGGCGTGGGAAAACAGAATGGTTCTGGATATGATGTTAGCAGAAAAAGGGGGAGTTTGTGTTATGTTGGGAAGGCAATGTTGCACCTTCATTCCCAACAACACCGCCCCTGATGGAACTATTACCAGAGCTCTACAAAGATTAACCACTTTAGCAAATGAATTGGCGGAGAATTCAGGAACAGATACATCACTGACTGGCTGGTTGGATTCATGGTTTGGCAAGTGGACAGGAATGGTAGTATCAGTTTTCACCTCCTTAATTGTTGTAGCCGGGGTATTAGTAGCTATAGGGTGTTGTATTATTCCATGTGTAAGAGGACTAGTACAAAGGCTGATCGAAACAGCAATAACCAAGAAAATGTCCCTAGATCCTCCACCTTATCAAGACAAGTTCTTGTGCCTCACAGAACAAGATTTAGAGGAAGAGAAAGATAAAGAATGTGAACAAATGCTGGCTAAATTGGAGGCCTCTTATGAGTCCACATCTTAAACCAAGGAATTGCAAGAATCAACAGAACTTAGAAAAAGGGGGGAATTGTGAGACAAAGGATGTTGCTCTTGCATGATAAGAACCTAATAAGATAAACAGGAGGTTGCCTTGTAGGGTGGGAGTGTGGAACAAAGGATGTTGTTCGTATACGATAAGAACCTGTTGTCAGCCCAGGTTGCTCGAGATAGAGAGGGGATTTTTCGAAGCCGTACTGCGCATGCTTAATAGGGTATTGAATATTAACTTCTCCTCCCAGGGGAGGCATAAGTTCGCGGTAATGAGACATGCGATGTATGAACTGGTATGTACTATAACATGTAGAAGGCGTGTCGGGTTAGTCTGTAAACTTTGGAGTACCCAGCCAATGGGGAAACAGAGGAGGGATTTCACGGCTGGGAATAGGGTGTAAAAATTCATGTATTTTTCTGACCAGGTGTGCCTACTTGTTAGACACCCGGTTTTGCAAGAACGTAATAAAATTAGGTGCTTCACTGTGAAGTCTGGCCTAACCCTCTTGTCGCGAGGGTTTTTTTTAGCGCATTTCTCACAATGGCAATAGAGAAACAGCAAAAGTGTTTTAATATTAGGTCTCAAGGATTAAACC
>WNMG01000072.1:0-10643 GCA_009769605.1 Bucorvus abyssinicus
TCTGGCTCCATCTCCCTTCCGTCAGGTACTTAAGCACGTTCATAGGAGTCACCCCACTCCGAACCTGCTCTTCTAAGATTCTGCAGAGAACAGGGCTAAGAGTCACTTGTAAGCAATCTCAGCTCTGTGAGCCTCTCATGTGACACCCTAGTCCCTCAGTCATCTTAGTGCAGGTGTGATTTTTATTAACTGTGAAGATAATACACTATGAAGTATTTGTGTACATATTTCCAAGCAACTTTTCCAGGGGAGTTTTTTCTGCACCCTCCAAACTCGTGCCCTTGTCCACCTTCCCCCATTCCACCCCCGCCCCCCCAACCCCTGTGCCTCAGCCATGCCCCACCCGTCCCGTGCGTCACCGGAGCTACACACAGACACTGCCCCCGGCCTGTGAGCAGGCCGGGGTTACACAGCTGGGAGAGGGACACAGCTGGCCCCAACCTAACAGGAGGGAGAGCGTCACGGTCAGTAATGAGGTGTCGGTCGGCACGGTGTTCAGGAAGGGCATTAGGCAGCCAAAGGAACAGCTGCTCCCCCGACACCTTGTGGAACAGCCCGTGCAGCCGGCCAAGTACAGCGTGTTGCAGCAGCGAAGTGCCGCTGCGACTCTGGCTGGCAGCAGGGGCGCTCCCGGACCCAGCGGAGATGGCCCCTGCCGCAGTACCGCTGAGGGCCTCTCGCCGACCACCTACCCACCCTCCGCTTTCCTTGGACAAGCTCCCTTCCCTGGTGCCCGAAGCGCGGAACGCAGCCCGGCGTACGCACGCCGGCGGTGTCCGGCGCAAGCGCCGTGGCCGGGGGAAACATGGCGGCGCGCGGGATGCGGATCCCAGCCGTGGCGGCCCCTTCGCCGCCTATTGAAAAGATGTCGGTACTGCAGCCCACGAGAGGTGCGCATGCGCAAAGATGGGTCTGCCGTCCGGTACTGCGCATGCGCAGTGGTGCGCTGTTACAGGGCTCAGTGTCGCCGCCTGGTGAAAAAATCTCAGTAATGAAGCCCAGGAGAGCCGCGAATGCGCAGTGATACGCAGTGCTGTACCGGCCTCCCGGGAGCCCCGCATGTGCGGTGGAACGCTCGGTTTCGCCGCTCACCGCCGCTCCAGGTTCACCGAATTTCGGTACAGCGGCCCGGGAGAGCTGTGCATGCGCGGCGACTGACGGGCACAGCCGGCTGGCGGGAGGACCGCCGAGCCATAGCGTGCGACTTTCGGAGGACTGGCAGCCGCTTCCGCTCTCGAACCACAGAGTGTGGGGCCGCTCTGTGGCGGGGCCTAGCGGGAGCCGTGGCGGTGCGGCGGGGCCTGCCCGGTGCCGCGCGACAACTCGGAGTCCCCTCCGCTCCGGCGGCAGGGGCGGGGCCTCCCGCGGCCTGCCGGGAGCTGCAGTCCGGGGCACGGGCTTTCCGGCCGGCCGTGCTGGCTCCCGGAGCACGCCGGGAGCGGTAGTTGCCGCGGAGCGGGCGGCCGGGCAGACGCGCTGCTCCCGGGCGCGTGCGGCGAGGCAGCGTTTTGTGACGGGTTCCGTGCGGTTTCGTGCGGGTTTCGGCCGCGGAGGAGCCCCGTGCTCCCCGCCGGCGGGGAGCATGGCGACGCGCGGGGCCGCGGCTCCGGGATGCGGCGGCGGCGGGTGCGGGCTGAGCCCGTGGCTGAGGTGAGTGAGCCCCTTGGTTGGGTGCGGGGGTGTGCGCTGTCCGCCGGTGGCCCGGCACTGGCGGGACGGGAAGCCACACGCAGGGGCGGGAACAGCCATGGCGGGGGCTGACTCCGGCGGGTGGAAAACCGTTCCGGAGGTTCCCTGCGCTGCGTCTCCTCCCCGGGCCGTGGGCTGGGGGACACGGGCAGAACCATCGAGCAGCTTCCTCCAGCGGTCGGTGCGGAGGGCTCAGGTGCTGCCGCCACGGGGAGGCTGTTGGGGACAGAGGCTGCAGAACTGGGGGGATGCTCATTGCGAGCCCGTTCCGCGCTCTTCCCGTGTCCCTTTGGGAACGCGCTGACGCAGCCCCTGTGCTCCTGGCCCCGGTCTTGCCCTCCTCCCCGATCCGAGGGCCCGAGGCCAGGCGGGGACCAGGGCGGCTGTGCGAGCGCAGACCCGCGGCGGGGCCGGTGGCTCCGCTCCAGGTTACGGGTCAGCGGGAGCTGCGCCGGGCTGGTGAGGGGCCGCGAGGCCGGGCATGTTCTGCGGCAATGGCACGGCAGGTCCGGTCTGGGGAACTCCAGGGGGATCCGATAGCGGGCAGGGTGAGCTGGTTCGGGGCCCTGAAATGGAGACCAGGTCAGGTCATTTGTCTTGTTTGCGCGTGGCGTCAGTCTCCCTGTGCTAGGTTTGGAGCTGCTCTGCCCAGTGCTAGAGCGGTGTCAGCCAGGGGAAGAAGGACAGTCCTTGTCCATCGTTAGTGTTGCTGTGCCCAGACTGTCCAGTTACAGCCTGTACAGTTCCCCTGGGAGCCTGCAGCCCTCGGCAGCAGGAGAGGGAGTCAAGGGGACGGCCGGCACCATGTGGGAGAGGCTGCTGGAGTGGTGGTCGAGCAGATGGGATCTCCAAGGTGCTGAGACCTGTACGCGTACAGCTGGATGTTTTGTTCTTGTGCGTCACGCGTCAGGCCACTGTTGGACTCTGGCTGGTGTTCCTGAACGGAAACCACAGCTCTGGGCTTGTGGAGCTGTCGATCAGCATCCGGGTGACTCATTCAGTGCTGTTATTGCAGATGCAGAGGGACGAGCCTCGGGCCAAAGGGTGACAGAGGAGGCGAGCGCAGCGCCAGAAGAAGGTGAGCTGGTGCGTGGTGTTAGAGGGGAGAGGTGAGTGGTGGTTGCACGACTGGCTTACGAGTTTTGGGGTTTGGGTTTTTTTCTTTTGAAGGTGCGAATTAATGAGGAAAGTGGGATATCAGCCCCGGAGGGGACTTGGGCAAAGTGAGTGATGATGAGTGGGCTGCAGGAGCAGTTCTTTTTCAGATGTGACATTGTTGGTGAAGTTTGAAGCGTCCCTTGTTGTTTGTGTTTGGCAGGTGAGACCCGAGCCTCCACGTGGCAACTGTGAAGGGCAGAGGCCGGGCAGGTGAGCGGTCCAGGTGAAGGAGAGGGAGGTGGGGATGGCTGCGGGCAGGCTGGGCTTTGGGGCAGCATCTCAGCATGTGCCTTTTGCTTTGGCTGTTGCAGGTGCCACCCACAGGCTCGGAGGGATGAAGCTGCCCACCGAGGAGGGATCTGAGACGGTGAGGCTCTTGGGAGCTGGGTCGGCGTCTCAGAGCAGAGACTCCCGGGGCAGCTCGGTGAAGTGTTTCTCGCTGGTTCCGCAGGCGCTGTGCAGGCTGCCTCTAGAACTGGAGGAGCGTTTGAGGTGAGCTGGGGAGCACCGAAGAGGAGCCTGGGGCTGGGGATTCCTCACAAGCCCCACAGTGGGCTTTGGCTCCACAGCCAGTGTGTTCTTTGGGAGCAGCCCGGCAGTGTGTGTGCCTCTGTCAGGAGCTGTGGGAAGGGAGACTGGGGAGGGGGAGAGGAAGTCTCTGTAAAGGGGAGGTGGTTGTTTCCTGATCTACTTGGCTTTGTTTGTGCGGTTAAGATTGAAACAAACGTACAACAAATGTCTATGGGAATTGTTCCCTTGGACAGAAGAATTGGGAGGAGGAGGAGAGACTCTTCCCCAGGCCCCACTCTTTCTGTGCTGCTGCAATTTCTTTTTTTTTGTCCTGCTCCTTCTTTTTCGGTCATTTTATCAGTCCCTTTTCTTTTTCTCTCTGTGCTTTTCTCCTGCTCCCCCTCCCTCTTTTTTCACCTTCATCTCTGTCCTGCAGCCCATCGCTGTTTTTTCCTTTTCCATCTCTTTGTCCTGATCTGCATGTCTCTTCCCCTTCCATTTCTCGGGCCTGTTCCCTGCTGTTCTTTTCCTCTCTGTGCCTGTAGGTGCTGCTCTGTGTCCCTGCCTTCCTGTCCCTCTCCTCCCCTTCTCTCCCTTTCTTTCTCTCCACCTTTCTCTTGCTGTCGCTGTTTTTTCTCATCCTCCTCCCTGTTCATCACTTACTCTCTCTGACCCTTTGTGCTGCTCCCTGTCCCTATTATTTATCGCTCCATCTCTCTGGCCCTGTTGTTTCTCTCAGGCTCCACCTCTCCATTCTCTCTGCTGCTCTTGTTGTCTCTCTCTGTGGTGGCATCCTGCTCCTTGTCCCTCTCCCGGTCACCGTGTCCTGCTCTCTGCTGCTCCCTGTCCCTCACCTGTTTTCTGTATCCCTCTCTCCTTCCTCCTGTCTTTCCTTGTCCTTCTGGCTGGCTCCAAATCACAGTTTATCCCTCTGTCCCTTCTTTCCTTGTCTGTTCCACTTCCCACTCACAGTTTTCTCTCTCTCTCCATCTCTCCTACTCCTGCCTGTGGTGTGCCAGTGAGTGAGGCTGGTCTCTTGACACTTTGTCTTGGAGAAGCTGTGAGACAGCCATGTATTCTCTTAGGTGGAGAACAGCCCATGGCCAAGCCGAGGCCATTTCCTCTCATCCTGTCACTTGTTCCTGCAGTTGTTTCCTCCGTCACCAGGACGCCTCTCGCAGCACTTCAGGGACGCCCGGCAGTGCCTGTCAGCCCTCCGACCGTCACACTGCACGGGCGGGAGGCAGGAGTGGGTGTTCCAGCTGTGCCGTCCCTCACAGGGTCTCACAGAACCATCGGGTTGCGCTTCGCAGCGCCGGTGGCAGCTGAGAATGACCTCGTGCAGCCGGGAGTCGCTGACCCCGGCTCTTGGAGCCCGACGCTGCTCAAAAGAGTCCGATACGTGTGACAATGCTGAAAGAGCACGAGATGAGAAACTGGTGCCGTGCCACAACCCTTTCGCCGTCGCATGGGGCTGAAGGTGGGATCCCTCACCCAGGGCATCGGTTTACGCCAAGGGAAGGAGAGGCAGACTGACACACGAAGGGAAGCCCCGAAAACCTGGGGGGCACGTGCACAGCCCCCCTGTGCCGGTCCCAGGTGCTGGGCAAGGGGCTGTGTCACACTGCCCTGTGCAGGCCAGAGAGCTGCTCTCTTCCCCAACCCCTGTGACAGCTGTTCCTGTCTCAGCTGGTTTCAGTGCAGGTTCCCTCGAGTATCTCCACAGCACGAACAATTAATGCAGAATGGAAATGGAGGAAGAAGCTCTGTCAAGTCACTGCTTTGTGTGAGGAGCCACATGGAGACTTCAGGGCAGCCTCTGCTGGCCCCACACACTTGGTTAATTCCTATTTCCAAAGCTTTGCCTCGCTTGCGTGGAGCTTGTGGTGGTTGATCTCCGGTAGCCGTTCAGAAATGCAGCCCTGGCTGCCAGCAGGGACAGGAGCTCCACTGGGGGTGGACCCACTGCGGCTGGGGGTTGGTTCTGGGTGTTGATTTACTGTCCTGTTACCACTGGCTCATCACAAACACCCTCCCCTGCTTGGGTAGTAAAGAACTGTGTAAATAAACACGGTTTGTGTTTCTATGTAAATAAATGTAGCAGTGAAGTGTGTACATAAACCTAATAAATAAATGTAAATAAAGTCAATATCCTCGCAAGAAGCATCCTTGTTCACAAGGTTTCTAAGGCCCCGTATGAACTTCCACAGCAATTTCTTTTTTTTTTTTTTTTTTTTTACAATCTCCTGTTTTATGATCTTGTTTCAGGACTTTGGCTGTCTCAGAGGGCTCAGTTTTAGCCATCCAGGAGAATACTGCGATACTCAGACTGCCCAGTGCTTTGTGTGCGGCAATTTCAAGGCAGCGCAAGGTACAGATGCAGTTGCAGGGGAGGAAGGATGTGGGTTTGAGAAGCAGAGCTCCAAAGAGAGAGCACACATCTTCTTCTCCACAGTTTCTCCTACCGTTGCCCAGGAAGGGCAGAGAAGGGGGTTCTTCTTGATAAGCTGTGTTTTTAAAAACCCCAAGGTGACCCAGCCATCACTTCCTGGTCATACCCTGAACAGGGACAGTGTGATGGCATGTAAAGGCACTAAAATATTTCCTTTAGCATTCCCCTCCAGCAGGACCTAAGTGCAGGTTACTGGGTTTGCTCCAGAGGTCAGGCTGGGCCCCACCCCTGTGCTGTTAATGGCCCCTCAGGTGCTGCCAGTGAGGGGTCCTGCCCCCAGCACAGCCCGAATGCAGCTGGGATCCCTATAAGTAGCTTCCCAGCAGTGGGTGGAGGTTTCTGCTGGTGCTGCAGTCTGGTGTGAGGGGACTGAGAGGTGCTTGGAGGGTCCTCAGTGTGCGCGGGGTCAAAGCTTCAGATCCAGGTATGGGGCTGGAGGCTGGGTGTAAACGTTTTCAAAACCAGTAAGAGTTCCTAAAGCGTCGTCTGGGGTTGTGGACTTCATAACTGAGCTTCTCTTTTACTGGCGTGGTTACCTGGCGTGGGTTGGGTGTTTGTCAAGGTTGTTTTAGCTCTGAGTTAACGGTTCCAGGGCTGAGGGAGGGCCAGCGAGGCTGGGTGCTCTGGGAAGTGTTGCGGTGCCAGTGGGAGCCGCGCCCGAGCGGGAGGGTCAGGCAGCTCCTGGAGGGTACAAAGGGCTGGTGCTTCAGGCTTAGCTTAGCCTGGGGGCTGTGGTGCTGCTGCTGGAGAACAGAGAGCTGGGTGCCTGGGGAAACAAGAGTGCTTTAGAAAGGCAGGCAGGATCGCCACTCAAGAGCGGCTTCGGGACTCTGTGCAGAGTCCCGTCTCCACTTTCTAGCTCAGGAGATCTTTGGGGGCCTCGGAGGCGGCCAGGGGATTGCTGGAGGAAGGTGGTCTGCCCTGTAGTTTAACACAGCAGCAGACTGTGATGACAAACCTTCCCCTTGTTCAGTGGGATCGGGGAGGGGCAGCTGCTTTGAGGGTGTGTGTTGTGCTTGTGTCCTGCTCTCTGAACAGGTCTGCCAGGCGATAGAAATGGTCCTGGGGGATGCAGCGTCTAATCTGGGGGTGTGAGGAGTCACCTTGCAGCACTGAGGTGCCCCTTGGATGGTTCAGGCGGTGCTAGCAGCTGGCTTTGGCTCTAGGAGGCCAATTGCCCCTGTGCTGCCCTGGGGTAAACACTAGTGTCACCTCCCCAGCGGTTTGACCCTGCAGGGCTGGGTGGGTGCCTGAGGGCTGAGCCGCCTGCCTTCCTGGGGACCCTGTGCTGGGTGTCAGGGGTGTGCTGCCCCTGCTACCCCTTCCTGAGCAGTGACGGAGCTGTGAGGGGCTCCCGGGGCCGAGCGGTGGCTGGGAGGATGCTGCCAGTCTGCCCTGGAACAGGGGCCAGGAGCGATCCGGGCAGCCTGCCTGGCCCAAGGGCTTTCCGCCTGCTGCAGGCACGGGCGTCTCTGGAGAGGCGCTGAGCACAGGGTAATGCCATGAAACGCCTGGGAAAAACACTGGAGAGAGCGAGAGCGCGAGCTGGTCTGCCCGAGCCAGCACCGCGTGTCCCCACCGGCGTCTGCGGGTCGCCGGCTCTAGAGCTGTCCCCGCCTGCAGCCCGCTCCCTGCCAGCAGCGGGGCTGGTCCCTTTGCAGAGGGGGCTGCCGCAGAGCGATTGCTCTGCGGGGCTCGGTGACGGACTGACGTGCCGGGGGGCACTGGGCAGGGAAGGCTTTGCCCGGCCCGAGGCGCAAACAGGTCTCGGTGCTCCGCGCTGGCTTCTGCGGAGCTGTGTGTGCGGGCTGTGCACTGACTCCAGGGAGGAAGTCCACGCAGGAGTCCACCATCTTGTACGGAAGTCCTCCGAGGAGTCCGCCATTTTAACCGGAAGTCCTCCAAGGACTCCGCCATATTAACCGGAAGTCCTCCAAGAGTCCGCCATCTTGTACGGAATACCGTTACGTAGTCCGCCATATTGTACGGAATGTTACCCTGGAATCCGCCATCTTGACCGGAAGTCCTCTCGGAAGCCCGCCATTTTGCCGGAAGTCTACCCAGGAGTCCGCCATCTTGTACGGAATACCACACTGGAATCCGCCATCTTGACCGGAAGTCCTCCCAGGAGTCCGCCATCTTGACCGGAAGTACTCCCGGAACTCCGCCATTTTACCGGAAGTGGTCCCAGGAGTACGCCATCTTGTACGGAACGCCACATGGGAGTCCGCCATCTTGTACGGAATACCACACTGGACTCCGCCATCTTGACCGGAAGTCCTCCCGGGTGTCCGCCATCTTTACCGGAAGTCCTCTCGGAAGTCCGCCATTTTGCCGGAAGTCTACCCGGGAGTCCGCCATCTTGTACGGAATACCGCACCGGACTCCGCCATCTTGTACGGAAGTCCTCCCGGGTGTCCGCCATCTTGACCGGAAGCCCTTCCGGGAGTCCGCCATTTTGCCGGAAGTCCGCCCGGGAGTCCGCCATCTTGTACGGAACAACACCCTGGAGTCCGCCATCTTGACCGGTAGTCCTCCTTGGAGGAGGCCCTCTTGACCGGAAGTGAACGACAGGTTCTACTTGGAGTCTCCATGGTATTCCGTACCAGAATCAACACCTCTGGGTTTGTGAAGCTGTTGATCAGCATCGGGGTGATTTGTCCAATGGCTCTGTTCCAGATGCAGAGGGATGAGACTTCCACTACGGAGTGATGGAGGAGCAGAGCACAGCACCTCGAAAAGGTGGGTCTGTGTGTGCTGTTAGAAGGGGGGATGTGGTTGGTGTCCATGTCAGCACATTATGATTTGGTTCTCTCTCTCCTGAAGGTGGGCGGCGAGGAGGGCAGCAGGATTTTGGCACCGGAGGGTCCTCGGGCGAGGTGAGCCATGCCGGGCGGCCTGCAGCAGCAGTTACCGTTCGGGTGTCGTCATGTCGGTGAAGTTACAAGCGTCCCTTGTTGTTTGGTTTCGCAGGTGGCCCTTGCACCTCAAAGCGGCTGCCCACGATGACAGAGGTCAGACAGGTGAGTGGTCAAGGTCGAGGAGGGGCAGAGGGGAATCCCCGCAGCCAGGCTGTGCTTTCGGACTCTATTTCTGTGTGTGCTCTTTTTTTTGCAGGTGCCTCGTTCATGCCTGGAGGGATGCAGCTGCACACAGAGGAGGCGTCCGAGAAGGTGAGACAATTGTGGGCTGGGTCGGTGTCTCAGAGTAAAATGTGGCACGGTCACTGGGTGAAATATTTCCCTGTGGCTTCGCAGGCGCTGTGCTGGGCCCCCCTTGGAACTGGAGGAGCCTTGGAGGTGAGCTGGGGTGGTAGCGAGGAGGATCACGGCGTTGGTGTTTTCTGGCCGGCACAATGTTAATTTTGAGTCTTTTGGTATCTCGGGTCCCACCGGTGACGATGGCCGCAGCATGTGACTGTGGACTGAGCAGGTGAGAAGGGTTGCCAGTGTGCTTCTGAGGAGGGGGGTGTTGCACATGTTGTGCTCCTGGCTGGCATGCTGCTTACAGCTGGTTTTGGTTTTTTTTTTTTTTGAATTGCAGATGACCAAGAGGAACTTGGGGACTGCAAGACCACCCCGATGAGGGGGTATGTCTCCTGTGTGGAGGATGGATCCCGATTCTGTCTGTCAGAAGCTAAGTTGAATGATGCGTGCTGAGGAGCAGTGGGCTGTGGGAGCGGGGCGGAAGTTTGGGCGGTACTGGGAAGGACTTTGTAGTCAGCAGAGAGGGGAGAGCTGTTGAGGAACGGTCCCCTTGGGGTGGGCCAAGGGAGTGGGTGACTTCTTGGCTTTAGACCGGTGTGGGCAGGGCAGCTCCATCCCGGGTATGTGTCGTTGTGTTGTCTGCGCAGTCTGTTTCCTGCGTGTCGGAGCTTCCTCGGGTATATTCTCCATATTCTCGTGCCTTTTTGCGTTCCCGGGGCACAGCACGTGCCTTGGTCACCGTCCCCCGGGTCTTGAATACCCGTATGCATCGGCATTGCACCAGTCGGGCCCTTCTTTTCCTGCATATCAAACCTGAGGCACGGCTAGGTCTCGCGTCTCAGAAGTTTCGGGTCGATTCTGTTTCGTGCCATCGTTCCAGGCTGTGTCAGCAGCTCTGTTCTCTAGCCGTCCTCTTTCACGGACCGGGACTTCTTCCGTGCATCCGTGTGTTCCTAGGTCTCGATGCCAGGCTTCTTGCGCGTCCGTCATCGCAGTCTCGATGGTAACTTCTTGTGAGGGACCGTTGTCTTGGACTCTTTTCTGGGGCTGCCACAGAGCCTTGTGGCGGCTGTATTGCGGCCCTGTAGGTTGTCTTTCCTTACGGCGTCACAGTCTTGGCATCTCTCTTTTCACTTGGTTTTTCCCTCTTCTCAGTGGTGTGTTGCATCGTGTGGCTTGGAGCTGCTCTGCCCAGCGGTGTGGAGTCAGAGGGAGGTGGAATGGCGAGGAGAGTCCATGGTTATTATGTAGATATGTGCGACCTTAGGCTCTGTGTGAGACTAGAATGTCAGTGTATGGCTCTGTGTTGGCTCCCTGCCGTTGTACAGCCTGTGCGGAGGGGTTGGGTGACTTGGATGTCAGCGGGAGCGGAGCGGGTCCCAGATGGCTTGTAATATGCTGCAAGCCAGTAACTCCTCAGTGTTTTTTCCTGATGTTCTTGCAGGCTTCTGGTGACCGGCTCCTTGATGTTCATTCATTTGGCATAGGATGGAGCAGCGCTATTGGTTTGAGGCACACGATGAGGAAGTTCCAGGGCTAGGTCTAGAACTGTGGCGATCTATCATTTTGCCAGGATGGGTGGTAGAACAGTTCTATCTTAAGTGTGGGGCGGAATGAGTGGATGTGGC
>WNMG01000073.1:0-10111 GCA_009769605.1 Bucorvus abyssinicus
AGAGCCCCAGGCTCCAACCAGCACCCGACTTAAGGGCCAGCCATCCCGGCCACAGCACAACACCATGTCTCCAGGTGCTTCGCTTCCCACTGCCCCACCACCACTCAGGTGCAGAGAGGGTGGCCCTCACCCTCCTTACAGGGTGGCCACTCACTCCGGGCAGCCTAACCATGGGGCAGCGTAGCCAAAGGCCAGCGGAAGCTGAGACCCAAGCCCTAGGTACAGGGCGGTCGCCCAGTGCAAATCCAGCCGGGGCACCAGAGATGCTGGCAACGTGCCTGGATGACTACCGCCCCAGCGACAGGGAACTCCTTTTGCCCAGAGAGCCCTTCTCTGCCCTTCGCTTCAGGCTTCTGTGTTTCCTCCGCTCCTCTTCTCGCTTGCTCTTGCCTTGCAGTACCGCACCACGGATGCTTCCTCTTCTCTCTGCCCCGCAAAGGCAACCGGTCGTGGTCAGGACTGAGAGGGACGCCAGCGCCCGCAGGGAGCTCTCCACCACACCACCGAAACTGCCCGCTGTCCTCCCACACCTGCCCCCCACTCTCCCTTCACACCCACCCACCAACACCCCCCAACCCCTCGAAAAAACTCTCACAAATCATCCTTTTCTCACCAAAACGGCGCTCCGGTGCCCCCTGCAGGGACGAGAGCGCAGAGTCCTCTGCTGCACCGCGTTCCTGGCTGCTCCCAGTGGGGACAGGACCGGCTGGGACCTTCTGCGGCGATGTCTGACAGCTCCTCGCCAGGACGGCGCCTGAGTCCCAGCCTCCTCTCGGCGCTCAAAGAACATCCGAAGGCGAGAGTCGACCCTTCATCAGCCGGCCTGTCCGAGGCGGTCGCTGCCCCTGTCCCCGTTGAGATAGCACGCGCCAGCTCTCCCTTCCCCAGGCGGTCGCTGCCCATGCTGTGGTGGAGACGGCCAACTTCAGCCCTCCCTGCCCGAGGCAGTCGCTGCCCCTGCCCCGGATCAGATGGCGCACACCAGCCCTCCCTGCCCGAGGCGGTTAGTACCCCTGCCCCAGTGGAGACGGCGCACACCAGCCCGCCCACCCTCCCTCCCCGTGGCAGTCGCTGCCCCCTCCCCAGTTGAGACAGTGCACGCCAGCCCTCCCTGCCCGAGACGGTCGCTGCCCGGTCCCCGGTTGAGAAGACACACACCTCTCTGCCCCAGGCAGTCGTTGCACCTGCCCCGGTTGAGACAGCGCACGCCAACCCTCCCTACCCGAGAGAGTCGCTGCCCCTGCCCCGGTGGAAACGGCGCACGCCAACTCTCCCTGCTCGAGGCCATTGCTGCCCCTGCCCCAGTTGAGATGGCACACGCCAGCCCTCCCTGCCCCAGACGGTTAGTGACCTGTCCGGTGGAGACGGCGCACGCCAGTCCTCCCTGCCCCAGGCGGCTGTATTCTGTTCCCACATTGATATGATGCACGCCAGCCCTCCTGCCCCAGGCAGTCATTCCCTGCCCCGGATCAGACGGAGCATGCCAGCCCTCCATGCCCCAGCAGGACGCTGCCCAGTCCCCGGTTGAGATGGCGCACGACAACCCTCCCTACTCGAGGCGGTCACTGCCCCTGCCCCAGTTGAGACGGCGCACGCCAGCCCTCCCTGCCCGACATGGTTGTTGTCTGTTCCCCCATTGATAGGATGCACACCAGCCCTCCCCACCCGAGGCGGTCGCTGCCCAGTCCCCAGTTGAGATGGAGCTCACCAACCCTCCCTGCCCCAGGCAGTCGCTGTCGCTGCCCCATCCTGGTTGAGACGGCGCACGCCAGCCCTCCCTGACCGAAATGGTCGTTGTCTGTTCCCCCATTGAAACGGCGTACACCAGCCCTCCCTGACTGTGGCGGTCTCTGCCCCTGCCCCGGCTGAGAAGATGCACATCTCTCTGCCCCAGACGGTCGCTGCCGCTGCCCCTGCCCCAGTTGAGATGGCGCATGCCAGCCCTCCCTGCCCCAGACGGTCACTACCCCATCCCCATTGAGACGGCGCACGCCAGCCCTCCCTGCCCGAGGCGGTCGCTGTCCATTCCCCCATTGAAACAGCGCACACCAGGCCTCCCTGACTGTGGTGGTCGCTACCCCTGCCCTGGTTGAGAAGGCGCACGCCAGCCCTCCCTGCCCGAGATGGTTAGTGCCCCTGTCCCGATTGAGAAGGCGCACGCCAGCCCTCCCTGCCCGAGGCGGTCGCTGCCCCTGCCCAGGTTGAGAAGGCACACGTCAGCACTCCCTGCCCCAGGCGATCACTGCCCTTTGACCAGTTGAGACGGCGCATACCAGCCTTCCCTACTCGAGGCGGTCGCTACCCTTTCGCTGGTTGAGACGCCGCAAGATAGCCCTCCCTGCCCGAGGTGGTCCCTGCCCCTGCCCCTGTTGAGACGGCGCACGCCAAACCTCCCTGCCCAAGATGGTCACTGCCCCTCCCCCGGTTGAGAAGGCACACGCCAGCCCTCCCTGCCCCAGGCGGTCGCTACCCCGGTCCCCATTGAGACGGCGCACGCCAGCCCTCCCTGCCCGAGATGGTCGTTGTCCGTTCCCCCATTGAGACGGCGCACACCAGCCCTCCCTGCCCTAGGCGGTCGCTGCCCCTGCCCCCGTTGAGACGGCGCACGCCAACCCTCCCTACCCCAGGCGGTCGCTGCCCGTTGCCCACTTGAGACGGCGCACGCCAGCCTTCCCTACTCGAGGCGGTCGCTAGCCCTGCCCCCATTGAGACGGCGCACGCCAGCCCTCCCTGCCCCAGGCGATCGCTGCCCTTTACCCAGTTGAGACGGCGCACACCAGCACTCCCTGAACGAGGCGGTCGCTGCCCCTGTCCTGGTTGAGAAGGCGCATGCCAGCCCTCCCTGACCGAGGCGGTCGCTGCCCCTGCCCCAGTTGAGACGGCGCACGCCAGCCCTCCCTGCCCCAGGCGGTCGCTGCCCCTGTCCCCATTGAGACGGCCCACGCCAGCCCTCCCTGACCGAGACGGTCGTTGTCTGTTCCCCCATTGAAACGGCGTACACCAGCCCTCCCTGACTGTGGCGGTCTCTGCCCCTGCCCTGGTTGAGAAGATGCACATCTCTCTGCCCAAGGCGGTCGCTGCCCCTGCCCCAGTTGAGATGGCGCACGCCAGCCCTCCCTGCCCCAGACGGTCGCCACCCCATCCCCATTGAGACGGCGCACGCCAGCCCTCCCTGCTCACGGCGGTCGCTGCCCCTGCCCCAGTTGAGAAAGCACACGCCAGCCCTCCCTGCCCGAGGCGGTCGCTGCCCCTGTCCCCATTGAGACCACGCACGCCAGCCCTCCCTGCCCGAGAGGGTTGTTGTCCGTTCCCTCATTGAAACGGCGCACACCAGCACTCCCTGACCGTGGTGGTTGTTACGCTGCCCTGGTTGAGAAGGCGCACGCCAGCCCTCCCTGCCTGAGGCGGTTGCTACTCCTGCCCCGGATGAGACGGTGCACGCCAGCCTTCCATACTCGAGGCGGTCGCTGCCCCTGTCCCGATTGAGACGGCGCACGCCAGCCCTCCCTATCCCAGGCGGTCGCTGCCGCTGCACTTGCCCTGGTGGAGACGGCCGACTCCAGCCCTTCCTGCCCGAGGCGGCTGCTGCCCGTGCCCCGGTGAAGACGCCACACGCCAGCCCTCCCTGCCCCAGGCGATTGCTGCCCGTTGCCCACTTGAGACGGCGCACACCAGACTTCCCTACTCGAGGCGGTCGCTACCCCTGCCCCCGTTGAGACGGCGCACACCAGCCCTCCCTGCCCAAGGCGATCGCTGCCCCTGCCCCGGTTGATAAGGCGCACACTAGCCCTCCCTGCCCCAGGCGGTCGCTGCCCCTGTCCCAGTTGAGACGGCGCATGCCAGCCCTCCCTGCCAGACATAGTTGTTGTCCGTTTCCCCGTTGATACGGTGCACACCAGCCTTCCCTACCCGAGGCGGTCGTTGCCCGGTCCCTGGTTGAGACGGCGCTCACCAACCCTCCCTGCCCCAGGCAGTCGCTGTCGCTGCCCCTGTCCCCATTGAAACGGCGTACACCAGCTCTCCCTGCCCCAGGCGGTCACTGCCCCTGCCCCGGTGGAAACGGCGCATGCCAGCCCTCCCTGCCCGAGGCGGTCGCTGCCCCGGCCCCAGTAGAGACCACGCACGCCAACCCTCCCTCCCCAGGCAGTCGCTGTCGCTGCCCCGGTTGAGGAGGCGCACGCCAGCCCTCCCTGACCGAGGCGGTCGCTGCCCAGTACCCGGTTGAGACGGTACACGCCAGCCCTCCCTGCCCCAGGCGGTCGCTGCCCCTGTCCCCATTGAGACGGCGCACGCCAGCCCTCCCTGACCGAGATGGTCGTTGTCAGTTCCCCCATTGATACGGCGCACACCAGCCCTCCCTGCCCCAGGCGGTCGCTGCCCCTGCCCCAGTTGAGACGGCGCATGCCAGCCCTCCCTGCCCGACATAGTTGTTGTCTGTTCCCCCATTGATACGGCGCACACTATCCCTCCCTAAACGAGGCGGTCGCTGCCCGGTCCCTGGTTGAGACGGCGCTCACCAACCCTCCCTGCCCCAGGCAGTCGCTGTCGCTACCCCTGTCCCCATTGAAACGGCGTACACCAGCCCTCCCTGACCGTGGCGGTCGCTGCCCCTGCCCCGGTGGAAACGGCGCACGCCAACCCTCCCTACTCGAGGCCGTCGCTGCCCCTGCCCCAGTTGAGATGGGGCACGCCAGCCCTCCCTGCCCCATGCGGTCGCTGCCCCTGCCCCGGTGGAAACGGCGCATGCCAGCCCTCCCCGCCCGAGGCGGTCGCTGCCCCGGCCCCAGTAGAGACCACGCACGCCAACCCTCCCTGCCCCAGGCAGTCGCTGTCGCTGCCCCGGTTGAGGAGGCGCACGCCAGCCCTCCCTGACCGAGGCGGTCGCTGCCCGGTACCTGGTTGAGACGGCACACGCCAGCCCTCCCTAACCGAGGCGGTCGCTGACCCTGCCCCAGTTGAGAAAGCACACGCCAGCCCTCCCTACTCGAGGCCGTCGCTGCTCCTGTCCCCATTGAGATGGCGCACACCAGCCCTCCCTGCCCGAGATGGTCGTTGTCCGTTCCCCCATTGAAACGGCGCACACCAGCCCTCCCTGCCCGAGGTGGTCCCTGACCCTGCCCCTGTTGAGACGGCGCTCACCAACCCTCCCTGCCCGAGGCGGTCGCTGCCCCTGCCCCAGTGGAGAGGATGCACACCAGCCCTCCCTGCCCGAGGTGGTCGCTGCCCCAGCCCCCGGATGAGACGGCGCATGCCAACCCTCCCTACCCCAGGCGGTCGCTGCCGCTGCACCTGCCCTGGTGGAGACAGCCGACTCCAGCTCTTCCTGCTCGAGGCAGCCGCTGCCCGTGCCCCGGTGAAGACGCCACACGCCAGCCCTCCCTGCCCCAGGCGATCGCTGCCCGTTGCCCACTTGAGACGGCGCACACCAGCCTTCCCTACTCGAGGCGGTCGCTACCCCTGCCCCCGTTGAGACGGCGCACACCAGCCCTCCCTGCCCAAGGCGATCGCTGCCCCTGCCCTGGTTGATAAGGCGCACACTAGCCCTCCCTGCCCCAGGCGGTCGCTGCCCCTGTCCCAGTTGAGACGGCGCACGCCAGCCCTCCCTGCCCAAGGCGGTTGCTGCCCCTGCCCCGGTTGAGACGGCGCTCACCAACCCTCCCTGCCCCAGGCGGTCACTGCCCCTGTCCCCATTAAGACGGCACATGCCAGCCCTCCCTGCCCAAGATGGTCGTTATCAGTTCCCCCATTGATATGGTGCACACCAGCACTCCCTGAATGAGGCGGTCGCTGCCCCTGCCCCGGTTGAGAAGATGCACATCTCTCTGCCCCAGGCGGTCGCTGCCCCTGCCCCGGTTGAGACGGCGCACACCAGCCCTCCCTACTCGAGGCGGTCGCTGCCCCTGCCCCAGTTGAGATGGCGCACGCCAGCCCTCCCTGCCCCAGACGGTCGCCACCCCATCCCCATTGAGACGGCGCACGCCAGCCCTCCCTGCTCGCGGCGGTCGCTGCCCCTGCCCCAGTTGAGAAAGCACACGCCAGCCCTCCCTGCCCGAGGCGGTCGCTGCCCCTGTCCCCATTGAGACCACGCACGCCAGCCCTCCCTGCCCGAGATGGTCGTTGTCCGTTCCCTCATTGAAACGGCGCACACCAGCCCTCCCTGACCGTGGTGGTTGTTACGCTGCCCTGGTTGAGAAGGCGCACGCCAGCCCTCCCTGCCTGAGGCGGTCGCTGCCCCTGCCCCGGATGAGACGGTGCACGCCAGCCTTCCATACTCAAGGCGGTCGCTGCCCCTGTCCCGATTGAGACGGCGCACGCCAGCCCTCCCTACCCCAGGCGGTCGCTGCCGCTGCACTTGCCCTGGTGGAGACGGCCGACTCCAGCCCTTCCTGCCCGAGGCAGCCGCTGCCCCTGCCCCGGTGAAGACGCCACACGCCAGCCCTCCCTGCCCCAGGCGATTGCTGCCCGTTGCCCACTTGAGACGGCGCACACCAGACTTCCCTACTCGAGGCGGTCGCTACCCCTGCCCCCGTTGAGACGGCGCACGCCAGCCCTCCCTGCCCAAGGCGATCGCTGCCCCTGCCCTGGTTGATAAGGCGCACACTAGCCCTCCCTGCCCCAGGCGGTCGCTGCCCCTGTCCCAGTTGAGACGGCGCACGCCAGCCCTCCCTGCCCGAGGCGGTCGCTGCCCCTGTCCCCATTGATACGGTGCACACCAGCCCTCCCTACCCGAGGCGGTCGTTGCCTGGTCCCTGGTTGAGACGGCGCTCACCAACCCTCCCTGCCCCAGGCAGTCGCTGTCGCTGCCCCTGTCCCCATTGAAACGGCGTACACCAGCCCTCCCTGACCGTGGCGGTCGCTGCCCCTGCCCCGGTGGAAACGGCGCACGCCAACCCTCCCTACTCGAGGCCGTCGCTGCCCCTGCCCCAGTTGAGATGGGGCACGCCAGCCCTCCCTGCCCCATGCGGTCGCTGCCCCTGCCCCGGTTGAGACGGCGCACGCCAGCCCTCCCTGCCCGAGGCGGTCGCTGCCCCGGCCCCAGTAGAGACCACGCACGCCAACCCTCCCTGCCCCAGGCAGTCGCTGTCGCTGCCCCGGTTGAGGAGGTGCACGCCAGCCCTCCCTGCCCAAGATGGTCGTTATCAGTTCCCCCTATTGATATGGCGCACAGCAGCCCTCCCTGCCCGAGGCGGTCGCTGCCCCTGTCCTGGTTGAGAAGGCGCACAGCAGCCCTCCCTACCCGAGGCGGTCGCTGCCCGGTACCTGGTTGAGACGGCACACGCCAGCCCTCCCTGACCGAGGCGGTCGCTGCCCCTGCCCCAGTTGAGAAAGAACACGCCAGCCCTCCCTACTCGAGGCCGTCGATGCTCCTGTCCCCATTGAGATGGCGCACACCAGCCCTCCCTGCCCGAGATGGTCGTTGTCCGTTCCCCCATTGAAACGGCGCACACCAGCCCTCCCTGCCCGAGGCGGTCGCTGCCCCTGCCCAGGTTGAGAAGGCGCACGCCAGCTCTCCATGCCCGAGGCGGTTGCTGCCCCTGCCCTGGTTGAGAAGGCGTATGCCAGCCCTCCCTGCCCAAGGCGATCGCTGCCCGTTGCCCGCTTGAGACGGCGCACGCCAGCCCTCCATGCCTGAGGCGGTCGCTACCCTTTCGCCGGTTGAGACGCCGCAAGATAGCCCTCCCTGCCCGAGGTGGTCCCTGACCCTGCCCCTGTTGAGACGGCGCTCACCAACCCTCCCTGCCCGAGGCGGTCGCTGCCCCTGCCCCAGTGGAGAGGATGCACACCAGCCCTCCCTGCCCGAGGTGGTCGCTGCCCCAGCCCCCGGATGAGACGGCGCATGCCAACCCTCCCTACCCCAGGCGGTCGCTGCCGCTGCACCTGCCCTGGTGGAGACAGCCGACTCCAGCTCTTCCTGCCCGAGGCAGCCGCTGCCCGTGCCCCGGTGAAGACGCCACACGCCAGCCCTCCCTGCCCAAGGCGATCGCTGCCCCTGCCCCGGTTGATAAGGCACACACTAGCCCTCCCTGCCCCAGGCGGTCCCTGCCCCTGTCCCAGTTGAGACGGCGCACGCCAGCCCTCCCTGCCCGAGGCGGTCGCTGCCCCTGTCCCCATTGATACGGCGCACACCAGCCCTCCCTACCCCAGGCGGTCGCTGCCCCTGCCCCGGTTGAGACGGCGCTCACCAACCCTCCGTGCCCGAGGCGGTCGCTGGCCCTGCCCCGGTTGAGAAAGCGCACGACAGCCCTCCCTGCCCGAGGCGGTCACTGCCCCTGCCCCGGTCGAGAAAGCGCACACCAGCCCTCCCTGCCCGAGGCGGTCGCTCACCTTCCCCAATTGTGATGGCGCTCACCAGCCCAGAGACGATCGGGGATCCTTCCTTGCGAAGGCAGTAGTCGATCCACGTCCACCCGCCCTGCCCGAGTGGGTCGTGGACGCTCCCCGGGCGGTGCCGACCCCCGCCTGCCCCTTCCCCAGCGGGTCCCGCTCCCCTTCCCCTCAGGCGGCCGCTCTGCCCTCACAGCCGTGCCCGACACCTCTTCCCGCTCTTTTCCCTCAGGACGGCTTTCCGCCGCACCCCGCCCCCCCGACCGTTGGTGCCCCGGCGCGCGACCCCTCTTCCCGCTCTTTTCCCTACGCGACCGTCCCGTGGCGCCCCCACGTGGCGGGCGCGTGCCTCCTGGCCCGGACGCCGCGTGGGGCGGGGTTGGGGGCGGTTTCTTCGTTCCCGGGAGCGACGGGTTCATCCACCGGCAGAGCCGCGTCCAGCTCCAACCAGCTCAGTCTGGGTTCGAGCGGGCCGGAGCCAGTGACAGCAGCCTCTGCGTCCCACAGCCAGACCCTGCTCCGGCAGAAAAAGCGTTTCCTGCCCAGAGACGCCGCGGTGTCCGACAGCCGCAGGGAAGGCGGCGGGTGGAGAGAGCAGCACCGGGCTGAAGCTCTGCCCCGGACACCTCCGGTCACTCCCTGCTGCCGAACTGCGCTGCCACCAGCGCCGGGGAGCGATAAACCGCTGAATCCTGCCGTTCACCCTGTCCTCTCGCAGCAGATACTCGCGCCCTGTGTTTGCACGGGGGGACGTGCACGACAGAGCAGCACCCGGGACCTTCCCCTGCACCCCCCGCACGGACACCTCACGGTGCCGGGAGACAGAACGCTCCGCGGTCCAGAACAGAACAGAGAAGCGACCGCTTCACTGTGCTGAAACACCGAACTAACGAATTCAGTGGATTACACGCACGCTTCACCTCCAAACCGTCGTCTCACCTCAGAATCGCCAGCGCACGCGTAAAAGCAAGAAATCCGGGAGGAGCCGCTCGATGAAAAGGTTTCACTGCTTTGGGTTGGAACGGCAGCACTGCCGGGAGAAACGGGCGCCTTCTGCAGGCTGCTGCAAACGCGCTCTGACGGAGACAGGACGCTGCAGAAAGACAAGCCAGGCACGGAGCGTATAAACCCAACAGCAGAAAAGAAGCCAGCCCGGGGGATGTCATTCTGAACTTCGACGGCCTCTTCTGATGGCCTTCCACTGACAGAGACAGCTGTCCAGAGAACAAGGAAAACGGACAGAGAGGAACCAGGAGGTACAAAGATCAGCAAAACTTTCCAGACCAGCTTTGTTAACCGACAAATCTCTTCGAACTGCGAAGATCCATGAGGAGAAAATCCTGCCTGTCTCATTCTTCCGAAGCAAAGAACTCCAGCGCACGCAGCCTCCAGCTTCTGCTGCTGAACAACACCCCGTCAGAACCCAGCAACGACCCAGGTTCTCGTACCTTCTAGCCCAAACCTTCACGAACAGCAGTTTGTGTTAGAGCCAGGAAGCCGACGAGCACCACGGTGCGTTCCTGAGCTTTGTCCGCTGGTCCCTTGTCTCTGGGTCCTTCGCAGGGACGCGGTTACATCGCGTCCTTGTCACAGCAATCTCCTCTCTGCAACTCCTGATAGGACTTCACGGTATTTCAGTGAAAACCTGAATGGGTAAGGGCAGAAAGGAGAAAAAATGGTCCTCGGGGTTTTTTGATCTGCATCTTCGAAGGAGTTTGGTCACCGAATACTTGAACGAGCTGCTTGGGAGGGGGCTTAAGCAGTGCCTCCCAATTTTTGGTGTTTA
>WNMG01000077.1:0-62735 GCA_009769605.1 Bucorvus abyssinicus
GTCTGTTGCAGCAGCTCCTGGAGGCACCGGCGATGTCAGAGGGGCAGGAGGGGCCCATCACCATGGTGGACCTTCTTGTGGCTGTTGAGGTGGTACCTGAAGCGGAAGCTCTGGCCACAGTCACCACAGGTGAAGGGCTTCTCCCCAGTGTGGACGAGTCGGTGCCGGAAGAGGTTGGAGCTGCGGGTGAAGCTCTGGCCACAGTCACCACAGGAGAAAGGCTTCTCACCACTGTGGACGTGGCGGTGCTCGGAGAGGCTCGAGCTGTAGCTGAAGCTTTTGCCACAGTCCTCGCAGGTGAAGGGCTTCTTCCCGGTGTGGATGAGGCGGTGCCGGGAGAGGTTGGAGCTCTTCCTGAAGCTCTGGCCGCAGTCGGCGCAGGTGTAGGGCTTCTCCCCAGTGTGGATGAGGTGGTGCTGGGAGAGGCTGGAGCTGTCCCTGAAACTGTGGCCGCAGTTGGTGCAGTTGAAGGGCTTCTCACCGGTGTGGATAAGGCAGTGCCGGCTGAGGTGGGAGCTCTGGCTGAAGCTCTGGCCGCAGTCGGCGCAGGTGTAGGGCTTCTCCCCAGTGTGGATGAGGCGGTGCTGGAGGAAGCTGGAGCTGCGGCTGAAGCTCTGGCCACAGTCACTGCAGGTGAAGAGCTTCTTGCTGTTGTGTATGAGGCAGTGTTGGGAGAGGCTGGAGCTGTGGCTGAAGCTCTGGCCGCAGTCGCTGCAGGTGAAGGGCTTCTCCTCGGTGTGGATGAGGCGGTGCTGGGAGAGGCTGGAGCTGTCCCTGAAGCTCTGGCCACAGTCACCGCAGGTGAAGCGCTTCTCCCGAGCGTGGATGCGCATGTGCTGGGTCACGTGGGAGCTGCGGCTGAAGCTCTTTCCGCAGTCACCACAGGTGAAGGGCTTCTCCCCAGTGTGTATTCGGCAGTGCCGAGTGAGGTGGGACCTGGAGCTGAAGCTCTGGCCACAGTCACCGCAGGTGAAGGGCTTCTCCCCAGTGTGGATGAATTGGTGCCGAGTGAGGCTGGAGCTCTGGCTGAAGCTCTTTCCGCAGTCACCACAGGTGAAGGGCTTCTCCCCCGTGTGGATGAGGCGGTGCTGGGAGAGGCTGGAGCTGCGGGTGAAGCTCTTTCCACAGTCACCGCAGGTGAAGGGCTTCTCCCCCGTGTGGATGAGGCGGTGCTGGGAGAGGCTGGAGCTGTCCCTGAAGCTCTTTCTGCAGTCACCGCAGGTGAAGGGCTTCTCCCCCGTGTGGATGAGGCGGTGCCGGAGGAGACTCGTGCTCCGCCTGAACCTCTTACCGCACTCGTTGCAGACGAAGGGTTGGGTGCTGGCGCGGGAGCACCGGTGCTTCACCAGCTCTGAGCCAGGTGGGAAGCTCTGCCAACGCTCAGGGCACTGATTTGACTGTTCCAGTGGCACAGAGGTGGCCATCGCAGCTTCACTCTCCTTCTTGGCCTCCTCCTGCTCATAATCGTCATCTTCCTCTTTGATGCACTTCACCTCCTGCAACTTATTCTCTCGGGGCTCCTTCTCCTCCTCTGGGCTTTGGCCAGCGGCACCCGGGGGTTTCTGGGGGGCCATGCTTGTGGGGGAGTGGGTCAGCACTGGGCCCTCGACACAGCCCTGGGGACAAGTAAGAGGGGCCATGTGAGCGCGGATGGATGGACAGATGGATGGACTGGGGGAGTGGGCGGGGGTTGGCAGCTGTGTGCCTCTGACCAGCTCCACCAGCAAAGGAGGCAGCAGGACCTGACCCAGGAAGCTCAAATGCCGAGATCCTCCCCTGGTCACAACAGCATCCCCCAACACCCAACACCTCCCGACACCCAACACTCCTCTGACACCCAGCACCTCCCAGGCAGCTGCTGTCGGGGTCCCAGCCTTCCCACCCCCACCCAGGGCACCGCAGGGCAGGGGGCACTTGGCGGGCTCCCCCCGCCTCTGTCCCACAATTGCCATGTGGGGTGGGGTGGCTGCAGGGTTGTCTCTCCTCCACCCCCCATCTGCAAACACCCCCTGGGAAGGGTCCGCCCTGCTCTGACCCCCCAAAAAGCCTCATCGAGAAACTCTGCCTGGAAACGGGGAGCGACAGCGCTGGCACAACTGGCACTGCTGGTGCTACTGGTGCCACCATCAGCAGTGCTGGCAGAGCCAAGCCAGCGCCAGGGCTGGGGGCTCCATCGGGATTTATTCTTCCCCCCCCCCGCCTCTCCCTCAGCACCAAACTCACCAGACAGGTCAAGACAAAGCAGCAAATCCAACCCCGGGACCCCCTTGGCTTCTGCGGCAGCTCCCGGTGGCACCGCTGATGTCAGAGGGGCAGGAGGGGCCCGTCCCCTCGCTGGATCTTCTCGTGGGGCTTGAGCTGGCAGCTGCCGCTGAAGCTCTGGCCGCAGGCGGCGCAGCTGAAGGGCTTCTCCCCGCTGGGGATGTGGCGGTGCCGGCTGAGGGTGCTGCTGACGCTGAACCTCCTGCCCCAGGCTCTACAGGCTGGGTCCTCCCCACCTACAACGGGCAGGAGAAAGAGAGGGGACAAACCTCTTGCCGACCCTCTTCTCCTGCTCTGCATTTCGGTCAGGACATCGGACAGGAACAGCCAGGAGCAACGGTTTGGGAGCACCCGCGTTCCAGGGCAGGCGGATGTCAGCGGAGCCTGGCACAGGCGGTGTGGAACCAAACAAACCTCAGCCCCTGCTCAGAGTGCTGAAGAAGACAAGTGACACTTGGTCCCTCTGCCGCCCTCCCCTCCCCTCTGCTGCAGAAACACAGAGCCAGAAGCTGTGGCAGAAAGCAGGGGGTCCCAGAAGAGACCCGGATTTGGAGATCAGCAGATCCCCAGGGGTTCCCACTGCAAAGAGGCGAGAACGCAAAGGCAGAAAGAACAGCTTTGCCCAGACAGATTGGATTGGGGTGGAAGAAGGCTGATGGGGCACCTCAGGAGAGGCAGCTTGTGCTGAGCAGGTGCTTCCAGAGGGTGGTGGAGTGGGGATGGAAACTGCTGGAGCTTGAATGCTCTTGGCTGGCCAAGAGGAAACCTGCTGCTGCGCAGCCAGTTCTCTCAGGAGAGCAGCGGGGAGCTGCTGCCGGGGAGCTGCAACCTCCAGCTGCAGAGCTCAGGGCACAGGTCTGAGGGCAGCCCCAGGGATGGAGGTGCCAGGGGGCCAAGGACAGAACGGGTGGGCTTGGGGAGGGGAGGAGCCACGCTGTCCATCGCGTGTCAGAGCTCCAGGGACAGCTTCTGCCAGCAGGGCAGAGCTGCTGAGGAGACCCCCCGCATCCATCTCCCCTGGAGATGCTTCTATCCCCTCTGCTCTGCCCTGAACAGGGACTAAAAGGATCCTGCAGAAATACAGTCCCTAAGGAATCGATCCCTTATGCTCATGGGGCTGGAGCAGTGACTGGCTGCTCCGGCCATGCAGGCGCTGCCCTTGTGGCCCAGCTCCAGCCCCACAAACCTGCAGCAACGAAACCCCTCGGCCCTGGGCGGGGGTTGGCTGCGGCACCGGGGAAAGAACCTGCTTGGGGACAACACCCTCAGCACCCACGGGAACGCCCCGCACACTCCCCTGCACCCAGGGGTGACCCCAGCACTCTCGTGCCCCGCCCCCCCCGCCCCCCACAGGAGGTCGTCGGGGTCCCCCCCTGCACCCGGCACCTCCTCAAAGTTCAGGGGTGCCCCCAGTCCTGCCTGGGGGGTGACATGGGGACACGGGGGTCAGTGACAAAGCCTGGTGTCACCTGTGTGTCCCCCCCAGTCACTCCCCATCACTCGGAAATCCCACCCCCAAATTCAGGACATCAGTGTCACTGCTGCGTCACCCCCTTTGAAATTGGAGACAACCTTAGCGTCAGCCCGCTCCTCCGGGACACGCATGTCACCCCCACAGCCCCAGGTGACCTCCCCCAAGTGTCCCCAAAGTCTCCCTCACGTCCCTTTCTGTCCCCGTGGTGTTGTCCCCATCCCCACTCATGGGTCCCCGTGTACCCCCATGTCCCCCCCAATATCCTTATCTCCCTCCATGTCCCTGTATCCCCCCTCAGTGTCCACATGTGCCCCATGTCCCCCCCATGTCCCTGTCACCCCCTCATGTCACACTACCCTATCTCTGTCGCGGTCGCAGGTCCCCACGTCCTCCCCCCAGCTCCAGGGTCCCCGACCTGGGGAGGACATGGACTAAGGGGACCATGGTGACCTCATACTGGAGGAACAAGACGTGGTGACACCCCAGGGAATAATGAGACAGGGACAGGGACCCCTGGGGAGGACACTGGGATGGGGGGGACATGAGGGGATGTGTCCCCATGACATGTCCCTGTGGCGGGAGTCATGTCCCCAAGTGTGTGCCCATAGTGGGTGGCACGTCCCCACGTGTGTCCCATCCCTGTGAGTGTCCCCAGGGTGGGTCTCAGGTGCCTGTGTTGGGTGACATGACCTCAGGGGTGTCCCCAGGGTGGGTGGCATGTCCCCGTGTGTGTCCCCACTGTTGCGGGGCACATCTCCATGGGGGGTGGCACATCCTCATGGGGGTTGAGATGTCCCTGTGCTGGATGACCTGTCCCCAAGGGGGGTGGCCTGTCCCCATGTGTGTCCCCATGGGGGTTGGCACGTCTCCACGTTTCCTTGGAGGAAGGAGCGGGCCTTGAGAGGCCCATCCACATACGTGGCCCCAAGGCAGGTGGCGAGAGGAACAACAGGAGAAGGGAAACCTGTTCCTGGCCCAGGGAGCAGCCCCTGCCTGGGCTGCACAAAGCCCCACATGGGGCCCCTGGGCGCATCCCGGCTCACGGGCTGGACACGGCTGGGACACGGACGGCAGCCAGCAGCCGCGGGAGGAAGGGTCTGCTCTTGCCCCAGAGCCGGCACCTCTACGGCCGGGGACGAACCCGAAGCTGCAGCCGAGGGCGGGTCGTGCTGCGTCCCTGCGCATCCCGCTCCGGGGCCGCGGCTGCACTCGCCGGGCACCAGCAGAAGGATTCCCGGGGGCGGAGGAGCCCGCGACGGCCCCCGGCTGGGGAGTCTCCTGCCGGCGGGGCCGGATCCTGCGGGGCCACGAGGAAGCGGGTGGTTCTGGGGGGCTGGAGCATTTCGGAGCCCGGCCCCGGGCCAGCGGAATCCCTCGGGAACCCCGCGGGCAGCCCCTGGGGCCGGGCCCAGAGCAGATGGCCCGGCGTTCCAGCCGCCGGGCGCGGGCAGGGCCGGGCACGAAGCAGCCCGGGGACAAGCGACGGCCGGGAGGGCCGTGCCCCCGAGGGCCCCGCTGCTGCCCCCAGCACCCGGCGACGGGAACTGCTCGGACCGCGGCGCTGGGGAGAGCCCGGAACGCGACGGGGGGGTCGGCGATGGGCAAGGGGAGAAGGGGCACCGTGAGGGGACGCGGCGACCCTGGCGGGGACCACGGGGGCAGCGCGGAGGGCCGAGGGGACACTGCGGGGGGCGCTCTGGAAACGCGGGGCAGACACTGGGGGGGCCCGTGGGGGGTCCCTGGGGAGCCCAGGGGCTGTGCGGGGACTCGGGAGGGAGGCCATGGGGCAGAGGGGGGGATGCGGGGACACGGGGCAGCACGCGGGGACACTCCCGACAGCCTCACCCGCACCACGGCACAGGCTCCGCCGCTCGCCGCCGCTGCTCCACACGCGCCGGCACCTCCCAAGAGCGCCAGCGGCGATTGGCTGGTGTCGGGGACCAATGGGAGCGCTCGTTGCTGCCGGGGTCGGGGCGGGGGCGGTGCGAGCGCGCGAGGCGGCGGCGGGAGGGCGAGCGCGGCTGCAGGCAGCGAGCCGGGGCGGCCGGGGGTAGCAGAGAGGCGGCGAGGGAAGGCCCGGTGCCTCGGGCACCGACCCCGGGAGGGCGGGTGTGCCCCGCAGGGGAGTGCAGGCAGGGCGGTGCCCTCTCCTCGGGCTGGCAGCGGCACCGGGAGGCCCGCTCTCCCCGCCCAGGACGGCTCCCGAGCCCGGCCCGAGCCAGCGGCTCCTCCTGCCCCATCTCCTACTCGTGCGCCCGTGACAGCACAAAGCCCTGCCCGAGCCAGGGGCTGCTCCTGCCCCAGCCCCTTCCCCAAAGCCTCGGACACAGCCCGACACGAGCCGCTTTCAGGGAGGCCTGGCCAAGCCCACCTCTGGCTCGCTGACGGCCCCTACCCTAACCCCGGCATGAGGGCAGAGCCGCAGAGGCCTGCTCTAGCCAGAGGCCCCAGCTGCCACGCCGAGCCGGGCAGCGGCAGCGGCAGGCCTGCGCTAGGCCAGGTTCTCGGCGGCCAAGTCTCCCCACACAGCGCCAGCCAGAGGGCTGCTCTGCCCCGCGACCGGGAACTGGCGGCCAGGGGTACCGCAGAACGGGCAGCGGTACGACTCGTCCTCGTCCCCCTGCGCTGCTGGCGGGGAAGGAGCCGCAGACATCAGGAGTAGCAGGAAGCCCCCAGAGAAGGGAGCGGTGGGGGGAAGGTGTTTTAAGATGGGGTTTCGTTTCCCATCATCCTGCCGGGATTAAACTGGGAATAAGTTCAGGTGATTCCCCCAAGCCGAGGCTGTTTTGCCTGGCGCAGAGGGCGCTGGGTGATCTCCCTGTCCTTCTCTCCACCCACCAGCCTTCTGTGCTCTTTTCTCTCCCCTCTGCGGCTGAGGAGGGGGGTGATAGAGCAGCTGTGGCGGGCACCTGGTGTCCAGCCGGGGTCAACCCGCCACACCACGACCTGTGTGAAATGCCAGAATTCTTCTGGCAGGGACTTCCCACGGAGCTGTGTCCCAGCCCAGGCAGATGCCGTTCCGAGTGCAGCACTTTGTGTCCAGGCAAGTAAGGCATCCCGCTGCCCTGCCGCCCCGCCCCCGGCTCTCCACACCCGAGGGCAGAGCTGAAGCCGTTGCGGCCAATCCCTCTCTGAGAGCTCTTGGTTGGAGGCTGGCAGCATCACTGGGCGAGTCCCAGAGGGACAGACTGGGCTGGTGGTGAGGGGTACTGGGAGATGGCGGTGCTGGGAGGGGAGGGGCACTGGGAGATGGGGGGATCTGGCTTTGGGGGCTGTTGGAGCATGGTTCATGCTGGAGCAGTGGGTGGTCACCACGGGGTGTCCGGCTGTCAGGGGTCTACTGCCCGCCCCGCCTCACCACCCGCAGAGCCTGGGCCCTCCCCTGGGCAGCTGCCCCATGCAGGAAGCTGGGCTGGTGCCAGGGAAGGTGGCTGGATCCGTGCCGCAGGCGGGGGTGACTCCGGGCCGGGGCTGGGCTTGTTGCCAGGGCTGGTGTCTCTGCCAAGCCTGGCTTTGCCCCGGGGACTCTCAGCGAGGGGGCCAAGGAGGAGGAGTCCTGGGAGGCATAAAGGTGTCCCTCCCCTTCTGCAGCTTCACCCAGGACTCCCCACACTGCAGAGGAAGATGAAGGTGGCAGTGCTCAGCGTGGCCCTGCTCTGCACCATCCTGCTGTGCACCCCGGGAGATGCTGAGGTGAGTCCCCAATGCCGCGAGGAGGGGCTCGAGGCTGGGGATGGCTCTTGGCTGCAGGACACCAGCTCTCCTGCGCCATGACATTTTGGTGGGGAGCACGAGAGCCCTTGAGTTGGCCTCTCCCTTTTGCAGGCAAGGAGCTCCTCGAGGCTGCCCTGCACCTCCAGCCCTAGGCAATGCAGCTTTCTCCCTCCCCCAATCCCCTCTGGCCCCTCCAATCCCCCTGCAGAGAAGGTGCTTGTGCCCAGAGAACCACTTCCTCACTGGATGGTTGGACCTGGCCACCCCCTGGGAGGGTCCACCACAAACTCCTGGGAGGGCCCCCACCCCTCCCAGTTTCTTGTCTTTGTGCACCCAGGTCCCCATCCCATCCTTTTGGTCCCCTCAGACATCTTCTCCTCCGCCACCTTCTCCCTCTCCTAACTGGGGTCCTCTGGTGGCAGGGCCACCCTCAGAATGCAGAGGGGCCCATTTGGGATCCCCAGGCTCAGGCAGCCCCTGATTGGCCTCCCTCCAGATTCACACCACTGTCAGAAGAGAGAGAGAACAGCACGGATTTTCATTTCTTTCTGCAGAACGAGAAGAGCAGCAGTTTTCGTAGTGGCGTGAGGGAAGAAAGCCCCAAGGAGCCATGGCTCAACCGTGGGCTTCAAGTCTCCAGGAGCTCTAAACCTGAACCGTAAATGCAAAACCTTACCTGAACCCTCAACCCCCACCCGAACCCTAAACCTCCACCCCAAATCAAACCTGCAAACCTAAACACCAACCCTGACCCTAAAACCTGCCCCGCCTCATTTCACCGGGATCCCCCACTGGGAGATGGGGGAGGCTCAGGGACATGTGCAATGGACACGCCAGAGGCACTGGGAACGGGAGGACGTGTACACTGGGAAGGATGAGTGGTGGTGAATGGTGGGCAGTGGGAGAGTGGGGTCTGCCTGGGGGGAGGTGCAGGGGGTGACTTCAGTGCCCAGCTCCAGCCCACCCCATGTCCAAATTGCTGCAGCCCCCACACTGGTCCCAGTGCCCTGCCCAAACCTCCCCAGAGCAGAGGCCTGGGCTACGAGCTGCTCTCTAGCTCTTGCCTCACCTTGTACCCTGGGCTGGGATGAGGGCGTGGAATTTCACTGGAGACTTTGTGATTGGTCAGGCTGAAGCAGAACCAGCTAAAGGACAGCCTGGCCCCGGACAGCAGGACTTGGCTTCTGGGAAGCTTCGTGCCGGCTGAAGGATGCCCCGGGACAGCCCAGCTAACGGCAGCATCCCAGCCCCTCTGCCATGGCTTTAGAAGCCTCCCAGCATCCTCCGGCATCACGGATCAGGCTCTCCAGCCAGAACGACTGCAGGGACACACAGAGCAAGGGACGAGCAGCAAAAGCACTGCCAAAACAGAGGGGCTTTGGCACCCTGGGCTGTGGTGAGAAATGGGGAGCGTGGCTGTCGGGGGTTAGTCGAGCCGCGTTGCAGCTGGACGTTGGAAGGGTACGAGAACCCCGTGTGAAACCACGTCTGGGTGCCCCACTTTGGCTGGGACACCCCGTGCGCGTGAATAACTAGTGACAAAGCTGGAGCCCAGGCTGGTGGAGAAGACGTGACTGGGGTTGTGAAGCCCCTGGGGGTTTTTGGGGGGAAGTGAGAGGCCACCCCGGTGTTGTTCCCATCACCATACAGCCTCCTCTGGTGGGTTCCCAGGAAGCCGGTCTGGTGTGACCCAGGTGGGAGGAGATGAAGAAAGAAGCGCCGTGCGTGGCTGCTGGGAGCTGGGATTGGCCGGGATTGTCCAGGGAAACGTTCAAGGTCATTTCTAAAGGCTTGTTCCTTCTGCGAGAGGTGGTGTACAAGCAGAGAAAGTTGTGGGACAGTGGTGAGGAGCTGTCAGGCACTCCTGGATATTTGCTGTGGAGATGGTTCCGAGGGGACGCAGCCAACGGGAAGGTTGTTCTGCCTTAGTGGCTGAGCCACAAAGTGCTGCACTCGGAACGGCATCTGCCTGGGCTGGGACACAGCTCCGTGGGAAGTCCCTGCCAGAAGAATTCTGGCATTTCACACAGGTCGTGGTGTGGCGGGTTGACCCCGGCTGGACACCAGGTGCCCGCCACAGCTGCTCTATCACCCCCCTCCTCAGCCGCAGAGGGGAGAGAAAAGAGCACAGAAGGCTGGTGGGTGGAGAGAAGGGACAGGGAGATCACCCAGCGCCCTCTGCGCCAGGCAAAACAGCCTCGGCTTGGGGGAATCACCTGAACTTATTCCCAGTTTAATCCCGGCAGGATGATGGGAAACGAAACCCCATCTTAAAACACCTTCCCCCCACCGCTCCCTTCTCTGGGGGCTTCCTGCTACTCCTGATGTCTGCGGCTCCTTCCCCGCCAGCAGCGCAGGGGGACGAGGACGAGTCGTACCGCTGCCCGTTCTGCGGTACCCCTGGCCGCCAGTTCCCGGTCGCGGGGCAGAGCAGCCCTCTGGCTGGCGCTGTGTGGGGAGACTTGGCCGCCGAGAACCTGGCCTAGCGCAGGCCTGCCGCTGCCGCTGCCCGGCTCGGCGTGGCAGCTGGGGCCTCTGGCTAGAGCAGGCCTCTGCGGCTCTGCCCTCATGCCGGGGTTAGGGTAGGGGCCGTCAGCGAGCCAGAGGGGGGCTTGGCCAGGCCTCCCTGAAAGCGGCTCGTGTCGGGCTGTGTCCGAGGCTTTGGGGAAGGGGCTGGGGCAGGAGCAGCCCCTGGCTCGGGCAGGGCTTTGTGCTGTCACGGGCGCACGAGTAGGAGATGGGGCAGGAGGAGCCGCTGGCTCGGGCCGGGCTCGGGAGCCGTCCTGGGCGGGGAGAGCGGGCCTCCCGGTGCCGCTGCCAGCCCGAGGAGAGGGCACCGCCCTGCCTGCACTCCCCTGCGGGGCACACCCGCCCTCCCGGGGTCGGTGCCCGAGGCACCGGGCCTTCCCTCGCCGCCTCTCTGCTACCCCCGGCCGCCCCGGCTCGCTGCCTGCAGCCGCGCTCGCCCTCCCGCCGCCGCCTCGCGCGCTCGCACCGCCCCCGCCCCGACCCCGGCAGCAACGAGCGCTCCCATTGGTCCCCGACACCAGCCAATCGCCGCTGGCGCTCTTGGGAGGTGCCGGCGCGTGTGGAGCAGCGGCGGCGAGCGGCGGAGCCTGTGCCGTGGTGCGGGTGAGGCTGTCGGGAGTGTCCCCGCGTGCTGCCCCGTGTCCCCGCATCCCCCCCTCTGCCCCATGGCCTCCCTCCCGAGTCCCCGCACAGCCCCTGGGCTCCCCAGGGACCCCCCACGGGCCCCCCCAGTGTCTGCCCCGCGTTTCCAGAGTGCCCCCCGCAGTGTCCCCTCGGCCCTCCGCGCTGCCCCCGTGGTCCCCGCCAGGGTCGCCGCGTCCCCTCACGGTGCCCCTTCTCCCCTTGCCCATCGCCGACCCCCCCGTCGCGTTCCGGGCTCTCCCCAGCGCCGCGGTCCGAGCAGTTCCCGTCGCCGGGTGCTGGGGGCAGCAGCGGGGCCCTCGGGGGCACGGCCCTCCCGGCCGTCGCTTGTCCCCGGGCTGCTTCGTGCCCGGCCCTGCCCGCGCCCGGCGGCTGGAACGCCGGGCCATCTGCTCTGGGCCCGGCCCCAGGGGCTGCCCGCGGGGTTCCCGAGGGATTCCGCTGGCCCGGGGCCGGGCTCCGAAATGCTCCAGCCCCCCAGAACCACCCGCTTCCTCGTGGCCCCGCAGGATCCGGCCCCGCCGGCAGGAGACTCCCCAGCCGGGGGCCGTCGCGGGCTCCTCCGCCCCCGGGAATCCTTCTGCTGGTGCCCGGCGAGTGCAGCCGCGGCCCCGGAGCGGGACGCGCAGGGACGCAGCACGACCCGCCCTCGGCTGCAGCTTCGGGTTCGTCCCCGGCCGTAGAGGTGCCGGCTCTGGGGCAAGAGCAGACCCTTCCTCCCGCGGCTGCTGGCTGCCGTCCGTGTCCCAGCCGTGTCCAGCCCGTGAGCCGGGATGCGCCCAGGGGCCCCATGTGGGGCTTTGTGCAGCCCAGGCAGGGGCTGCTCCCTGGGCCAGGAACAGGTTTCCCTTCTCCTGTTGTTCCTCTCGCCACCTGCCTTGGGGCCACGTATGTGGATGGGCCTCTCAAGGCCCGCTCCTTCCTCCAAGGAAACGTGGAGACGTGCCAACCCCCATGGGGACACACATGGGGACAGGCCACCCCCCTTGGGGACAGGTCATCCAGCACAGGGACATCTCAACCCCCATGAGGATGTGCCACCCCCCATGGAGATGTGCCCCGCAACAGTGGGGACACACACGGGGACATGCCACCCACCCTGGGGACACCCCTGAGGTCATGTCACCCAACACAGGCACCTGAGACCCACCCTGGGGACACTCACAGGGATGGGACACACGTGGGGACGTGCCACCCACTATGGGCACACACTTGGGGACATGACTCCCGCCACAGGGACATGTCATGGGGACACATCCCCTCATGTCCCCCCCATCCCAGTGTCCTCCCCAGGGGTCCCTGTCCCTGTCTCATTATTCCCTGGGGTGTCACCACGTCTTGTTCCTCCAGTATGAGGTCACCATGGTCCCCTTAGTCCATGTCCTCCCCAGGTCGGGGACCCTGGAGCTGGGGGGAGGACGTGGGGACCTGCGACCGCGACAGAGATAGGGTAGTGTGACATGAGGGGGTGACAGGGACATGGGGGGGACATGGGGCACATGTGGACACTGAGGGGGGATACAGGGACATGGAGGGAGATAAGGATATTGGGGGGGACATGGGGGTACACGGGGACCCATGAGTGGGGATGGGGACAACACCACGGGGACAGAAAGGGACGTGAGGGAGACTTTGGGGACACTTGGGGGAGGTCACCTGGGGCTGTGGGGGTGACATGCGTGTCCCGGAGGAGCGGGCTGACGCTAAGGTTGTCTCCAATTTCAAAGGGGGTGACGCAGCAGTGACACTGATGTCCTGAATTTGGGGGTGGGATTTCCGAGTGATGGGGAGTGACTGGGGGGGACACACAGGTGACACCAGGCTTTGTCACTGACCCCCGTGTCCCCATGTCACCCCCCAGGCAGGACTGGGGGCACCCCTGAACTTTGAGGAGGTGCCGGGTGCAGGGGGGGACCCCGACGACCTCCTGTGGGGGGCGGGGGGGGCGGGGCACGAGAGTGCTGGGGTCACCCCTGGGTGCAGGGGAGTGTGCGGGGCGTTCCCGTGGGTGCTGAGGGTGTTGTCCCCAAGCAGGTTCTTTCCCCGGTGCCGCAGCCAACCCCCGCCCAGGGCCGAGGGGTTTCGTTGCTGCAGGTTTGTGGGGCTGGAGCTGGGCCACAAGGGCAGCGCCTGCATGGCCGGAGCAGCCAGTCACTGCTCCAGCCCCATGAGCATAAGGGATCGATTCCTTAGGGACTGTATTTCTGCAGGATCCTTTTAGTCCCTGTTCAGGGCAGAGCAGAGGGGATAGAAGCATCTCCAGGGGAGATGGATGCGGGGGGTCTCCTCAGCAGCTCTGCCCTGCTGGCAGAAGCTGTCCCTGGAGCTCTGACACGCGATGGACAGCGTGGCTCCTCCCCTCCCCAAGCCCACCCGTTCTGTCCTTGGCCCCCTGGCACCTCCATCCCTGGGGCTGCCCTCAGACCTGTGCCCTGAGCTCTGCAGCTGGAGGTTGCAGCTCCCCGGCAGCAGCTCCCCGCTGCTCTCCTGAGAGAACTGGCTGCGCAGCAGCAGGTTTCCTCTTGGCCAGCCAAGAGCATTCAAGCTCCAGCAGTTTCCATCCCCACTCCACCACCCTCTGGAAGCACCTGCTCAGCACAAGCTGCCTCTCCTGAGGTGCCCCATCAGCCTTCTTCCACCCCAATCCAATCTGTCTGGGCAAAGCTGTTCTTTCTGCCTTTGCGTTCTCGCCTCTTTGCAGTGGGAACCCCTGGGGATCTGCTGATCTCCAAATCCGGGTCTCTTCTGGGACCCCCTGCTTTCTGCCACAGCTTCTGGCTCTGTGTTTCTGCAGCAGAGGGGAGGGGAGGGCGGCAGAGGGACCAAGTGTCACTTGTCTTCTTCAGCACTCTGAGCAGGGGCTGAGGTTTGTTTGGTTCCACACCGCCTGTGCCAGGCTCCGCTGACATCCGCCTGCCCTGGAACGCGGGTGCTCCCAAACCGTTGCTCCTGGCTGTTCCTATCCGATGTCCTGACCGAAATGCAGAGCAGGAGAAGAGGGTCGGCAAGAGGTTTGTCCCCTCTCTTTCTCCTGCCCGTTGTAGGTGGGGAGGACCCAGCCTGTAGAGCCTGGGGCAGGAGGTTCAGCGTCAGCAGCACCCTCAGCCGGCACCGCCACATCCCCAGCAGGGAGAAGCCCTTCAGCTGCGCCGCCTGCGGCCAGAGCTTCAGCGGCAGCTGCCAGCTCAAGCCCCACGAGAAGATCCAGCGAGGGGACGGGCCCCTCCTGCCCCTCTGACATCAGCGGTGCCACCGGGAGCTGCCGCAGAAGCCAAGGGGGTCCCGGGGTTGGATTTGCTGCTTTGTCTTGACCTGTCTGGTGAGTTTGGTGCTGAGGGAGAGGCGGGGGGGGGGAAGAATAAATCCCGATGGAGCCCCCAGCCCTGGCGCTGGCTTGGCTCTGCCAGCACTGCTGATGGTGGCACCAGTAGCACCAGCAGTGCCAGTTGTGCCAGCGCTGTCGCTCCCCGTTTCCAGGCAGAGTTTCTCGATGAGGCTTTTTGGGGGGTCAGAGCAGGGCGGACCCTTCCCAGGGGGTGTTTGCAGATGGGGGGTGGAGGAGAGACAACCCTGCAGCCACCCCACCCCACATGGCAATTGTGGGACAGAGGCGGGGGGAGCCCGCCAAGTGCCCCCTGCCCTGCGGTGCCCTGGGTGGGGGTGGGAAGGCTGGGACCCCGACAGCAGCTGCCTGGGAGGTGCTGGGTGTCAGAGGAGTGTTGGGTGTCGGGAGGTGTTGGGTGTTGGGGGATGCTGTTGTGACCAGGGGAGGATCTCGGCATTTGAGCTTCCTGGGTCAGGTCCTGCTGCCTCCTTTGCTGGTGGAGCTGGTGAAAGACACGTGGCTGCCCAACCCCACCCTCCCGCCCTCAGACCATCTGTTCATCTGTAGGTGCTCACATAGATCCTCCTGTGTGTCCCCAGGGCTGTGGCCGTGGCCCAGTGCTGACCCACTCCCCCACAAGCATGGCTCCCCAGAAACCCCCGGGTGCCGCTGGTCAAAGCCCAGAGGAGGAGAAGGAGCCCCCGGAGAACAAGTCGGAGGAGGTGGAGCGCACCCCAGAGGAAGACGGTGATGAGAAGGAAGAGGATGAGGATGAGGAGAAGGAGGAAGAGGAAGATGAAGAGGTCAAGGAAGAGGAGGCAGAGGAGGAGGAGGAGGATTGTGAAGCTGCAATGGCCCCCTCTGTGCCACCCAAGCAGACAAATCGGTGCCCTGAGTGTGGGCAGAGCTTCCTGCCCGGCTCGGATCGGGTGAAGCACCGGTGCTCCCACCACAGCAGCCGACCCTTCATCTGCAGCGACTGTGGCAAGAGGTTTCGGCGGA
This sequence comes from Bucorvus abyssinicus, assembly GCA_009769605.1. Classification (NCBI taxonomy): domain Eukaryota; kingdom Metazoa; phylum Chordata; class Aves; order Bucerotiformes; family Bucorvidae; genus Bucorvus; species Bucorvus abyssinicus. The sequence continues at coordinate 14,949 of WNMG01000077.1, forward strand.
GCACCCATCTCCTCTGGCACCGCCTCATCCACACCGGTGAGAAGCCCTTCACCTGTGCCGACTGTGGCCAGAACTTCAACCACAGCTCCAGTCTCTCCCGGCACCACCGCATCCACACCGGCGAGAGGCCCTTTACTTGTGCCGAATGCGGCAGAAGCTTCACCTCCAGCTCCAGCTTGTCCCAGCACCACCTCATCCACACTGGGGAGAAGCCCTTCACCTGCACCGACTGCGGCCGGAGCTTCAGCCAGAGCTCCAACCTCACCCAGCACCGCCGCACCCACACCGGGAAGAAGTCCTTCACCTGCGCTGATTGCGGCCAGAGCTTCAGCCAGAGGCCCAACCTCACCCGGCACCGACTTGTCCACTCTGGGGAGAAGCCCTTCACCTGCAGCGACTGCGGCCAGAGCTTCAGCCAGAGGCCCAACCTCACCCAGCACCAACTCCTCCACACTGGGGAGAAGCCCTTCACCTGTGGGGACTGTGGCCAGACCTTCAGACACAGCTCCAGCTTCTCCCGGCATCGACTCGTCCACACTGGGGAGAAGCCCTTCACCTGTGGGGACTGCGGCCAGAGCTTCAACCGCAGCTCCAGCCTCTCTCAGCACCAACTAGTCCACACTGGGGAGAAGCCATTCACCTGCACCAGGTGTGGCCAGAGCTTCAGCCACAGCTCCAGCCTCTACCGGCACCGCCACATCCACACCGGGGAAAAGTCCTTCACCTGCAGTGACTGTGGCCAGAGCTTCAACCGCAGCTTCCACCTCAAGCGCCACAAGAAGATCCACCATGGTGATGGGCCCCTCTTGCCCCTCTGATGTTGCCGGTGTCTCCAGGAGCTGCTGCAACAGACGTGGGTCCCAGCAGTGGATTCTCCTTCCCTGTCCCATCCCTCCTGGTGGGTTTTGCTGCCATGGTGCAGAATAAATCCCAATGGAGACCCCAAACCTGGTCTCGGCTCCTTTCTGCCAGCGGCACTGGATGTTGCACCAGTAGCACCAGTTATGGCAGTGGCACCAGCACCGTCACTCCCCATTTCTAGGCAGAGCCCCTCGATGGGAACTGTTGGTGGGGTCAGAGAAAGGTGGAACCTTCCTGGTGTCTGTTTACAGATGGGGGCAGGGGGGTATACGCCCTGTGGCCTGCACTGCCCCTCGGCACCCCTTCTGCAGGGACAGAGGTGGGGCAGCTCCCCAGGTGCCCCCTGCCCTGGGTGCCCCATGGTGGGTAGGTGGCGGTGGGGCTGGGACCCCCTCGAGTGGCAGTGTGGGCTGTTGGGGCAGTGTCAGGGCTTGGGAGGGGTCATCACAGCCGGGGCAGGATCTCAGCCTTTGAGCTTCCGGGGTCAGGCGCTGCCCTGACCTCCCCCCGCAGGGGTCCCTTTCCAGCAGTTGGACCCCAAATTGCCTCTTTTCCCACCCATTTTTCTCAGAGGCTGGTGAGGAGTTGGCGCGGCCGGTGACGCCAGCAAAGCTGGGCTGAGCTTCGGTGGGATTCGGCTGGTTTTTCCCCAATGAAAGCCCCCCAAACTTAATAAAATACTGTCTTTTTCCCTTTTTGTTTTTTTTTTTTTTTTTGACATTTCTTTTCAAACTGCTCAAATGTTTGGGCCATTTCTTCCGCAGGGCCAGAGCTGCGAGTCCAGGTCAGGGAGGGCTTGGAGGGGTCTTTGGTGGTCTCAGGTATGTCTCAGAGGGTCTTGGAGGGATCTCAGGGATTCTCTCAGGAGGTTCTGAGGAGGTTTTCAGGGGGTTCCAGGGCACTAAGGGTGGGGAACGGCCTTGGGACTCCCGCCTCGGGCTCTATTTCAGCCCCATCCCAGGCATTTGGGGGCTTTTGGGGCGTGTCTCAGCTAAGCATCCCCAGCCCCATGGAGATGGGGGTGTCTGAGAAGGGGCATGATATGGGGAGTCTTGCCCTGGCACCACTCCTGGCTCAGCGGCGTCTCTCACAGCAGGTGAAGTGTCACAGAATCACAGAGTCACAGAATCATCTGGTTGGAAGAGACCTTCAAGATCATTGAGTCCAACTGTTCATGCTGCACTACCAGGGTCCCTAAACCAAGTCCCTCAGGGCCACCTCTACATGTCTTTCAAACCCCTTCGGGGGTGGAGACTCTACCACCTCCCTGGGCAACCTGTTCCAATGCATCACAACCCTTTTGGTGAAGAAATTCTTCCTAATATCCAACCTAAATCTCCCCTAGCACAACTTGAGGCTGTTTCCTCTCGTCCTGTCACTTGTTACATGGGAGAAGAGACCGATGCCTGCCTCACTACAACCTCCTGACAGGGAGCTGTAGACAGCAATAAGGTCTCCCCTGAGCCTCCTTTTCTCCAGGCTGAACAACCCCAGTTCCCTCAGCCGCTCCTCATCAGACTTGTGCTCCAGACCCTTCACTAGTTTCGTTGTCCTTCTCTGGACACGCTCCAGCCCCTCAATGTCCTTCTGGTAGTGAGGGCCAAACCTGGACACAGCACTCAAGGTGTGGCCTCACCAGTGCCCCCAGTACAGGGGGACAATCACTTCCCTGCTCCTGCTGGCCACACCAGTGCTGATATAAGCCAGGATGCCATTGGTCATCTTGGCCACCTGGGTACACTGCTGGCTCCTCTCCAGCCGCTGTCACCAGCACCCCCAGGGCCTTTTCTGCTGGGCAGTTTCCAGCCGCTCTTCCCCAAGCCTGGAAAACTGCAGGGGGTTGGTGTGACCCAAGTCCAGGACCTGGCACTCGGCCTTATTGAACTTCACACTATTGGCCTTGGCCCATCGATCCAGCCTGTCCAGATCCCTCTGTGGAGCCTCCTGACCTTCAAGCAGATCGACACAGCCACCCAGCTTGGTGTCATCTCTTAATTGACTTGATCTGCTCATCCAGATCATTGTTAAAGAGGTTAAAGAGGACAGGCCCTAATACTGAACCCTGGGGACACCACTGATGACCAGCCGCCAACTGGACTTAACCTCCCATCTCCTACTCGTGGACCTGTGACATCACAATCCCTGCACGAGCAAGGACTTTCTCCTGCCCCACCATACACTCATGGACGTGTGACATCACAAATCCCAGCACGTGCCAGGGGCCGCTCCTGCCCCATCTCGTACTCAAGGACCTGTGTCAAGGGTTAGAGCTGGGCCAGCTCCAGACCAATGACAGACGCTCTCTGTCACCCCCTGCCCCCTTCCCCTCCGTTCCCAAAGAGGGGAAAGAGAAAAGGAGCGAGAGAGAGAGACTGATGGGTTGGGAAAGAAAAGTGCACCTGCTGTCATGAGAATAATGACAATGAAATGAACTAGAGACAAATATCGACAACACCAACAGCCAACCCAACCCCCCGATGGCACCACGTCCCCGTCCCCACTGGTGCTGGGGGCAGGCACTGGGGAAGGCCCAGGCTGGGCTCAGCAGCAGACGGGAACGGGATGCACGAGCTGGATTCTGGGACTGGATTCAGGGATGCACAGACTGGGATCGAAGGCAGAACGGAGAGTCCTCCTCGCACAGCGGCCATGGGAGAAGAGAGCAGGAGGGGCCAAGACCCTCAGCTTTATCCCGGATAGGACGTCTGTGGCATGGAAGCCCTGGCTGGTCAGGGCAGGGTCACCTGTCCTGCCCGCTCCTCCGCGCAGCTGCGGCCTCTCCCTTCCTGCCCCCCACCGTGGCACAGCGGGCTCAGCAGTGCCCTTGGTCTGCCCAGCAGCAAGGGTCAGCCAGAGCCTTTGTGCAGCCCAAGCCCTGGCCGTGCCTGGCACCATCCAGCGCTGGCACTGCCAGGAGCAGCCACTGTCTGCACGAACAGGCCGTGACCCTCAGAGAGTGCAGTTCGTGAGAAGAGCCGGAGCTGGGAAGGGAAATCTCTGAGCAGCACGAGTTCTGTTCTCCCTCCAAGCAGCACATTCAGCCGCTGGCTTGGGCCGGGCTCGGGAGCCGTCCTGGGCGGGGAGAGCGGGCCTCCCGGTGCCGCTGCCAGCCCGAGGAGAGGGCACCGCCCTGCCTGCACTCCCCTGCGGGGCACACCCGCCCTCCCGGGGTCGGTGCCCGAGGCACCGGGCCTTCCCTCGCCGCCTCTCTGCTACCCCCGGCCGCCCCGGCTCGCTGCCTGCAGCCGCGCTCGCCCTCCCGCCGCCGCCTCGCGCGCTCGCACCGCCCCCGCCCCGACCCCGGCAGCAACGAGCGCTCCCATTGGTCCCCGACACCAGCCAATCGCCGCTGGCGCTCTTGGGAGGTGCCGGCGCGTGTGGAGCAGCGGCGGCGAGCGGCGGAGCCTGTGCCGTGGTGCGGGTGAGGCTGTCGGGAGTGTCCCCGCGTGCTGCCCCGTGTCCCCGCATCCCCCCCTCTGCCCCATGGCCTCCCTCCCGAGTCCCCGCACAGCCCCTGGGCTCCCCAGGGACCCCCCACGGGCCCCCCCAGTGTCTGCCCCGCGTTTCCAGAGCGCCCCCCGCAGTGTCCCCTCGGCCCTCCGCGCTGCCCCCGTGGTCCCCGCCAGGGTCGCCGCGTCCCCTCACGGTGCCCCTTCTCCCCTTGCCCATCGCCGACCCCCCCGTCGCGTTCCGGGCTCTCCCCAGCGCCGCGGTCCGAGCAGTTCCCGTCGCCGGGTGCTGGGGGCAGCAGCGGGGCCCTCGGGGGCACGGCCCTCCCGGCCGTCGCTTGTCCCCGGGCTGCTTCGTGCCCGGCCCTGCCCGCGCCCGGCGGCTGGAACGCCGGGCCATCTGCTCTGGGCCCGGCCCCAGGGGCTGCCCGCGGGGTTCCCGAGGGATTCCGCTGGCCCGGGGCCGGGCTCCGAAATGCTCCAGCCCCCCAGAACCACCCGCTTCCTCGTGGCCCCGCAGGATCCGGCCCCGCCGGCAGGAGACTCCCCAGCCGGGGGCCGTCGCGGGCTCCTCCGCCCCCGGGAATCCTTCTGCTGGTGCCCGGCGAGTGCAGCCGCGGCCCCGGAGCGGGACGCGCAGGGACGCAGCACGACCCGCCCTCGGCTGCAGCTTCGGGTTCGTCCCCGGCCGTAGAGGTGCCGGCTCTGGGGCAAGAGCAGACCCTTCCTCCCGCGGCTGCTGGCTGCCGTCCGTGTCCCAGCCGTGTCCAGCCCGTGAGCCGGGATGCGCCCAGGGGCCCCATGTGGGGCTTTGTGCAGCCCAGGCAGGGGCTGCTCCCTGGGCCAGGAACAGGTTTCCCTTCTCCTGTTGTTCCTCTCGCCACCTGCCTTGGGGCCACGTATGTGGATGGGCCTCTCAAGGCCCGCTCCTTCCTCCAAGGAAACGTGGAGACGTGCCAACCCCCATGGGGACACACATGGGGACAGGCCACCCCCCTTGGGGACAGGTCATCCAGCACAGGGACATCTCAACCCCCATGAGGATGTGCCCCGCAACAGTGGGGACACACACGGGGACATGCCACCCACCCTGGGGACACCCCTGAGGTCATGTCACCCAACACAGGCACCTGAGACCCACCCTGGGGACACTCACAGGGATGGGACACACGTGGGGACGTGCCACCCACTATGGGCACACACTTGGGGACATGACTCCCGCCACAGGGACATGTCATGGGGACACATCCCCTCATGTCCCCCCCATCCCAGTGTCCTCCCCAGGGGTCCCTGTCCCTGTCTCATTATTCCCTGGGGTGTCACCACATCTTGTTCCTCCAGTATGAGGTCACCATGGTCCCCTTAGTCCATGTCCTCCCCAGGTCGGGGACCCTGGAGCTGGGGGGAGGACGTGGGGACCTGCGACCGCGACAGAGATAGGGTAGTGTGACATGAGGGGGTGACAGGGACATGGGGGGGACATGGGGCACATGTGGACACTGAGGGGGGATACAGGGACACGGGGACGCATGAGTGGGGATGGGGACAACACCACGGGGACAGAAAGGGATGTGAGGGAGACTTTGGGGACACTTGGGGGAGGTCACCTGGGGCTGTGGGGGTGACATGCGTGTCCCGGAGGAGCGGGCTGACGCTAAGGTTGTCTCCAATTTCAAAGGGGGTGACGCAGCAGTGACACTGATGTCCTGAATTTGGGGGTGGGATTTCCGAGTGATGGGGAGTGACTGGGGGGGACACACAGGTGACACCAGGCTTTGTCACTGACCCCCGTGTCCCCATGTCACCCCCCAGGCAGGACTGGGGGCACCCCTGAACTTTGAGGAGGTGCCGGGTGCAGGGGGGGACCCCGACGACCTCCTGTGGGGGGCGGGGGGGGCGGGGCACGAGAGTGCTGGGGTCACCCCTGGGTGCAGGGGAGTGTGCGGGGCGTTCCCGTGGGTGCTGAGGGTGTTGTCCCCAAGCAGGTTCTTTCCCCGGTGCCGCAGCCAACCCCCGCCCAGGGCCGAGGGGTTTCGTTGCTGCAGGTTTGTGGGGCTGGAGCTGGGCCACAAGGGCAGCGCCTGCATGGCCGGAGCAGCCAGTCACTGCTCCAGCCCCATGAGCATAAGGGATCGATTCCTTAGGGACTGTATTTCTGCAGGATCCTTTTAGTCCCTGTTCAGGGCAGAGCAGAGGGGATAGAAGCATCTCCAGGGGAGATGGATGCGGGGGGTCTCCTCAGCAGCTCTGCCCTGCTGGCAGAAGCTGTCCCTGGAGCTCTGACACGCGATGGACAGCGTGGCTCCTCCCCTCCCCAAGCCCACCCGTTCTGTCCTTGGCCCCCTGGCACCTCCATCCCTGGGGCTGCCCTCAGACCTGTGCCCTGAGCTCTGCAGCTGGAGGTTGCAGCTCCCCGGCAGCAGCTCCCCGCTGCTCTCCTGAGAGAACTGGCTGCGCAGCAGCAGGTTTCCTCTTGGCCAGCCAAGAGCATTCAAGCTCCAGCAGTTTCCATCCCCACTCCACCACCCTCTGGAAGCACCTGCTCAGCACAAGCTGCCTCTCCTGGGGTGCCCCATCAGCCTTCTTCCACCCCAATCCAATCTGTCTGGGCAAAGCTGTTCTTTCTGCCTTTGCGTTCTCGCCTCTTTGCAGTGGGAACCCCTGGGGATCTGCTGATCTCCAAATCCGGGTCTCTTCTGGGACCCCCTGCTTTCTGCCACAGCTTCTGGCTCTGTGTTTCTGCAGCAGAGGGGAGGGGAGGGCGGCAGAGGGACCAAGTGTCACTTGTCTTCTTCAGCACTCTGAGCAGGGGCTGAGGTTTGTTTGGTTCCACACCGCCTGTGCCAGGCTCCGCTGACATCCGCCTGCCCTGGAACGCGGGTGCTCCCAAACCGTTGCTCCTGGCTGTTCCTATCCGATGTCCTGACCGAAATGCAGAGCAGGAGAAGAGGGTCGGCAAGAGGTTTGTCCCCTCTCTTTCTCCTGCCCGTTGTAGGTGGGGAGGACCCAGCCTGTAGAGCCTGGGGCAGGAGGTTCAGCGTCAGCAGCACCCTCAGCCGGCACCGCCACATCCCCAGCGGGGAGAAGCCCTTCAGCTGCGCCGCCTGCGGCCAGAGCTTCAGCGGCAGCTGCCAGCTCAAGCCCCACGAGAAGATCCAGCGAGGGGACGGGCCCCTCCTGCCCCTCTGACATCAGCGGTGCCACCGGGAGCTGCCGCAGAAGCCAAGGGGGTCCCGGGGTTGGATTTGCTGCTTTGTCTTGACCTGTCTGGTGAGTTTGGTGCTGAGGGAGAGGCGGGGGGGGGGAAGAATAAATCCCGATGGAGCCCCCAGCCCTGGCGCTGGCTTGGCTCTGCCAGCACTGCTGATGGTGGCACCAGTAGCACCAGCAGTGCCAGTTGTGCCAGCGCTGTCGCTCCCCGTTTCCAGGCAGAGTTTCTCGATGAGGCTTTTTGGGGGGTCAGAGCAGGGCGGACCCTTCCCGCAGGGTGTTTGCAGATGGGGGGTGGAGGAGAGACGACCCTGCAGCCACCCCACCCCACATGGCAATTGTGGGACAGAGGCGGGGGGAGCCCGCCAAGTGCCCCCTGCCCTGCGGTGCCCTGGGTGGGGGTGGGAAGGCTGGGACCCCGACAGCAGCTGCCTGGGAGGTGCTGGGTGTCAGAGGAGTGTTGGGTGTCGGGAGGTGTTGGGTGTTGGGGGATGCTGTTGTGACCAGGGGAGGATCTCGGCATTTGAGCTTCCTGGGTCAGGTCCTGCTGCCTCCTTTGCTGGTGGAGCTGGTCAGAGGCACACAGCTGCCAACCCCCGCCCACTCCCCCAGTCCATCCATCTGTCCATCCATCCGCGCTCACATGGCCCCTCTTACTTGTCCCCAGGGCTGTGTCGAGGGCCCAGTGCTGACCCACTCCCCCACAAGCATGGCCCCCCAGAAACCCCCGGGTGCCGCTGGCCAAAGCCCAGAGGAGGAGAAGGAGCCCTCGGAGAACAAGTCGGAGAAGGTGGAGCGCACCCCAGAGGAAGACGATGATGAGGAGAAAGAGGAGGAGGAGGAGGAGGAAGAAGAAGAAGCAGAGGAGGAGGAGTGTGAAGCTGCGATGGCCACCTCTGTGCCACTCGAGCAGACAAATCGGTGCCCTGAGTGTGGGCAGAGCTTCCTGCCCAGCTCGGATCGGGTGAAGCACCGGTGCTCCCACCACAGCAGCCGACCCTTCATCTGCAGCGACTGCGGAAAGAGGTTTAGGCGGAGCACGGATCTCCTCTGGCACCGCCACAATCACACCGGGGAGAAGCCCTTCACCTGCGGTGACTGTGGAAAGAGCTTCACCCAGAGGTCCAGGCTCATCCGGCACCGCCTCATCCACACCGGGGAGAAGCCCTTCACCTGTGGTGACTGCGGAAAGAGCTTCAGCCAGAGCTCCAGCCTCACCCGGCACCAATTCATCCACACTGGGGAGAAGCCCTTCACCTGCACCGACTGTGGCCAGAGCTTCAGCCGCAGCTCCAGCCTCTACCGGCACCACCGCATCCACGCTGGGAAGAAGCCCTTCACTTGCGGCGACTGTGGCCAGACCTTCAGGCACAGCACCAGCCTCTCCCAGCACCGCCTCATGCATACCAGGGAGAAGCCCTTCACCTGCGGCGACTGTGGCCAGAGCTTCAGCCGCAGCTCCCACCTCACCCAGCACCAACTAGTCCACACCGGGAAGAAGCCATTCACCTGTGGCGAGTGCAGACAGAGCTTCAGCCGCAGCTGGCATCTCATCCGGCACCAACTTGTCCATGCTGGAGAGAAGCCCTTCACCTGCACTGACTGCGGCAAGAGCTTCAGCCGCAGCTGCAACCTCAAGACCCACAAGAAGATCCACCGTGGTGATGGGCCCCTCCTGGCCCGCTGACATCACCAGTGTCTCCAGGAGCTGCTGCAACAGACGTGGGTCCCAGCAGTGGATTCTCCTTCCCTGTCCCATCCCTCCTGGTGGGTTTTGCTGCCATGGTGCAGAATAAATCCCAATGGAGACCCCAAACCTGGTCTCGGCTCCTTTCTGCCAGCGGCACTGGATGTTGCACCAGTAGCACCAGTTATGGCAGTGGCACCAGCACCGTCACTCCCCATTTCTAGGCAGAGCCCCTCGATGGGAACTGTTGGTGGGGTCAGAGAAAGGTGGAACCTTCCTGGTGTCTGTTTACAGATGGGGGCAGGGGGGTATACGCCCTGTGGCCTGCACTGCCCCTCGGCACCCCTTCTGCAGGGACAGAGGTGGGGCAGCTCCCCAGGTGCCCCCTGCCCTGGGTGCCCCATGGTGGGTAGGTGGCGGTGGGGCTGGGACCCCCTCGAGTGGCAGTGTGGGCTGTTGGGGCAGTGTCAGGGCTTGGGAGGGGTCATCACAGCCGGGGCAGGATCTCAGCCTTTGAGCTTCCGGGGTCAGGCGCTGCCCTGACCTCCCCCCGCAGGGGTCCCTTTCCAGCAGTTGGACCCCAAATTGCCTCTTTTCCCACCCATTTTTCTCAGAGGCTGGTGACGAGTTGGCGCGGCCGGTGACGCCAGCAAAGCTGGGCCGAGCTTTGCTGGGGTTTGACTGGTTTTTCCCCAACGCTTTGGGTTTCCCAGGAGTAAAAAAACCCCCATCCATTGAGCAGTAATTAAGAAACCCCCCAAACTTAACAAAATAGTGTCTTCTGCTTTTTCCCTTTTTTTTGGGTGCCATTTCTTTCCAAACTGCTCAAATGTTTGGGCCATTTCTTCCGCAGGGCCAGAGCTGCGAGTCCAGGTCAGGGAGGGCTTAAGGGGGTCTTGGAGGGTCTCCGGGGGGGTCTCAGGGAGTCTTGATGTGTCTCAGGAGGAGTCTTGGAGTGTCTCAAAGGGTCTCAGGGGTTTGTTGGAGGGATCTCAGGGGTTCTCCCAGGGGTCTCAGGGCGTTCCAGGGCACAAAGGGTGGGGAACGGCCTCGGGACTCCCCCCTCGGGCTCTATTTCAGCCCCATCCCAGGCATTTGGGGGCTTTTGGGGCGTGTCTCAGCAGAGCAGCCCCAGCCCTGTGGAGATGGGGGTGTCTGGGGAGGAGGGAGCGGGGACACGGGGCAGGGGTCCTGCCCTGGCACCGCTGCTGTCTCAGCTGCATCTCTGCCAGCGGGTGAAGCGTGGTGACGGGGCCATCGCAGCCAAAGGGAACCTCTCCCCGTAACCACGACCCCTGAAGGACGATGGAGCGTGGCCTCGCAGTGACATCGCCAGCTCCCTCAGCACTCGTGGTGCATCCCCTCAGTGCCCGCAGGCAGCTCTGTCCGCTTTGGGTCACTGCTCCCTCCCCGCAGACTCCTGCGCCCAGGGGCACTCTTCCTGGCTCCACGGTCCCCTCTGCCCTCAGGCCCTGGGGTGCCTGAAGGCCGCTCCCAGCAGTAAAGGTGGAGCTCAGGAAGACATGGATTCTCTTGGCTTTCTCCATAGCCTGCACCACTCACCGTGGACATTGCCCTGCGTTTCCTTTTGCTCTTCATGGGGTTGTGGAAACTGGTTTTGTTGTCCCTCAGGTCACTCACCGGGTTCAGCTGGAGCTGGGCTTTGCCTTTCCTAAGCCCACCTCTGCACGCTGGGGAAGTTCTCACTGGTGTCCTCCAGAAGCCTTCTGGATGGGTTGTGCCCTGCTCTGTAGCCCCTCAGGCAGCCCCCCAAGGTGGTTCCATTGCAAGAGCAGGAGGAGCCGGGTGGGAGAACATGAGGCTTCTCCCAGTGGCCTGAGGAAGGTTTTGTCTCCTTCTTCCTGACGAAGCAGTCAGCAGGAGCCCCCCACTAACAGGTCACCCGTGCTGGTCTGCCTGGCCCATCCTGAGCCACAAGCTCTCCACAGGCTCATCTCAGACACGCGGTGGGCTCTGACGCCCTGTAGAGCAGAGACGTGGTCCAAGACAGAGTGACAAAGATGGGACCCTCCACCGGCTGTGCATTGTCTGCTCCTTTCCCCAGGCGTCAGGAGCCGTCCAGGGGTAACGGTTCCGAGGGGTTTTCAGGGGTAACGGTTCCGACCCCACTGAGTGTCCCGGGGAACAGAGGGGGGTTCTGAGCCTTTTCCACACTCGGACTAATTTCTCCGGGGCGGTGGTTGGTACCAAGTTTCGTTTCACGCTGGGAGCCGTGGAGTGGTTCCACTCTCCCTCTGAGACCAAAGCAGTTTTCTGGGGGTGGGGGTGGGCAGTCCAGGCAGTATCTCCCCAGTATTGCCCCGGGTGCCAGAAGCTTGAGGAACTCTTGGGGCTGGTGGGGGGAAGTCTGTCCTCTTCCTGTCCCACCCGGCCTCCAGGGGTCCTGGATTTTGTGACTCCTGCCACCACTCCCCTCCTCCTGCCAGAAGTTCTCAGCTCCTGAGCTCTCTCCCCGCAGGCCACGGGCGCCGCTCCCCTTTGTTGTCTCCTCTCCTGGGCAGTCCATGGGTCCCGCAGGCTCTTGCAGTTGCAGGGCAGACGAGGTCAAAGGGTCGGGCAAGCCCCGAATGGGGGGAGTCACCCTGTCAGGGTCAGCAATTCCCAGCCCTGGAGACTCAGCGCTTGTCCTGCCCTCGCTGGAGGCCAGCCGCCTGCTGTGAACTGCCAGTGCAGGGACGGGTGGTGGGGCTGGGCTTGACGGAGCACCAAGGCCAAGCCCAGACCCCCCAGTCACATTCCAAAGGGATAAAATTCACTCGTTACAATAATTGTAGTTGATGCTCTTTGTACTGTCTGGCCACTACGAAACCTCTCCCGTTGGCTGGCTTCAAGAGTGGAAAACAGTTCCAGCACGAGCCGTGGCTCCTCGTGGCTCGTTAACGAGACCCGTGGAGTATTTGGGGCCGAGTCCAGGAACCTCAGGCACTGAGAGGAGATGGAACAAACCTCTCCAGAAGTCAGGAGCAAAACCCAAAGGCCCTGGAAGCGTTGGCTGGCCCCGCTGAGGGCTGTTCCTGACAAAGGCTCCCAGGGACTCGCCAGAGCAGATCCTTGTTGCTGTGGTTCCAGGGAGGCAGAGGCCAAAGGCAGCTGTCCCTGATGCTGAGAGAAGCCTGCGTGTGGCTGAGGAAGCGCCAAGGCCAAGCCCTGAGCACAGCCCTGGGGAAAGCACAGCCTGAAAGCCTCCACAGAAACGTTCTCCTGCCAGGCCTAGATGGCCCAGGAACTGCCAGAGCCCAAGGAACAAATTCCTTGGTCCCGCTGGGCCTTGGAGCCTTGCCAGAGCCCTCGGCCATCTCTCCTGCAGGCTGTCCTGCGCTGGCCCATGCCTGCACCTCCTGCCCTTCAGCCTGCTGACACCCATCTTGCTTCCCCAGCCAGCTCTCCCCCTGCCGTTTCTAGACCTTCCCTCATGTCTCTGCACCCATGGCTGCCTCTTCTTGACACACAAAGCCACGGGCTCATCCAGCCTCCCTCGGGGTGACCTCTTGCACCACAAAGGCTCCCTTTGGAGTGACAGTTCTTTCCCCTCGCCTCCAGCTGGAATGTTGCCAGCTGCACTTTGCGAAGGTTTCTATCAGCTCTGCTTGAAACTGAACAAAAAATATCCTTTAAAATAAAACCTTTTTTATGAGCTGCACCAAGTAGGAGCTGGGGCAGGAGCAGCCCCTGGCTTATGCAGGGGTTTGTGATGTCACAAGTCCATCCATCACTAAGAGGAACTGCCCCAGAGCCAGCACAGCTCAAAGCGGAGCAATAGACCTCGGAGCACAGCAGGTTTTCTGAGGCTTTCATTTGACAGAGGGGCTTTGGCTCCCTGGGCTGTGGTGAGAAATGGGGAGCGTGGCTGTTGGGGGTTAGTCGAGCCGCGTTGCAGCTGGACGTTGGAAGGGTACGAGAACCCCGTGTGAAACCACGTCTGGGTGCCCCACTTTGGCTGGGACACCCCGTGCGCGTGAATAACTAGTGACAAAGCTGGAGCCCAGGCTGGTGGAGAAGACGTGACTGGGGTTGTGAAGCCCCTGGGGGTTTTTGGGGGGAAGTGAGAGGCCACCCCGGTGTTGTTCCCATCACCATACAGCCTCCTCTGGTGGGTTCCCAGGAAGCCGGTCTGGTGTGACCCAGGTGGGAGGAGATGAAGAAAGAAGCGCCGTGCGTGGCTGCTGGGAGCTGGGATTGGCCGGGATTGTCCAGGGAAACGTTCAAGGTCATTTCTAAAGGCTTGTTCCTTCTGCGAGAGGTGGTGTACAAGCAGAGAAAGTTGTGGGACAGTGGTGAGGAGCTGTCAGGCACTCCTGGATATTTGCTGTGGAGATGGTTCCGAGGGGACGCAGCCAACGGGAAGGTTGTTCTGCCTTAGTGGCTGAGCCACAAAGTGCTGCACTCGGAACGGCATCTGCCTGGGCTGGGACACAGCTCCGTGGGAAGTCCCTGCCAGAAGAATTCTGGCATTTCACACAGGTCGTGGTGTGGCGGGTTGACCCCGGCTGGACACCAGGTGCCCGCCACAGCTGCTCTATCACCCCCCTCCTCAGCCGCAGAGGGGAGAGAAAAGAGCACAGAAGGCTGGTGGGTGGAGAGAAGGACAGGGAGATCACCCAGCGCCCTCTGCGCCAGGCAAAACAGCCTCGGCTTGGGGGAATCACCTGAACTTATTCCCAGTTTAATCCCGGCAGGATGATGGGAAACGAAACCCCATCTTAAAACACCTTCCCCCCACCGCTCCCTTCTCTGGGGGCTTCCTGCTACTCCTGATGTCTGCGGCTCCTTCCCCGCCAGCAGCGCAGGGGGACGAGGACGAGTCGTACCGCTGCCCGTTCTGCGGTACCCCTGGCCGCCAGTTCCCGGTCGCGGGGCAGAGCAGCCCTCTGGCTGGCGCTGTGTGGGGAGACTTGGCCGCCGAGAACCTGGCCTAGCGCAGGCCTGCCGCTGCCGCTGCCCGGCTCGGCGTGGCAGCTGGGGCCTCTGGCTAGAGCAGGCCTCTGCGGCTCTGCCCTCATGCCGGGGTTAGGGTAGGGGCCGTCAGCGAGCCAGAGGGGGGCTTGGCCAGGCCTCCCTGAAAGCGGCTCGTGTCGGGCTGTGTCCGAGGCTTTGGGGAAGGGGCTGGGGCAGGAGCAGCCCCTGGCTCGGGCAGGGCTTTGTGCTGTCACGGGCGCACGAGTAGGAGATGGGGCAGGAGGAGCCGCTGGCTCGGGCCGGGCTCGGGAGCCGTCCTGGGCGGGGAGAGCGGGCCTCCCGGTGCCGCTGCCAGCCCGAGGAGAGGGCACCGCCCTGCCTGCACTCCCCTGCGGGGCACACCCGCCCTCCCGGGGTCGGTGCCCGAGGCACCGGGCCTTCCCTCGCCGCCTCTCTGCTACCCCCGGCCGCCCCGGCTCGCTGCCTGCAGCCGCGCTCGCCCTCCCGCCGCCGCCTCGCGCGCTCGCACCGCCCCCGCCCCGACCCCGGCAGCAACGAGCGCTCCCATTGGTCCCCGACACCAGCCAATCGCCGCTGGCGCTCTTGGGAGGTGCCGGCGCGTGTGGAGCAGCGGCGGCGAGCGGCGGAGCCTGTGCCGTGGTGCGGGTGAGGCTGTCGGGAGTGTCCCCGCGTGCTGCCCCGTGTCCCCGCATCCCCCCCTCTGCCCCATGGCCTCCCTCCCGAGTCCCCGCACAGCCCCTGGGCTCCCCAGGGACCCCCCACGGGCCCCCCCAGTGTCTGCCCCGCGTTTCCAGAGCGCCCCCCGCAGTGTCCCCTCGGCCCTCCGCGCTGCCCCCGTGGTCCCCGCCAGGGTCGCCGCGTCCCCTCACGGTGCCCCTTCTCCCCTTGCCCATCGCCGACCCCCCCGTCGCGTTCCGGGCTCTCCCCAGCGCCGCGGTCCGAGCAGTTCCCGTCGCCGGGTGCTGGGGGCAGCAGCGGGGCCCTCGGGGGCACGGCCCTCCCGGCCGTCGCTTGTCCCCGGGCTGCTTCGTGCCCGGCCCTGCCCGCGCCCGGCGGCTGGAACGCCGGGCCATCTGCTCTGGGCCCGGCCCCAGGGGCTGCCCGCGGGGTTCCCGAGGGATTCCGCTGGCCCGGGGCCGGGCTCCGAAATGCTCCAGCCCCCCAGAACCACCCGCTTCCTCGTGGCCCCGCAGGATCCGGCCCCGCCGGCAGGAGACTCCCCAGCCGGGGGCCGTCGCGGGCTCCTCCGCCCCCGGGAATCCTTCTGCTGGTGCCCGGCGAGTGCAGCCGCGGCCCCGGAGCGGGACGCGCAGGGACGCAGCACGACCCGCCCTCGGCTGCAGCTTCGGGTTCGTCCCCGGCCGTAGAGGTGCCGGCTCTGGGGCAAGAGCAGACCCTTCCTCCCGCGGCTGCTGGCTGCCGTCCGTGTCCCAGCCGTGTCCAGCCCGTGAGCCGGGATGCGCCCAGGGGCCCCATGTGGGGCTTTGTGCAGCCCAGGCAGGGGCTGCTCCCTGGGCCAGGAACAGGTTTCCCTTCTCCTGTTGTTCCTCTCGCCACCTGCCTTGGGGCCACGTATGTGGATGGGCCTCTCAAGGCCCGCTCCTTCCTCCAAGGAAACGTGGAGACGTGCCAACCCCCATGGGGACACACATGGGGACAGGCCACCCCCCTTGGGGACAGGTCATCCAGCACAGGGACATCTCAACCCCCATGAGGATGTGCCACCCCCCATGGAGATGTGCCCCGCAACAGTGGGGACACACACGGGGACATGCCACCCACCCTGGGGACACCCCTGAGGTCATGTCACCCAACACAGGCACCTGAGACCCACCCTGGGGACACTCACAGGGATGGGACACACGTGGGGACGTGCCACCCACTATGGGCACACACTTGGGGACATGACTCCCGCCACAGGGACATGTCATGGGGACACATCCCCTCATGTCCCCCCCATCCCAGTGTCCTCCCCAGGGGTCCCTGTCCCTGTCTCATTATTCCCTGGGGTGTCACCACATCTTGTTCCTCCAGTATGAGGTCACCATGGTCCCCTTAGTCCATGTCCTCCCCAGGTCGGGGACCCTGGAGCTGGGGGGAGGACGTGGGGACCTGCGACCGCGACAGAGATAGGGTAGTGTGACATGAGGGGGTGACAGGGACATGGGGGGGACATGGGGCACATGTGGACACTGAGGGGGGATACAGGGACACGGGGACGCATGAGTGGGGATGGGGACAACACCACGGGGACAGAAAGGGATGTGAGGGAGACTTTGGGGACACTTGGGGGAGGTCACCTGGGGCTGTGGGGGTGACATGCGTGTCCCGGAGGAGCGGGCTGACGCTAAGGTTGTCTCCAATTTCAAAGGGGGTGACGCAGCAGTGACACTGATGTCCTGAATTTGGGGGTGGGATTTCCGAGTGATGGGGAGTGACTGGGGGGGACACACAGGTGACACCAGGCTTTGTCACTGACCCCCGTGTCCCCATGTCACCCCCCAGGCAGGACTGGGGGCACCCCTGAACTTTGAGGAGGTGCCGGGTGCAGGGGGGGACCCCGACGACCTCCTGTGGGGGGCGGGGGGGGCGGGGCACGAGAGTGCTGGGGTCACCCCTGGGTGCAGGGGAGTGTGCGGGGCGTTCCCGTGGGTGCTGAGGGTGTTGTCCCCAAGCAGGTTCTTTCCCCGGTGCCGCAGCCAACCCCCGCCCAGGGCCGAGGGGTTTCGTTGCTGCAGGTTTGTGGGGCTGGAGCTGGGCCACAAGGGCAGCGCCTGCATGGCCGGAGCAGCCAGTCACTGCTCCAGCCCCATGAGCATAAGGGATCGATTCCTTAGGGACTGTATTTCTGCAGGATCCTTTTAGTCCCTGTTCAGGGCAGAGCAGAGGGGATAGAAGCATCTCCAGGGGAGATGGATGCGGGGGGTCTCCTCAGCAGCTCTGCCCTGCTGGCAGAAGCTGTCCCTGGAGCTCTGACACGCGATGGACAGCGTGGCTCCTCCCCTCCCCAAGCCCACCCGTTCTGTCCTTGGCCCCCTGGCACCTCCATCCCTGGGGCTGCCCTCAGACCTGTGCCCTGAGCTCTGCAGCTGGAGGTTGCAGCTCCCCGGCAGCAGCTCCCCGCTGCTCTCCTGAGAGAACTGGCTGCGCAGCAGCAGGTTTCCTCTTGGCCAGCCAAGAGCATTCAAGCTCCAGCAGTTTCCATCCCCACTCCACCACCCTCTGGAAGCACCTGCTCAGCACAAGCTGCCTCTCCTGGGGTGCCCCATCAGCCTTCTTCCACCCCAATCCAATCTGTCTGGGCAAAGCTGTTCTTTCTGCCTTTGCGTTCTCGCCTCTTTGCAGTGGGAACCCCTGGGGATCTGCTGATCTCCAAATCCGGGTCTCTTCTGGGACCCCCTGCTTTCTGCCACAGCTTCTGGCTCTGTGTTTCTGCAGCAGAGGGGAGGGGAGGGCGGCAGAGGGACCAAGTGTCACTTGTCTTCTTCAGCACTCTGAGCAGGGGCTGAGGTTTGTTTGGTTCCACACCGCCTGTGCCAGGCTCCGCTGACATCCGCCTGCCCTGGAACGCGGGTGCTCCCAAACCGTTGCTCCTGGCTGTTCCTGTCCGATGTCCTGACCGAAATGCAGAGCAGGAGAAGAGGGTCGGCAAGAGGTTTGTCCCCTCTCTTTCTCCTGCCCGTTGTAGGTGGGGAGGACCCAGCCTGTAGAGCCTGGGGCAGGAGGTTCAGCGTCAGCAGCACCCTCAGCCGGCACCGCCACATCCGCGGCAGGGAGAAGCCCTTCAGCTGCGCCGCCTGCGGCCAGAGCTTCAGCGGCAGCTGCCAGCTCAAGCCCCACGAGAAGATCCAGCGAGGGGACGGGCCCCTCCTGCCCCTCTGACATCAGCGGTGCCACCGGGAGCTGCCGCAGAAGCCAAGGGGGTCCCGGGGTTGGATTTGCTGCTTTGTCTTGACCTGTCTGGTGAGTTTGGTGCTGAGGGAGAGGCGGGGGGGGGGAAGAATAAATCCCGATGGAGCCCCCAGCCCTGGCGCTGGCTTGGCTCTGCCAGCACTGCTGATGGTGGCACCAGTAGCACCAGCAGTGCCAGTTGTGCCAGCGCTGTCGCTCCCCGTTTCCAGGCAGAGCTTCTCGATGAGGCTTTTTGGGGGGTCAGAGCAGGGCGGACCCTTCCCGCAGGGTGTTTGCAGATGGGGGGTGGAGGAGAGACGACCCTGCAGCCACCCCACCCCACATGGCAATTGTGGGACAGAGGCGGGGGGAGCCCGCCAAGTGCCCCCTGCCCTGCGGTGCCCTGGGGTGGGGGTGGGAAGGCTGGGACCCCGACAGCAGCTGCCTGGGAGGTGCTGGGTGTCAGAGGAGTGTTGGGTGTCGGGAGGTGTTGGGTGTTGGGGGATGCTGTTGTGACCAGGGGAGGATCTCGGCGTTTGAGCTTCCTGGGTCAGGTCCTGCCACATCCATTGGTGGTGGAGCTAGTTAGAGACACACAGCTGCCCCGCTGTCCCAGTCCCTCCATCTGTCTATGCATCGACACTCACATTGCCTCTGCCACATGTCCCCAGGGCTGTGTGAAGGACCCAGGGCTGACCCCCTCCCCCAGAAGCATGGCCCCACGGAAGCCCCCAGATGCCACTGGCCAGAGCCCAGAGGAGAAGGAGCCCCCAGAGAACATGTCAGAGAAGCTGAAGTGCATCAAAGAGGAAGACAATGAGGATGAGGGGGAGGAAGAGGAGGCCGAGAAAGAGGAGGAGGGTGAAGCTGTGATGTCCACTTCTGTGCCACCCAAGCAGACAAATCGGTGCCCTGAGTGTGGGCAGAGCTTCCTGCCCAGCTCGGATCTGGTGAAGCACCGGTGCTCCCACCCCAGCACCCGACCCTTCGTCTGCAGTGACTGCGGCAAGAGGTTCGGGCGGAGTACGATGTTCCTCCAGCACCGCCTCATCCACACCGGCGAGAAGCCCTTCACCTGCGCTGATTGCGGCCAGAGCTTCAACCGCAGCTCCCACCTCACCCAACACCGCCGCATCCACACTGGGGAGAAGCCCTTCACCTGCAGCGACTGCGGCAAGAGTTTCAACCACAGCTCCAGCCTCTCCCAGCACCGCCTCATCCACACTGGGGAGAAGCCCTTCATTTGTGGTGACTGTGGCCAGAGCTTCAGCCTCATCTCCTACCTCACCCGGCACCGGCGCACCCACACGGGGGAGAAGCCATACGTGTGCGGTGTCTGTGGCAAGCGCTTTAGCCACAGCTCCCACCTCACGCTGCACCACCTCATCCACACTGGGGAGAAGCCCTTCACCTGCGGCGAATGCGGCCAGAGCTTCAGGCAAAGCTCAACCCTCTCCCAGCACCGCCACATCCACACTGGGGAGAAGCCCTTCACCTGCACTGACTGTGGCCAGAGCTTCAAGCAAAGCTCCAGCCTCTCCCAGCACCGCCACATCCACATCAGGGAGAAGCCATTCAGTTGCGCTGACTGCGGCCAGACCTTCAGACACAGCTCCAGCCTTTCCCGGCATCGCCTCATCCACACCGGGGAGAAGCCCTTCACCTGCAGCGACTGCGGCCAGAGTTTCAACCGCAGCTCCCACCTCACCCAGCACCGACTCGTCCACACCGGGGAGAAGCCCTTCAGCTGCACCGACTGCGGCCAGAGCTTCAACCGCAGCTCCCACCTCACCCAGCACCGACTCGTCCACACCGGGGAGAAGCCATTCACCTGCATAGACTGTGGCCTGAGCTTCAGCCAGAGCTCCAACCTCACCCAGCACCGCCGCACCCACACTGGGGAGAAGCCCTTCACCTGCAGCAACTGCGGCCAGAGGTTCAGCCACAGCTCCAACCTCACCCAGCACCGCCGCACCCACACTGGGGAGAAGCCCTTCACCTGCGGCTATTGCGGCCAGAGCTTCAGCCAGATCTCCCACCTCATCCGGCACCGACTCATCCACACTGGGGAGAAGCCCTTCACCTGCAGCGACTGTGGCCAGAGCTTCAGCCGCAGCTCCCACCTCAAGCACCACAAGAAGATCCGCCATGGTGATGGGCCTCTCCTGCCCCTCTGACATCACCAGTGTCTCCAGGAGCTGCTGCAACAGACGTGGGTCCCAGTGGTGGATTCTCCTCCCTCATCCGATCCCTCCTGGTGGATTTCTCTGCCATGGGGGGGAATAAATTCCGATGCAGACTCCAAACCTGGTCTCAGCTTGTTTCTGCCAGTGCTGCTGGATGTTGCACCAGTAGCTCTATCTATGCCAGTTGCACCAGCACCGTCACTCCCTGTTTCCAAGCAGAGCTCCTCGATAGGGATTTTTGGGGGGTGTTTGCAGATGGGAGCATGGAGGAGATGACCCTGTGGTCTGCAGCCGCCCCCCAGTGCCACCTCTGTGAGGACAGAGGTGAGGGGAACCTCTCAAGTGCCCCCTGCCCTGGGTGCCCCATGGTGGGTAGGTGGCGGTGGGGCTGGGACCCCCTCGAGTGGCAGTGTGGGCTGTTGGGGCAGTGTCAGGGCTTGGGAGGGGTCATCACAGCCGGGGCAGGATCTCGGCCTTTGAGCTTCCGGGGTCAGGCGCTGCCCTGACCTCCCCCCCCAGGGGTCCCTTTCCAGCAGGTGGACCCCAAATTGCCTCTTTTCCCACCCACTTTTCTCAGAGGCTGGTGACGAGTTGGCACGGCCGGTGACGCCACCGAAGCTGGGCTGAGCTTTGCTGGGGTTTGACTGGTTTTTCCCTGATGCTTTGGGTTTCCCAGGAGTAAAAAAACCCCCATCCATTGAGCAATAATAATGAAAAAACCCAAAATTTATAAAATAATGACTTTTTTTTTTTGGTCATTGCTTTAGAGAATGCTCAGATGTTTTGGCCATTTCTTCCCCGGGACCAGAGCTGTGTGTCCAGGTCAGGGAGGACTCAAGTGGAGGGTCTTGGAGGGATCTCAGGGGTTCTCACAGGGGTCTCGGGGCCTTCCAGGGCACTAAGGGTGGGGAACGACCTCGGGACTCCCCCCTCGGGCTCTATTTCAGCCCCATCCCAGGCATTTGGGGGCTTTTGGGGCGTGTCTCAGCAGAGCGTCCCCAGCTCTGTGGAGATGTGGGTGTCTGGGGAGGAGGGAGCGGGGACACGGGGCAGGGGTCCTGCCCTGGCACCGCTGCTGTCTCAGCTGCATCTCTCTCAACATGGCCCTGGGGCTCCAGGTGTCCTTGACCAATGGTGGGGCAGTGAGGGGGGCAGAGAAAGACCCCAGGAGAAGGGGAAGAAAGCAGCACCAAGAGACTGTGTGAGGGCAGGAGGAATTCATTTCCTTTCTCTCCAATAAAGAGGTGATGGATCCCTGCTCGTGCTGCTGGCGGAGCGGCCTCTTGCAGGGCTGGGGAGAATCCTGGGGGCTGGGGGTCCTCCTCTTTGGGGGTTGCTGGGGCCCCCCGGGCAAATGGTCCCTGTCCTGGCCGGGAGCGGAGAGGGTGCGGCTGCCGGCCTGGGCAGAGGGACCTGCCGCCACTGCCACTTCCCCCGACCCCTCCTGGTTCTGCTCCTGCTCTGCTGTGATGGGCACAGACTGGGGGGTGGCCAGGACCCCTGTGGAGCGTGACCTCCGACAGGTTGGCTTCCTCCTCCACATGGGAGCCTGCTCTCTTCTCTCTTCAGAAGAGACTCAACTGAAAAGTAAAATCTCTGATCGGGCAGGAAAGATGCTACCAGATACAGAACTCTCCTCTTATCCATTAACTGGAAAAATGACAAACCAGTTTGGATTGAAGAGTGGCCTTTAAGGGGGGAGAAATGAACACAAGCACAAAGGCTGGTGCAAGAGCAGTTACAACACGATCATATCGAGCCTCCTTTAAGTTCTTGGAACGCACCAATATTTGTAATTCCTGAAAAATCGGGACAATGGAGACTGGTTCACGATTTCAGAGCTGTGAATGCTACTGTGCGTCCGAGGGGAGCGCTGCAGCCCGGTGTTCCACACCTCGCCGTGCTGCCAGAAGCACGGGTGCTGATCATCCTTGATTTGAAGGGTTGTTCTTTCCCTGTTCCACTCGCAGTTCAAGACAGACAGAGGTTTGCATTCTCCATCCATCTGTCAGTTGTGAAAAGCCCGTGGAAAGATATCAACGGAAAGTTTTACCTCAAGGAACGGCGAATCGTCCTGCAGTTTGTCGCTGTTACGTTAGGATGGCTGTAGAGCCCGTAAGAAAAGCATTAGCTCATGCGACCCTTGATCATCGTGTGGGTGATATTTCAATCTGTGCTCCTGCCCTGTCGCAAGCAGAACAAGTTTGTGATAAATTACAGGAATCAGGTAAAACTTTTGGCCTCCAAGTTGCTGAGGAGACAATTCAGAAAAGAGACCCCTGGCAATCTCTAGGATGGGTTCTTACGGAAAGGACTGTAAAACCTCAACGGTTACGAATGAATCTCTCAATAACGACTCTACGTGATTGGCAGAAAGTGTTAGGATCAATGAATGGGATACGATCTCTCTTAGGCACGTCAAACAGTGTGTTGAGAAACTAGTTTGCTCTTTGAGAAGGAGATTCGGGTTGAAATTCGGAAAGAGAACTGACTGCCGCGGCCAGACAGGAGCTCCGGGCTGTTCGTGATGCGCTGGAGACTCGCCAGGCGTTTCGCAGAAGCCTTGAGCAGCCTTTGCGCTTATTGATCACGTCAGATGATCGATCTTCTGTGGGAATGTCAGGCCAGCTTACGCCGTCTTTGCCAATCTTAGAGCGGGTGTTTCTGCCCTGTTCACAAAGGACAGTGGTATGCACCGCTGAGGACAGGTGATCTCAGACCCCGGTAAAAGGCCGTTTGCGTTCACAGCGGTGACCTGCGCGGGACCCGGATATTGTTCACCTTCCCGTAACAAAAGCAGCACGGGAAAATCTCTTGATGCTCAGCCCACGTGTTCACGTCGCTGTTGCTGATTACACAGGTAACGTGGAACACCATTTGCCTCGTGATAAATCCCTGCAGAACATTTCCAGTCTCCCACTGTCTATTAGACCTTGTGTTCGAAATCCTCCTGTCGCGGCAGCTCGTACTGCGTTTGTCGATGGCTCAGGTAAATCTGGGAAAGCTGCTGTGTGTTGGCAACAGGGTAATGAAGGGAAATCAGCTGTTAAGGCCAACTTTAAAAGTACTCAGAGAGCAGAAATAGGAGCGGTAATTTTAGCTCTTCAGTCTTGCCCTGTGAAGATCTTAATGTTGTTTCTGACTCTCTATAGTTGGTCAGTTTAACGAAAAGGATGGAAAATGCCTCTCGTAAAGAAATATCAGACAGAGACTTTTATCCCCGACTTACGACCCTTCGGTCTCCGAGGCTTTGTCGGAGCCGTGCTCTTTTTATTGTGCGTATCCGATCCCGTTCTGAACCGCCTGGTCCGCTGGCAGAGGGGAATCATCAGGCAGATTTGCTGGTTGCTGCAGCGCCAGCTCCTGTTCCATTCGACAGTGCTCTCCGTTCTCATCAACCTTGTCACCGAAACGCTAAAGCACGAATGAAGGACTTCCAGTTAAGTTCGACTCCAGCCCGTTCTGTTATTCAAGGTTGCCCTGGTCATCAAAAATATTCCAGCTCTGCTCCTGAGGGGTAAATCCCAGGGGTTTGATGGCCAATGAAACGTGGCAGTCTGATGTCACACATATCCCAGAACTGGGGAAACTTAAACATGTTCGTGTGGCTGTGGATACCTTCTCCCGTTTTCTTGGCGCTACGGCTTTATCTGGAGAAGGTGCTACACGTGTTCAGAGACACTGGACAGCTGGTTTTGCGACTACGGGACGTCCTAAACACGTCTGAGCTGACAAGGGACCCGCTCGTGTCTCTAGCCGTAGAAAGACCTTTTTGCAGCAACGGTCTGTGACGCGTGTTACTGGTGTCCCACAGAACGCGCTGCTGCAGGCGTGGTTGAACGAGCTCATCGCTCTCTCAAAATGCTTTGGTGTAAACAAAAAAGGGGGAACATGTTATCCCCTCAAGAACGGTTACCCAACGTATTGTGTACCCTGAACTTTTTAAATCGTGATGAGCAAAATTATACGGCAGCAGAACGCCATGTGAAAACTTCTCTATCGACAACTCGCTCTGCTCAGGTTTTATATAAGGACCCCCCAGGGAGTCCCGAACGGCAAGGTCCGGTTCCATTACTAACCTGGGGGAAAGGGTTTGCTTGTGTTCTGTCACCTACAGGTCCTCGGTGGATCCCTGCGAAGCTGGTAAAACCCTCCCATGAGCTGGAAAGATCGATCATCCAACCCAACTCCGCAGATGCAGCATATGAGGCTGCAGGACGGAGAGATACGAAGGTCCAGACGATGACGAACTCATTCCGGTTCCGGCCTCATAACTTGGGGAAGCTTGACGCAAGTACGCCAGAAAGCGGAAAGTACACTGCGCTGTCTCCACAGTCCACGGACCCCCGAGAACCTGTTCTTGGCTGTTCTGCCCCAGGTTTCTAACAACAGCATCGGGAGGCTGTTGTTTGTTTCTCTATTCTCAAATTGCAGTGCACACTCCCTGTACTGGGCACGTACGTTAGATCCTCCTGCGACGGACCCATTGACGTGGTGGGATGCAGAGCCTCCTCTTGCATCCGGTGATACCTACTGGACAGGAGGCGTGTGGATGGGATCGGCTGGAGGCAAGACAGAATTTAGACAAGTCAGTCATACTGTTAACTCCACAACAGAAGCACTGCGGGTCTGCTTTGCAAAACAACAGCACAGTTCTTGCTTGAGTATCACGGCACAGTAATAGTTAAAACGAAACCTGTTCCTCAGCAAAGGGCAAGCTCAGTCTGTATCTCTTTGGTCTCATTCATGAGAAACCCTGGCTCGGAGCCTTGTGCGACAGAGGAAAGGTATTAAACAATTATTTGATCTCTCAGTTGCAGAGACAGTTTCGAAGAGCCGCAAGCGGCTCAATCCTTCTCAGTGGTTTTTGGGGTTCAGTTGACGCATTTGGATTTTTGTAGGAATAGGATTGCTTGCTTTAATGATTACGTTGGTAGTCCTCAAAATCGTCCGGCTCAGGATCTCCCCCTGGAAGAAAACGGAGAAGAAGAAAACGGAGAAGAATGTGATGAGCGCCCCTTGTCACCTCTGCGCAAGTTAAAAAGAAAGGGGGAGACGCAGAGGGTGCCGAAGCCCCTGGCTCTGGCACTGATCATCGCGGGTGGCTTTTTCTATTAACAATCTTCAAGACGCTGTTTGTATTAAACGCTGTTTGTGTTAGACGCTGTAGATGGCTTTAATAACTGCTACAGAAATTGCTTGTATGAAGAGCTGCAGGTGGCTCTGCTGATCATCACCTTTAAAGATAGGTTTGGAAACAGAGCAAAGGCTTGCAGGAGAGATATACAAGACAGGGGAGTGACGGCCCGATGAGGACACCGAGATAAGGGAGCAGAAACTGAAGGAATGTGGAATGATTGGATGTTAACGGAGCGGAGCGCTGCTCAGAGTGTGTGATAGTGACCGCACGCGGTCACCGTGTGCCTGGCCGAGCATGCCTGGGGAAAGAGCCAAGGACAGCAAACAAGAAGATGAAAAGAGTCCCGGGCCTCTCTCCCACGGCGATAAAGAATTGTATGTTGGCCTGTAGAGTTAGAAAAACTGGTATAAAAAGGGAGCTGGGAAAAAATAGGGTGCTGTGGTGCTGTGGTGCTGTGGTGCTGTGGTGCTGTGGTGCTGTGGTGCTGGTGCGGTGTGAGCTTGAGTTTTTTTGAACTTAAGCAAGCTTGAGTTTTCAGACTTGAGTGAGCTTGAGCTTGCTTGTTGCTCGCTGAACAAATAAAAAATAAAGAGAGCTTTTGCCTTCTGACGAGAGTCAGATCTCAAAAGCTGTTTGAGTGTAATGCAAGACTTGTTGTCTTCTATCGTCGCAGCCTGAACTCTGCTACCTGTATCAAGACTGACTGTCTTCCCCAAGACTTAGTGTCTTCCCCAAGACTTAGTATCTTCCCTCATCGCAGCCTCGACCAGTACAGCACCGGGTATCAAGACTTATTGTCTCCAGAATATCTTAGCCCCAAATTTCTCGTGGCATTTGAGAGGGTGCCAAGGGAAGATGAAGAGCAGGCTAGAGATTCGGGGCTGGCACCTTTGGTGTGGGAGCAATGGCTGGACATATTCCCTTTGGAGCCTCGGCTTCGGTGTGAGTGAAGTGAGCCCCGAGAGGAGATGATGAAGGTTAGTGGCTAAAATAAAGATGGTAGTCCTAGATTTGTTGAGGTAGGTGAGAGACTCCCAAGGGAAGATGAAAAGCAGCCTAGAGCTTCAGGACTGGCACCTTTTCTGGGGGAGCAATGGCTGGACATAGTCACCTTTGGTGACTTGGCTTCTGTGTGAGTGCTAAAACCTATAGCGTTTCCATTTCCATCAGAATGTACACACAGACCGGAAGGACAGAGTGCAATGACAACAAGTGCTTGTACAACACAGGGGTCACGTTGCCCCAGCAACACCCCTACCTTCCCAGGTGCCTTTGAATAACAGGTATGAGGCCCTGCAAGTGGAGCCAATGAATAATGAGACTGATGACTCCCCAAGTGTGGAAGTATTGCTGGGGCTAAGTCAACCCAAGCCCAGGATAAAAGCTACTTTCATAAAGAAAAAGAGGTGGGTCATTGTCATAGGTGACTCCCTTATGAAGGGAACTGAATGCCCCATGTGCAGACCCACTTCACTGGGTAGTCTGCTGCCTCCCTGGGGCCCGGGTTAAAGATGTAGCAAGGAAGCTTCTCACCCCGGTACAGCCCTCAGACTATTGTCCATTACTGAACTTTCAGGTAGGCAATGGTGAACTCAAGAAGCCAGTCAGCATGGGTCCTCTATGACCAACTTAATCTCCTTCTACGACAAGGTGACTGTCACGAAGGCACCCACAGAACAGACAGCAGCACCCGTCCGAAAACCAGGGATTTGGTGCAGTCAAATGTGCCCGGCACTGCGACTGACCAAATCAATTCCAGGTTTGGACGTCAGTTGGGAATTATCCCCGCACAACAGATCCCTGAGCACTACAGAACACACTCTGAGGAAGATGAACCACAGTGTGGACCCCTCACTGATACAAAGGGATGATCTCCCTCTTAGAGACACCAAGAGGGTCACTCACCAATGCCGGGTGAGGGTTACTCAATCCTGGGAGATACACTCGGACAGCGTTCCAATCCAAGGGGAGTCCCGGGAAGTCTCCTCGACCGGCATCCCGACTCGAGAGGAGAGTCCCCGACGGCACTGCCTGCTGCTCCGAGGAGAACCAGCTCCGAACGGTTCTGCGGCAGGGCCCCATTTATCCCTGGTCCGTGTGAGCTGGGCTCGTTCTCAGTCCACGCAGCCAGGAGGCAGCTGACGGAGCCCAGACTGTGAGGTACCAGACAGCCCTGGCGGGGTGGGGGGAGCACCTGATGTCCATGGGTGCTGCTGCAGGGCCCGGCTGTGGTGCAAGCTCTGGGCGGGCAGGCAGGGGGTCTGTACGGCCACAGGCACCCAGAAAAGCATGAGAAGGTGCCCTGAAATGGTCCCCGGGCACCCCCAGCATTTTGGAGTGCTGCCCGCGGTGTCAGCATCGGCCTGCAGGGGTGGGGTTGGGGGCAGAAGGGCCTGGGGGTGGTGAAAGGTGGACCCAAAATATTGGGGGGCGGGGGCAGGAAAAAATGGAGTAAGTGAGGGGGGTTACCCCAAAATTAACCCATCGGGAGGGGACACACACCCCAAAATCCCTCCCTGGGGGGTGGCACAAGTCCCGGGGAGGTGAATCCCCGAATCCGCCCCCCGGGGGTGGGAGCTGCACCCAATCCCCACCCACGTGGGGGGGGTTCTGGCTTTTTGGGAGGGGCCACACCCCAAAATTCACCCCCCACCCCCCCGTCTGCAGTAACAGGCTGGTACTGAGGCTCAGGGGGGCTCCTCTTGCACCCCCGGCTTCACCGCCCCTCCTCCGGCACTGGAAGAAGAGGGTCCCCCTTTTGCCCACCTCCTCCTCGCTTTGGCAGGCAGGGGGGTGGGGTGGCAGGTCCCTCCCCCCTCCCAGGCCGAAACGGGGGGACAGAATTGGCGTCGATTCGGGGCCAAGCGGCTGCCCTGGCCTGGTCCCACCTG
This sequence comes from Bucorvus abyssinicus, assembly GCA_009769605.1. Lineage (NCBI taxonomy): Eukaryota > Metazoa > Chordata > Aves > Bucerotiformes > Bucorvidae > Bucorvus > Bucorvus abyssinicus. Next base: position 43,202 of record WNMG01000077.1, read on the forward strand.
GGGGTTCTCATACAGCGCCGCCAGAGCTGCTGGGGTCGGGGGGGCTGGAGTGTCCCCACACATACAATGGGGGGGTGGGTTTGGGGACGCCCCCCCAGAGAGGGTGTGGTTGGGGACTCCCCCCACAGACACAACCAGCCTCCAGCACCCACCCTGTGGCGGTCGGTCGGGGACGTGTCGTCGTTCACTGGCAGGTTGGAGGCAGCGACGATGAATCCATGGGGAAGTTGGTGTCATCACCCTGGGTGGGGGCAGCCCTGCTTGGGGTGCACCCATTTGGGGGGGGCACCCACTTTTCTTGGCTCTGGGTGGGTGCTGAAGTGGTGAAGGCTACCCAGGAGTGGGTGGGTGGGTTGGGAGGCGGCACCCATGGGTGCCCCAATCCCATCCAACCAACCCCTCAGCCCCTCTTGGAGCCCCCCAGCACCCACGAGTGTCATGGGGTACCCAGGGGCAGCAGGGGGGCACCCACGAGTGTCAGGGGTTTGGGACCACCCACAACAAGCTGAGGGGTCCCCAGAAATGTGGTCCCCTTCAGAGCCCCGCCAAACCAGCACCTAGGAGTGAGCACACCCCAGTTATTTTGGGGGAGGTTCCGCAAGGGGGCTGGGGAGGGCTGAAGGGGGTTGGGCGATCCCCAGATTTGAGAGGCCCTCGGTACCCCCTAAAACATCCACCCTCCAAGATGACCAAGATGTGACACCAAGACTGCGTCATGGGGAGCCCCTCTTGGAACTGGGGTCCTCCCCCGTGCCCCCCGTCCCCACTGTGCTGCTGCCACCTCTCTCCCTGTGGCAAGGGGGCCGGTGTCAGGGCTCAGATGGGCCCCGCGTCTACCCCCTGCTGCTGCTGACTCCAGGTCCCACAGGAGCTCCACAAAACGCCATCGTCATGTCCTGGTCACCTGTTCGTTGAGGGGATGAGTTAGGGGGACCCCCTCAGGACCCCCCCCAAAAAAATTCTGGGTGCACTCACATCTAGGTGCTGGTTTTGGAGGGCTCCGAGGTTCCCCCACCCCCCTGCGGGGGCAGCTGGGGGGCCCCGTCGCTCTCTGGTGCCCTGGGGGTGCCCCCAAAATTGGGGGCGTGGTGGGAACATAATCTAGGGGTGCCTCCCATTTTGGGGGGACATCCCCCGAGAGGGGTGAAAAGGAGGGGGAGTGGAACCAGTAAGTCCTATTTTGACACTCCCAGAGGGGGAGCAGTTTGGGGCCCCCCCATATAAATGGAGTGAAGAGGGTTCACCCCAAAAGTAACCCTCCCGGGAGGGGCACACCCAAAATTCCCACCCTGAGGGGGATCACAGCCCCACCCCAGGGGGTGCACATGTCCTGGGAGGAATGAACACCAAAATTTTACCCGGGGCGGGGAGGGGCTGCACCCCAAATACCACCCATGCGGGGGGTTCTGGCTTTTTGGGGCAGCACAGCCCAAAATACCCCCCAAATCGTGCCCCTCCCCACCCCCCCGTACCTGCAGTAATGGGGCCAGAATTGGGTCTTGTGTGCAGCCACCCTCAGCCCCCCCGCTCCTGCTCCTGGGGGGAGGCCTGGCTTCACAGACCCCCCCCAGCAGTCGAAGAAGCAGGGGGGGGCTCCTCCTGGGGGGCTGGTTGTGGGGGGTGGTCCCCCTTTTCCCCCCCTCTCTCTTGCTTTGGTGGACAGGGGGGCTGGTGGTGGGGCAGATGCGTGCCCCCTCCCCGAGCCGAGGCGGAAGCGGTGGCATTGGGTTTGATTTGGGGCCAAGCGGCTTCCCTGGACCTCCCCGCCCCGGGGCTCTTCACATCTGTAGCCTCTGAACCCTCTGGAGAGGGGACAGTCGGGGGGGGGGGTGTGTGCAAAAAAAAATTGGGGTAGGGCCCAAGTTTCAGCACAACCCCCCAAAAACCCCCCAGCCCCAAGTCCATGGAAACGCTGAGGCTGAGAGTGGGCCCTGGTCGCACACCCCCGACGAACCAACAGCAACTGAAAACCGAACAAAGGAAAAAACCCTCCCCCCAACACAACAAAACCAGCCAAAAAAAACCCCCCAAAACCGTCCCCCAGCCCCAAACAAACGAAAACCCCAAACCAAACTAAACCCTGAAACCGCCAAAGCCCCCCAGAGCCCGGAACGGAGCGAACACCGGCAGCCTCTGCTGCCTGCCCGCCCGGCGGGTGGTTCAGCAGCGCTGCTCCGTCCGGCGAGGGGCGCCGCCGGCTGCCCAGCCGCTGCGCGCCCCAATCTCTTCCGCAGGCGGTCAGCCCGCCGGAGGAGACGGGCGGCCACAGGGAACGGAAGCGCCTGGGTGTCTGAGAAGCGGTTGGGGATCGGCCGGAACGGAAAGCCTTTGGACGCCACCAGGAGAGGGAGCGACACGTGCTGAAGAAGCCCCACCATATCGTCCGTTACCAGAGGACGAGGAGCAACGCGCTCTGCTTACGGAAGGCTCTTGCCCTCTCGTAGCGAATCTCCAGAGCTGCTCTGCAGAGTCCTGCACGACGAGTGGCCGAAGGCGATGGGGGAGCGTCCTGGTGTCAGTGAGAACAGCACTCGTTCTGTGCAGAGATCTGCCTTTCCAGTGAAGTCTCTTCTAATGGCTCTTTCTGAGGGGAACGGCAGAGTTTTGCCGGCGGCGGCTGCTTCGAGAAGCGGTAAGGCTGGATGTTCACAGGTACCACCAGGGACTGGACGCAGAAAGGCTCTCGCTTCTCCTTTCTGCTGCGAAGACCAAGGTCAGTGCTAAATTCTCTGTATCACGGGGGAAGTGCAGGAAGTCAGAGACGGCGCCTGCGGGGAGGAGGGGACAAGAACAGGCGATGCTAGACCGACCAACGAGGTATTCCATCGCACAGACATCCTAGTCTGTCTAAAGCCGAGGGTCTCGCTCTCTCTTGCTCTTTTCTTCAACGGCTGACATCCGAGGAGGACTCTGTCTCTTCGGCCTTCAATTCCAGGCGGTGCATCCTTGAATCCGGTTCTGGAATCCAGCTCCCGCAAGCGCTTCCCGTCTGCCGCTGAACCCCGCCTGGGCCATCCCCAGCGTCTGCCCATAGCAGCGGTGGCGCTGGTGACGTGGTGCCATCACGGGGTTGGGTTTGGTGTTGGTATCGTCTCTCTCTCATTTGATTATTCTCATTCCAGCAGGTTTAACTTCCTTTTCCAATCCTGAAGTCTCTCTCCCTTGCTCCTTTCCTCTTCCCCTCCTTGGTAAAAGGTGGGGCAGGTAAGAGGGAGCATCTGTCATTGGTCTAGTAGCCGGTCCAGCTCTAACCCTTGACCGGGAGAAAGTGAATCAAGTTGGTTTGCAGAGGTAAAAACCATCTAGGCGGCCTCGGGCATTGCCGAAGGAGAAAAGCGGCAGCGTTTTTTCTCTGTAGCGACTCACGGGTGGCAGCAAACGCCTTGCAGGAGCAGTGAAAACAACAGAGGCGAAACAACCGGCAGCGCAGAGGTAAACCTCTTGGGGTTGTCACAAGATACTGCCTCCCGGCTAGAGGTTTAATGGTTGGAGAAGCCTGTCTTGTAGCGGCCCACGTACCTAAACGTCAGGCCACCGAGGAGCAGCGAAGGACTCGGCGAGGCGATCAGGCTGCAAACAGCCTGAGACCGGGAGCATAAGGACTAAGTGCTTTTAGCTCGGCGGGCCCACGAGACTTCGGGACGTCAGGGAAGAGCTGCGACATCCAGATGGACTCGCGGCTGAGGAGCGGATTGAGCTGGGGACGCTACCGTGCAGGCTATCTCCGACCGCGAAACACGCGCCGCAATTGAGCAAGCCAAACGGTCAAAATCTTTGCGGTGCGGTGGACAATGTTCCAAATATTGCTGTGGGGAGGCCTGGCAGATGAATCGTACGGCAGTCCCGCAAACCCGCCAGGCTAAGCGCTACACGCTCACAACAGCAGAAGGAACCATCGGGTGTCCTCAAACGCATCTAGCATCTCACGTCACTGCCTGAAACGCTGTCCCGGGCCTCGAAAAGGAAATCTTGTGGCAACGTGGTTCTCCAGGAAGAGTCGAGCTGGACAGGGGGAACTCCTTTGAAAACAATCTTCTAGACAAATGAGCCAAAGAACAGGGTATCAAGCGGGTACGTCATATCCCTTGTCATGCATCAGCCTCTGGAAACACCGAGTTACACAAGCGACGGTCCAAAGCCCTGCAAGCAACGGGCAGCGGGAACTGTAAAACTGGGAGGAGCGTTTAGCACCAGCCCCCCAGTTCCTGAGTACCAGGAGATCCATCCACTGAGCCTGTCCTGCTCAGCCAGACTCTGTCCATCCAGTCGAAGGGGATACAGCCCCTGCGGCGTAGGAAAGGAGGTCGTCGGGGAAAGCCACACGGCTATTTCCGGCTTCCGGCAAAGGCGAATGCGTTCGAGGGATCGCTTTCGCTCGAGGACCTGGACGATGACGGAAGACGGTGAAGTACAATGCGTACCGCAAGTGACTCGAACAACGGGTGAGAGAACTCCCTTCGGAGCTGGGCGGCGTAAATCGCTGTGTAATAACAGCACCATCCGGTAAGCGTTCTTCAGGATAACGCAGCAGCGGTGACGGGAACCTGCTGCATCCAGCTGCGTCCAGTAACCTCCTGAGGTGAACCTGCAGCCCGAACGCTGACCAGTTTCATAACGTCTTTTCTGCCCTGAGAAGATTGCTACGATCGACGGAAATGCGCAGCTGTGAACCGCAAGAGCCCTGGATATGGACGAGCGGCACAGCAGCAGGACACTTTTTTTTTTTAAGTGTATTTTTTGTGCCTTTCTTATTTTGTCCTTTTTTCCCCCGTGTCCCTGGCAAGGACTTTCTGGCCATCACAACGTTCGGGGCTTTCCTTTGGGCAATGTATGTTCTGTCAAACAGTCTCTGGTACCTTTGCAGATTTTTGTTTTTATTTACAGATAAAATCACCGTTCAGTGTAAAACAAAAACGGTTTTAACTGTTTTTATTTTAAAATTCTGGGCCTTGTTTTCCTTGAAAGTGGATTTTTGGATCTGGGGTTGGACGACATCACAGGACTGTCCGTGTAAGGTCTGCCTCTTGCTGCGGTTTAACCTTTAGTTTCCTGAGGCAAAGCACTGCGTCGGTCCGTAAGCAAAGTGTGTTCCTCTGTCGGGACTCCTGGCAGCTGAACGGTTTCTACCTGGGGCTGGACCTGCAGCGGGTGACGGGCTCAGGACAGCCCTGTCCCAGAGCGGCTCTGACAGGATTTGTACTCGTTCTTGGCTTCCTCATTTGTAGCCTTTATTTTACACCTTGATTGGGCACAAACGCTCTGGCGCCCGACTTGGAGAGCTTCTCTTGCCCGCGGCTCGTTGCAAACGGCAGCGGGTCCTGGTGGGAATTCACAGCCTGCGGCTTCAGCCCGTCCTGCTGCTCATGTTTGTGATACAACTTCTTCTCTGAACGCCGGTGACTCAACCCCTGGTTTCCCGGCGTTGCTGTGTTTCGTGTCCCTGGAACTCACCTGGGATGGATCCCGTGGCCTTGGCTCCAGGGCTGGCGGGGGATCTGCTGCAGTTCTCCTGTTTGCCAGAGCAGGTTGTTCCTCTGCCGCTGACGGGTCTGGCTGAAGGCGCAGCCCAGCTGCATCCTTATCCCTTGTGACCCCCAGCTTGTGATTCACAGCTGCCGTTCAGGAAAAGCCTTTCTGGGATTCCGTGGGAATGGAAACAAAACCGTAATTCAAAATCTGCTGATTTGCCAGGGACTTGTTTTTAGCTCTTTATGTTTCAGTCGGTATTTGGTATATCCCGGTTCTTTGTGGACCCAACAAATGCGGGCTGAGCCACCAAGTGAAGCCTTGACCAGGGCGGTGTCGCGGGGCGCAGGAGCGTTGAGTGCATGAAGCCAGCGTGGTTCCCAGCGTTAAGGATTTTATCTCACCATGGACCAGAGAGATTTCCTGGGCTGCTGAGGATCCACCAGATAAAAATCTGATGTGCAGGAGAGCCCCGTGGGGACAGAAATGAACTGGATCTGCCCTTTCACCTCGGAGAAGTCAACAGCGGAGATCAGAATCGGTTCTGGATAACGTGCTTTGTACCTGCTGGCAGGGCCTGCCCTGCAGAAGGACTGTTCCGACTGTGCCCACGTCAATGCCGAGTTGCACTCGAGGGGCCGTGCCCACGTGGGAGACTGCTGCTGCCCTGGGGCTGGGCACTGAGGCCGTGTGTCATGGCCGTTCTGCACAGAGTGGCCTGGCCATCAGGGTTTGCTTTAATTAGTTAATGCTTTAGCTGGGGAGGAAAACCCATAGGAAAACCCTTCTGGCAGTGTCGAGGGTGGTCGAGGGAAGAGTGCGTTGGTCCCGTGAAAGCAGAAGGTTGTTGGACATGGCAGCCCTTGAGCAGGCATTTTATCTTTACCTTTCAGACAACCTTCAGCCCTGGAGAGTTGATGTACTCTCTGGTTCTGCCACCCTTCATCACCAATCCCTTGGTCCAGGGGCTCAGTTTACGGCTCAGAGGTCCAGAAAGCAGCCTCAGCTTCTGTTCCTGGGATTCGTTGACTTTCCCATCGTCTCTGTGTTTCCAGGTGCATTTCGCGGTTCCAGCCGGCAGATTGTGTTATCCTGGAAGCTGTCGAGAACAGTCTGGCTCAGCTCAGCTCTCTCTGGGCCAGGGACCAGGGAGTGGTTCTTCCCCAGTGAGGTGTCTCTAGACAACGTCGCAGCCCGTGTGGGTAAGGTGGGTTTATTCCTGATCCCTTTTTGCAAAGGATCACCATGAAAGAGCTACAGGTTAAAAGAGTGAATAAACCAGCACCCTGATGTGCAGAGCCCCGTTTACATCAAGCCTTTCCTTACCCTGGGTTTGACCAGAGGCACCATCCCACGGTCCCGCAGCAAGGCCCAGTCTCCCCAGGCAAATTCCTCTCCTGTGGCTCCAGTGCAAAATGCAGGATCATTTTTTTTTCAGATCCGCAAGTGAGAGGAATCTTCCTGCAGCCTGGGAGACTCCAGGGAAAATCCCAACAGGCAGAGCTGGGCTGCCTGTGGGAGCTGCCGTAGATTGCAGGAGGGATTCATCACGGGAAGGAGACTCCTGTCCCGCTGGATGACCTGTCCGTGTGAGCCCTGCTGTGTTCACTGAACAGTTCGTTGGGGTTAACTGCAGGGGGCTGCTGGCCAGGAAATGCAGGTTGGCATTGCTGGTACAGACGCTTCCCCCTGCCTCTCCCTTCGGCACCTTGTTCTCAAAGCTGGTTCTGATTCTCTCCTAAGAGCTATTTGACAAGATGTTGAGAAATTCTTTGGTGATTTTTACTCGCTGGCCAAGCCCCTGCTCCTGCCAGGAGCAAAACCTCTTCCCTGGAGGTGTCCAGAACACTACCATAGGCCCAGGATGCAGAACATTGTCCAACGCTGGTAAGAGTGGAGGAGTTCCGTGGTGCTGTGAGAATGCTGTCACTGCGAGGAAGATGTCCTGCAGGGTGGGTGTGTGTAACGGTCCCTGCCTCTACCAGTTCTGTCTGCAGCAAGAGAGCTGGGTCTAGGTTGTTCCTCTTAATGCCCCTCCTTACCCTTTGCTAATGGGCTACAGTGTCGCTGCTTCACCTCGAGACCCGTGCGGTTTGCGGCAGGGAACAGACTCAGCCCAGAGCCTTTGCACAGCAGAGCAGGTTCAGTCTGTGCAGCAGTGCTGGTGTTGTGCTCGCTGGTGTGGAGTGACCAGACAGCCGGTACTGCACGACGAATACAGAATAAGAGCATTGGAAGTGGAAGGAGAATACGGTGCGGGATTCTGCTTGGTTTCATTGTCAAAACAGATTTGATTTCTCTTCAGAGAATGACGGGACTCCTGATGGCAGCTGCACATCAAGTAAGTTCAGCATGTCTACCTGTAGCACCTAACCTGGAGGATGCGAGCTGGAGATCTGAACCAGCTCTGACAGCTGTGATCTAGAGATCTGCAGCAGATGTGACAGCTGTGATCTAGAGATCTGCAGCAGCTGTGACAGCTGTGAGCTGGAGATCTGCAGCAGATGTGACAGCTGTGATCTAGAGATCTGCAGCAGCTGTGACAGCTGTGAGCTGGAGATCTGCAGCAGATGTGACAGCTGTGAGCTGGAGATCTGCAGCAGATGTGACAGCTGTGAGCTGGAGATCTGCAGCAGATGTGACAGCTGTGAGCTAGAGATCTGCAGCAGATGTGACAGCTGTGAGCTGGAGATCTGCAGCAGATGTGACAGCTGTGAGCTAGAGATCTGCAGCAGATGTGACAGCTGTGAGCTAGAGATCTGCAGCAGATGTGACAGCTGTGAGCTAGAGATCTGCAGCAGATGTGACAGCTGTGATCTAGAGATCTGCAGCAGCTGTGACAGCTGTGAGCTAGAGATCTGCAGCAGATGTGACAGCTGTGAGCTGGAGATCTGCAGCAGATGTGACAGCTGTGAGCTGGAGATCTGCAGCAGATGTGACAGCTGTGAGCTAGAGATCTGCAGCAGATGTGACAGCTGTGAGCTGGAGATCTGCAGCAGATGTGACAGCTGTGAGCTGTAGATCTGCAGCAGATGTGACAGCTGTTATCTAGAGATCTGCAGCAGCTGTAACAGCTGTGAGCTGGAGATCTGCAGCAGATGTGACAGCTGTGAGCTGGAGATCTGCAGCAGATGTGACAGCTGTGAGCTAGAGATCTGCAGCAGATGTGACAGCTGTGAGCTGGAGATCTGCAGCAGATGTGACAGCTGTGAGCTGGAGATCTGCAGCAGATGTGACAGCTGTGAGCTGGAGATCTGCAGCAGCTTTCACAGCTGTGAGCTGGAGATCTGCAGCAGCTGTGACAGCTGTGAGCTGGAGATCTGCAGCAGCTGTAACAGCTGTGAGCTGGAGATCTGCAGCAGCTGTGACAGCTGTGAGCTAGAGATCTGCAGCAGATGTGACAGATGTGAGCTGGAGATCTGCAGCAGATGTGACAGCTGTGAGCTGGAGATCTGCAGCAGATGTGACAGCTGTGAGCTGGAGATCTGCAGCAGCTGTGACAGCTGTGAGCTAGAGATCTGCAGCAGATGTGACAGCTGTGAGCTGGAGATCTGCAGCAGCTGTGACAGCTGTGAGCTAGAGATCTGCAGCAGATGTGACAGCTGTGATCTAGAGATCTGCAGCAGATGTGACAGCTGTGAGCTGGAGATCTGCAGCAGATGTGACAGCTGTGAGCTGGAGATCTGCAGCAGATGTGACAGCTGTGAGCTGGAGATCTGCAGCAGCTGTGACAGCTGTGAGCTGGAGATCTGCAGCAGATGTGACAGCTGTGAGCTAGAGATCTGCAGCAGATGTGACAGCTGTGAGCTGGAGATCTGCAGCAGCTGTGACAGCTGTGAGCTAGAGATCTGCAGCAGATGTGACAGCTGTGAGCTGGAGATCTGCAGCAGATGTGACAGCTGTGAGCTAGAGATCTGCAGCAGATGTGACAGCTGTGATCTAGAGATCTGCAGCAGCTGTGACAGCTGTGATCTAGAGATCTGCAGCAGATGTGACAGCTGTGAGCTAGAGATCTGCAGCAGATGTGACAGCTGTGAGCTGGAGATCTGCAGCAGCTTTGACGGCTGTGATCTAGAGATCTGCAGCAGATGTGACAGCTGTGAGCTGGAGATCTGCAGCAGATGTGACAGCTGTGAGCTGGAGATCTGCAGCAGATGTGACAGCTGTTATCTAGAGATCTGCAGCAGCTGTGACAGCTGTGAACTAGAGATCTGCAGCAGATGTGACAGCTGTGAGCTGGAGATCTGCAGCAGATGTGACAGCTGTGAGCTAGAGATCTGCAGCAGATGTGACAGCTGTGAGCTGGAGATCTGCAGCAGATGTGACAGCTGTTATCTAGAGATCTGCAGCAGCTGTGACAGTTGTGAGCTGGAGATCTGCAGCAGATGTGACAGCTGTGATCTAGAGATCTGCAGCAGATGTGACAGTTGTGAGCTGGAGATCTGCAGCAGATGTGACAGTCGTGAGCTAGAGATCTGCAGCAGATGTGACAGCTGTGAGCTAGAGATCTGCAGCAGATGTGACAGCTGTGAGCTGGAGATCTGCAGCAGCTGTGAGAGCTGTGAGCTGGAGATCTGCAGCAGATGTGACAGCTGTGAGCTGGAGATCTGCAGCAGATGTGACAGCTGTGAGCTGGAGATCTGCAGCAGATGTGACAGCTGTTATCTAGAGATCTGCAGCAGCTGTGACAGCTGTGAACTAGAGATCTGCAGCAGATGTGACAGCTGTGAGCTGGAGATCTGCAGCAGATGTGACAGCTGTGAGCTAGAGATCTGCAGCAGATGTGACAGCTGTGAGCTGGAGATCTGCAGCAGATGTGACAGCTGTTATCTAGAGATCTGCAGCAGCTGTGACAGCTGTGAGCTGGAGATCTGCAGCAGATGTGACAGCTGTGAGCTGGAGATCTGCAGCAGATGTGACAGTTGTGAGCTGGAGATCTGCAGCAGATGTGACAGCTGTGAGCTAGAGATCTGCAGCAGATGTGACAGCTGTGAGCTGGAGATCTGCAGCAGATGTGACAGCTGTGAGCTGGAGATCTGCAGCAGATGTGACAGCTGTGAGCTGGAGATCTGCAGCAGATGTGACAGCTGTGAGCTGGAGATCTGCAGCAGATGTGACAGCTGTGAGCTGGAGATCTGCAGCAGCTGTGACAGCTGTGAGCTGGAGATCTGCAGCAGATGTGACAGCTGTGAGCTGGAGATCTGCAGCAGATGTAACAGCTGTGGTCTAGAGATCTGCAGCAGATGTGACAGCTGTGAGCTAGAGATCAGCAGATGTGACATCTGTGAGCTGGAGATCTGCAGCAGATGTGACAGCTGTGAGCTAGAGATCTGCAGCAGATGTGACAGCTGTGAGCTAGAGATCTGCAGCAGATGTGACAGCTGTGAGCTGGAGATCTGCAGCAGATGTGACAGCTGTGAGCTAGAGATCTGCAGCAGATGTGACAGCTGTGAGCTGGAGATCTGCAGCAGATGTGACAGCTGTGAGCTGGAGATCTGCAGCAGATGTGACAGCTGTGAGCTGGAGATCTGCAGCAGATGTGACAGCTGTGAGCTGGAGATCTGCAGCAGATGTGACAGCTGTGATCTAGAGATCTGCAGCAGATGTGACAGCTGTGAGCTAGAGATCTGCAGCAGATGTGACAGCTGTGAGCTGGAGATATGCAGCAGATGTGACAGCTGTGAGCTAGAGATCTGCAGCAGCTGTGACAGCTGTGATCTAGGGATCTGCAGCAGATGTGACAGCTGTGAGCTGGAGATCTGCAGCAGATGTGACAGATGTGATCTAGAGATCTGCAGCAGATGTGACAGCTGTGAGCTGGAGATCTGCAGCAGGTGTGACAGCTGATAGCTAGAGATCTGCAGCAGATGTGACAGCTGTGAGCTGGAGATCTGCAGCAGATGTGACAGCTGTGAGCTAGAGGTCTGCAGCAGATGTGACAGCTGTGAGCTGGAGATCTGCAGCAGATGTGACAGCTGTGAGCTAGAGATCTGCAGCAGCTGTGACAGCTGTGAGCTGGAGATCTGCAGCAGATGTGACAGCTGTGAGCTTGAGATCTGCAGCAGATGTGACAGCTGTGAGCTGGAGATCTGCAGCAGATGTGACAGCTGTGAGCTGGAGATCTGCAGCAGATGTGACAGCTGTGAGCTAGAGATCTGCAGCAGATGTGACAGCTGTGAGCTGGAGATCTGCAGCAGGTGTGACAGCTGTCAGATAGAGATCTGCAGCAGATGTGACAGCTGTGAGCTAGAGATCTGCAGCAGATGTGACAGCTGTGAGCTGGAGATCTGCAGCAGATGTGACAGCTGTGATCTAGGGATCTGCAGCAGCTGTGACAGCTGTGAGCTGGAGATCTGCAGCAGCTGTGACAGATGTGATCTAGAGATCTACAGCAGGCGTGACAGCTCTGAGCTGGAGATCTGCAGCAGATGTGACAGCTGTGAGCCGGAGATCTGCAGCAGCTGTGACAGCTGTGAGCTAGAGATCTGCAGCAGATGTGACAGCTGTGAGCTGGAGATCTGCAGCAGATGTGACAGCTGTGAGCTAGAGATCTGCAGCAGCTGTGACAGCTGTGAGCTAGAGATCTGCAGCAGCTGTGACAGCTGTGAGCTTGAGATCTGCAGCAGATGTGACAGCTGTGAGCTGGAGATCTGCAGCAGATGTGACAGATGTGATCTAGAGATCTGCAGCAGATGTGACAGCTGTGAGCTGGAGATCTGCAGCAGGTGTGACAGCTGATAGCTAGAGATCTGCAGCAGATGTGACAGCTGTGAGCTGGAGATCTGCAGCAGATGTGACAGCTGTGAGCTAGAGATCTGCAGCAGATGTGACAGCTGTGAGCTAGAGATCTGCAGCAGATGTGACAGCTGTGAGCTGGAGTTCTGCAGCAGATGTGACAGCTGTGAGCTAGAGATCTGCAGCAGATGTGACAGCTGTGAGCTGGAGATCTGCAGCAGATGTGACAGCTGTGAGCTGGAGATCTACAGCAGATGTGACAGCTGTGAGCTGGAGATCTGCAGCAGATGTGACAGCTGTGAGCTGGAGATCTGCAGCAGATGTGACAGCTGTGAGCTGGAGATCTGCAGCAGATGTGACAGCTGTGAGCTGGAGATCTGCAGCAGATGTGACAGCTGTGAGCTGGAGATCTGCAGCAGATGTGACAGCTGTGAGCTGGAGATCTGCAGCAGATGTGACAGCTGTGATCTAGAGATCTGCAGCAGATGTGACAGCTGTGATCTGGAGATCTGCAGCAGATGTGACAGCTGTGATCTAGAGATCTGCAGCAGATGTGACAGCCGTGATCTAGAGATCTGCAGCAGATGTGACAGCTGTGAGCTGGAGATCTGCAGCAGATGTGACAGCTGTGAGCTGGAGATCTGCAGCAGATGTGACAGCTGTGAGCTGGAGATCTGCAGCAGATGTGACAGCTGTGAGCTAGAGATCTGCAGCAGATGTGACAGCTGTGAGCTGGAGATCTGCAGCAGATGTGACAGCTGTGAGCTGGAGATCTGCAGCAGATGTGACAGTCGTGAGCTTGCGATCTGCAGCAGCTGTGACAGCTGTGAGCTGGAGATCTGCAGCAGGCGCGACAGCTGTGAGCTGGAGATCTGCAGCAGATGTGACAGCTGTGAGCTAGAGGTCTGCAGCAGATGTGACAGCTGTGAGCTGGAGATCTGCAGCAGATGTGACAGCTGTGAGCTGGAGATCTGCAGCAGATGTGACAGCTGTGAGCTGGAGATCTGCAGCAGATGTGACAGCTGTGATCTGGAGATCTGCAGCACATGTGACAGCTGTGATCTAGAGATCTGCAGCAGCTGTGACAGCTGTGAGCTGGAGATCTGCAGCAGCTGTGACAGCTGTGAGCTGGAGATCTGCAGCAGCTGTGACAGCTGTGAGCTGGAGATCTGCAGCAGCTGTGGCAGCTGTGAGCTGGAGATCTGCAGCAGATGTGACAGCTGTGAGCTGGAGATCTGCAGCAGCTGTGACAGCTGTGAGCTGGAGATCTGCAGCAGATGTGACAGCTGTGAGCTAGGAGATCTGCAGCAGATGTGACAGCTGTGAGCTAGAGATCTGCAGCAGATGTGACAGCTGTGAGCTGAGATCTGCAGCAGATGTGACAGCTGTGAGCTGGAGATCTGCAGCAGATGTGACAGCTGTGAGCTGGAGATCTGCAGCAGATGTGACAGCTGTGAGCTGGAGATCTGCAGCAGATGTGACAGCTGTGAGCTGGAGATCTGCAGCAGATGTGACAGCTGTGAGCTGGAGATCTGCAGCAGATGTGACAGCTGTGAGCTGGAGATCTGCAGCAGATGTGACAGCTGTGAGCTGGAGATCTGCAGCAGATGTGACAGCTGTGAGCTGGAGATCTGCAGCAGATGTGACAGCTGTGAGCTGGAGATCTGCAGCAGATGTGACAGCTGTGATCTAGAGATCTGCAGCAGATGTGACAGCTGTGAGCTGGAGATCTGCAGCAGATGTGACAGCTGTGAGCTGGAGATCTGCAGCAGATGTGACAGCTGTGAGCTGGAGATCTGCAGCAGCTGTGACAGCTGTGAGCTGGAGATCTGCAGCAGATGTGACAGCTGTGAGCTGGAGATCTGCAGCAGATGTGACAGCTGTGAGCTGGAGATCTGCAGCAGATGTGACAGCTGTGAGCTAGAGATCTGCAGCAGATGTGACAGCTGTGAGCTGGAGATCTGCAGCAGATGTGACAGCTGTGAGCTAGAGATCTGCAGCAGATGTGACAGCTGTGAGCTAGAGATCTGCAGCAGATGTGACAGCTGTGAGCTAGAGATCTGCAGCAGATGTGACAGCTGTGAGCTAGAGATCTGCAGCAGATGTGACAGCTGTGAGCTGGAGATCTGCAGCAGCTGTGACAGCTGTGAGCTAGAGATCTGCAGCAGATGTGACAGCTGTGAGCTGGAGATCTGCAGCAGATGTGACAGCTGTGAGCTGGAGATCTGCAGCAGATGTGACAGCTGTGAGCTAGAGATCTGCAGCAGATGTGACAGCTGTGAGCTAGAGATCTGCAGCAGATGTGACAGCTGTGAGCTGGAGATCTGCAGCAGATGTGACAGCTGTGAGCTAGAGATCTGCAGCAGATGTGACAGCTGTGAGCTGGAGATCTGCAGCAGATGTGACAGCTGTGAGCTAGAGATCTGCAGCAGCTGTGACAGCTGTGAGCTGGAGATCTGCAGCAGATGTGACAGCTGTGATCTAGAGATCTGCAGCAGATGTGACAGCTGTGAGCTGGAGATCTGCAGCAGATGTGACAGCTGTGAGCTAGAGATCTGCAGCAGATGTGACAGCTGTGAGCTAGAGATCTGCAGCAGATGTGACAGCTGTGAGCTGGAGATCTGCAGCAGATGTGACAGCTGTGAGCTGGAGATCTGCAGCAGATGTGACAGCTGTGAGCTGGAGATCTGCAGCAGATGTGACAGCTGTGAGCTGGAGATCTGCAGCAGATGTGACAGCTGTGAGCTAGAGATCTGCAGCAGATGTGACAGCTGTGAGCTAGAGATCTGCAGCAGATGTGACAGCTGTGAGCTGGAGATCTGCAGCAGATGTGACAGCTGTGAGCTAGAGATCTGCAGCAGATGTGACAGCTGTGAGCTGGAGATCTGCAGCAGATGTGACAGCTGTGAGCTAGAGATCTGCAGCAGCTGTGACAGCTGTGAGCTGGAGATCTGCAGCAGATGTGACAGCTGTGAGCTGGAGATCTGCAGCAGATGTGACAGCTGTGAGCTGGAGATCTGCAGCAGATGTGACAGCTGTGAGCTAGAGATCTGCAGCAGATGTGACAGCTGTGAGCTGGAGATCTGCAGCAGATGTGACAGCTGTGAGCTGGAGATCTGCAGCAGATGTGACAGCTGTGAGCTGGAGATCTGCAGCAGATGTGACAGCTGTGAGCTAGAGATCTGCAGCAGATGTGACAGCTGTGAGCTGGAGATCTGCAGCAGATGTGACAGCTGTGAGCTGGAGATCTGCAGCAGATGTGACAGCTGTGAGCTGGAGATCTGCAGCAGATGTGACAGCTGTGAGCTAGAGATCTGCAGCAGATGTGACAGCTGTGAGCTAGAGATCTGCAGCAGATGTGACAGCTGTGAGCTGGAGATCTGCAGCAGATGTGACAGCTGTGAGCTAGAGATCTGCAGCAGATGTGACAGCTGTGAGCTAGAGATCTGCAGCAGATGTGACAGCTGTGAGCTGGAGATCTGCAGCAGATGTGACAGCTGTGAGCTAGAGATCTGCAGCAGATGTGACAGCTGTGAGCTGGAGATCTGCAGCAGATGTGACAGCTGTGAGCTGGAGATCTGCAGCAGATGTGACAGCTGTGAGCTGGAGATCTGCAGCAGATGTGACAGCTGTGAGCTGGAGATCTGCAGCAGATGTGACAGCTGTGATCTAGAGATCTGCAGCAGATGTGACAGCTGTGAGCTAGAGATCTGCAGCAGATGTGACAGCTGTGAGCTGGAGATCTGCAGCAGATGTGACAGCTGTGAGCTAGAGATCTGCAGCAGCTGTGACAGCTGTGAGCTGGAGATCTGCAGCAGATGTGACAGCTGTGAGCTGGAGATCTGCAGCAGATGTGACAGCTGTGATCTAGAGATCTGCAGCAGATGTGACAGCTGTGAGCTGGAGATCTGCAGCAGATGTGACAGCTGTGAGCTAGAGATCTGCAGCAGATGTGACAGCTGTGAGCTGGAGATCTGCAGCAGCTGTGACAGCTGTGAGCTAGAGATCTGCAGCAGATGTGACAGCTGTGAGCTGGAGATCTGCAGCAGATGTGACAGCTGTGAGCTAGAGATCTGCAGCAGATGTGACAGCTGTGAGCTGGAGATCTGCAGCAGATGTGACAGCTGTGAGCTGGAGATCTGCAGCAGATGTGACAGCTGTGAGCTGGAGATCTGCAGCAGATGTGACAGCTGTGAGCTGGAGATCTGCAGCAGATGTGACAGCTGTGAGCTAGAGATCTGCAGCAGATGTGACAGCTGTGAGCTGGAGATCTGCAGCAGATGTGACAGCTGTGAGCTAGAGATCTGCAGCAGATGTGACAGCTGTGAGCTAGAGATCTGCAGCAGATGTGACAGCTGTGAGCTGGAGATCTGCAGCAGATGTGACAGCTGTGATCTAGAGATCTGCAGCAGATGTGACAGCTGTGAGCTGGAGATCTGCAGCAGATGTGACAGCTGTGAGCTAGAGATCTGCAGCAGCTGTGACAGCTGTGAGCTGGAGATCTGCAGCAGATGTGACAGCTGTGAGCTGGAGATCTGCAGCAGATGTGACAGCTGTGAGCTAGAGATCTGCAGCAGATGTGACAGCTGTGAGCTGGAGATCTGCAGCAGATGTGACAGCTGTGAGCTGGAGATCTGCAGCAGATGTGACAGCTGTGAGCTAGAGATCTGCAGCAGATGTGACAGCTGTGAGCTGGAGATCTGCAGCAGATGTGACAGCTGTGAGCTAGAGATCTGCAGCAGATGTGACAGCTGTGATCTAGAGATCTGCAGCAGATGTGACAGCTGTGAGCTGGAGATCTGCAGCAGATGTGACAGCTGTGAGCTAGAGATCTGCAGCAGATGTGACAGCTGTGAGCTGGAGATCTGCAGCAGATGTGACAGCTGTGAGCTAGGAGATCTGCAGCAGATGTGACAGCTGTGAGCTAGAGATCTGCAGCAGATGTGACAGCTGTGAGCTGGAGATCTGCAGCAGATGTGACAGCTGTGAGCTAGAGATCTGCAGCAGATGTGACAGCTGTGAGCTGGAGATCTGCAGCAGATGTGACAGCTGTGAGCTGGAGATCTGCAGCAGATGTGACAGCTGTGAGCTGGAGATCTGCAGCAGATGTGACAGCTGTGAGCTGGAGATCTGCAGCAGATGTGACAGCTGTGAGCTGGAGATCTGCAGCAGATGTGACAGCTGTGAGCTGGAGATCTGCAGCAGATGTGACAGCTGTGAGCTGGAGATCTGCAGCAGATGTGACAGCTGTGAGCTGGAGATCTGCAGCAGATGTGACAGCTGTGAGCTAGAGATCTGCAGCAGATGTGACAGCTGTGATCTGGAGATCTGCAGCAGATGTGACAGCTGTGATCTAGAGATCTGCAGCAGATGTGACAGCTGTGATCTAGAGATCTGCAGCAGATGTGACAGCTGTGAGCTGGAGATCTGCAGCAGATGTGACAGCTGTGAGCTGGAGATCTGCAGCAGATGTGACAGCTGTGAGCTGGAGATCTGCAGCAGATGTGACAGCTGTGAGCTAGAGATCTGCAGCAGATGTGACAGCTGTGAGCTGGAGATCTGCAGCAGATGTGACAGCTGTGAGCTGGAGATCTGCAGCAGATGTGACAGCTGTGAGCTAGAGATCTGCAGCAGCTGTGACAGCTGTGATCTAGAGATCTGCAGCAGATGTGACAGCTGTGAGCTGGAGATCTGCAGCAGATGTGACAGCTGTGATCTAGAGATCTGCAGCAGATGTGACAGCTGTGAGCTGGAGATCTGCAGCAGATGTGACAGCTGTCAGCTAGAGATCTGCAGCAGATGTGACAGCTGTGAGCTGGAGATCTGCAGCAGCTGTGACAGCTGTGAGCTAGAGGATCTGCAGCAGATGTGACAGCTGTGAGCTGGAGATCTGCAGCAGATGTGACAGCTGTGAGCTAGAGATCTGCAGCAGATGTGACAGCTGTGAGCTGGAGATCTGCAGCAGATGTGACAGCTGTGAGCTGGAGATCTGCAGCAGATGTGACAGCTGTGAGCTGGAGATCTGCAGCAGATGTGACAGCTGTGAGCTGGAGATCTGCAGCAGATGTGACAGCTGTGAGCTAGAGATCTGCAGCAGATGTGACAGCTGTGAGCTGGAGATCTGCAGCAGATGTGACAGCTGTGAGCTAGGAGATCTGCAGCAGATGTGACAGCTGTGAGCTAGAGATCTGCAGCAGATGTGACAGCTGTGAGCTGGAGATCTGCAGCAGATGTGACAGCTGTGAGCTAGGAGATCTGCAGCAGCTGTGACAGCTGTGAGCTGGAGATCTGCAGCAGATGTGACAGCTGTGAGCTAGAGATCTGCAGCAGATGTGACAGCTGTGAGCTGGAGATCTGCAGCAGATGTGACAGCTGTGAGCTGGAGATCTGCAGCAGCTGTGACAGCTGTGAGCTAGAGATCTGCAGCAGATGTGACAGCTGTGAGCTGGAGATCTGCAGCAGATGTGACAGCTGTGAGCTAGAGATCTGCAGCAGCTGTGACAGCTGTGAGCTAGAGATCTGCAGCAGCTGTGACAGCTGTGAGCTGGAGATCTGCAGCAGATGTGACAGCTGTGAGCTAGAGATCTGCAGCAGATGTGACAGCTGTGATCTAGAGATCTGCAGCAGATGTGACAGCTGTGAGCTGGAGATCTGCAGCAGATGTGACAGCTGTGAGCTAGAGATCTGCAGCAGATGTGACAGCTGTGAGCTGGAGATCTGCAGCAGATGTGACAGCTGTGAGCTAGAGATCTGCAGCAGATGTGACAGCTGTGAGCTAGAGATCTGCAGCAGATGTGACAGCTGTGAGCTGGAGATCTGCAGCAGATGTGACAGCTGTGAGCTAGAGATCTGCAGCAGATGTGACAGCTGTGAGCTGGAGATCTGCAGCAGATGTGACAGCTGTGAGCTGGAGATCTGCAGCAGATGTGACAGCTGTGAGCTGGAGATCTGCAGCAGATGTGACAGCTGTGAGCTGGAGATCTGCAGCAGATGTGACAGCTGTGAGCTGGAGATCTGCAGCAGATGTGACAGCTGTGAGCTGGAGATCTGCAGCAGATGTGACAGCTGTGAGCTGGAGATCTGCAGCAGATGTGACAG
This sequence comes from Bucorvus abyssinicus, assembly GCA_009769605.1. NCBI lineage: Eukaryota > Metazoa > Chordata > Aves > Bucerotiformes > Bucorvidae > Bucorvus > Bucorvus abyssinicus. Next base: position 62,501 of record WNMG01000077.1, read on the forward strand.
CTGTGAGCTGGAGATCTGCAGCAGATGTGACAGCTGTGATCTAGAGATCTGCAGCAGATGTGACAGCTGTGATCTGGAGATCTGCAGCAGATGTGACAGCTGTGAGCTAGAGATCTGCAGCAGATGTGACAGCTGTGAGCTAGAGATCTGCAGCAGATGTGACAGCTGTGAGCTGGAGATCTGCAGCAGATGTGACAGCTGTGAGCTGGAGATCTGCAGCAGATGTGACAGCTGT
>WNMG01000077.1:63235-408235 GCA_009769605.1 Bucorvus abyssinicus
ATTGCCCGTTGTGATGGGCTAGACTCAAATTAAAAGCAGTCCGACAGAGGTAATGGTAGATCTCCCACTATCATTACCCTTAGTTTTGCCGTGCCAGTCCAGTAATTCATACGAACCTTTTAAAGTTGTATCATCCGGTGGTTCCAGGATGGTAGTAACAAGATACGCATCAGGTAGAGAGAACAAAAAAGGTAAATGAAAGCATCTTTCCCAAAGAAAATGCATTCCAGTTTGAATATGGGCTTCATTTTAGGTCTCTGAAGCAGATGGACATTCTCCTTTTTCTTGTGCAATGGGAACATACCACGGTATTTCTAACACCGTGTTGTCCAACTGTACAGGTTCTTGTCTAGCGACTGAGTGTGTTGAAGAAGTCTTACATTAATTCTTTAAAATAAGTCACAGGGTAGAAAATATTGCTCATTTTTAGTATTGCTTAATGGGGCTTCAGCAGTATAAGAAATTTAGTTGCTTGAACATATTGGAAGTATGATTGTGGTATGTGCAAGCTTCAAAAATTCCCACGTGAAAAGTAAAGATGAATGGCGTAGTATTTACACCTTTTGATAACTAACACCATGAAACTGTACAAATTGCAATCTGTTTCTTTTTCCCCACAGTCCCCTTGGCTTTTAAGGGATGTTCCTCAAAGAGTTGAACTGTGTTTCCTCTTGCTTGCTAAGCACGCTGGTCAAACAAGGAGTGGCAGAGGTCCACAATTAGATCAAAAGATCAATCCTAATGTACCGTTTGCTCCTCACCCTCCTGCTTTAATCAAGTGGCTGCAGTTCTCCAGGGGACAACTCAAAATCCGAGTGCTGGTATTCTCAATTGGCTGACTCTGTGACCTTGCTAGGAATTGCGTTAGTTTATCAATGTTCGACGCAATTTATTACTCCTCCACCATGTACCAAAGCGTTTATCTCTCAGCACTAACAACATTAAAATCTAAACTACCTGTTGAGAAACAAAGGACTATTCAATAACCAAAGTGCATAATAACGTGGAAATCACGACATCGATGGGTAAGAGGACTAATCTAGTAACTAGTCATAAGTGAAAAAAGGAAAGAATGTTTCTGCTGTATTACATCTAGGACCCTTTTTGAATCTCCCAGGAGCAGAAAATCGAATAAACCTTTCTTTCTCTCTCATTCTTCCTCTCTTTTTTTCCTTTCTTCTAAAACCAGGAATGAGCGACAGCTTTTATGTATTACTGAACATATTAGCCAGGCTCCAATGAGAAAATGAAGACTGATAAAACCTTATCTAGCATTTAAAAGTCATTTGGCACATTGATCAAAACTCACTCTGAAATCAAACATATTAAATTTAGATGGAGGGAAAAAAAGCATTAGGTTGATGGAACCCAATTTTTGTATGAAGCGAACAAATGGCATCATTTCACCAACCTTCTCACCTTGATCACTTTGCTATGCGTTATTTAAAAGATGCACTTGATTTGGGTAGTTAATAGGCTATCCGTAAACTTGGAGTAAATTTGATTGTGGGCAGTGCTCTTCTCGTTTCTACGGGATTGATTGTTTTTACTTCTGTGAGGGGTAGGTTTGTGGCATGGTGCCACCAACCATGAACCAGTGTAACTATCTCTCCTCATGGTGGGATAAGAGCGACAAAGAGCATCAAGGCACAGGGTGTATGTGATCTTTTAAATGATCCCGTTTCCGCAGAGCTGTCAGCATCTCAGCACCTCTGCTCACCAGCACCAGTCTGCGGTTGTGGGCATTGAATCTCCTCTCCTTGGGGGTGTCAGCCGAGACCCCAAATCTAATGGAAGAAAGCAGCTAAAATTTGCCCTAACCCGCAGCTGAAACAGTGAAAACAGACAACGTGTGTTCTAGTTTCTGTCGTAGAGAAACACTGATTAAGTCTCCTGAAAACTTGCAAACTCCGGCATTCCTCTTGACATCTATCATCTTCATTTACTTTGATAAGACAGTGCTTCGTCTTTCTGGGTTTGCTGAGAATATGCCTGCATTAGAAGGCGCATGGAGCAATAGGCGCAGACCCACAGGGAAAACTATTGCAAGTGACCACCTGCAATGAGGGTCCACGTTGCCCCATTTTGGGGCTAGAGAGGGACTTTGGGCTTGCTCTGATCTCATCCTGAGGGTTGCCCACCTCAGCTGCTGAGGGGAGTTGAGTAGTGTCTGAAGGACAGCTTGGGGTTCCGCTCCATCTGAAGAGGATGCGGTACTCTGAGGCCACATCATGTAATCTTTCTAAAGAACAGTCGGTGGTTTTTTTACAGCCTTCCTAATATTTCGCAGGAAACCAAATGTCTGAAGAATGTTTTAAAAGTGTATTGTATCCATTTATTTATTAGCAGGTGGAAGACCATGCTCTTAGAACAAGAGTGATGGTCCTCCATATTCACATGATTGTGCACCTTCCCTTTTCTGCAGGAAATTGCAAGGATGAGAGTGTTACAAGGAGCAGTGGTGGACATACATACCTACCAGTTTTGAGTTTCACTATCAACTCAGATAGATCTGAATCCACTTCTAAACCACTTAGGAAAAAATAATTCGTCATAATGGCACAGGACTAATTTGTAAGGTGAAATTAACATCGGCTAACTTGAGGTTTCTAAGATGGACAGCATGAGCTGAACCCCAGAGGTCCTCACTTCCCTTCACGGACTGTAACAGGATCCCATATAATTGGCTTAGGCGTCAATAAATACATTTTAAATAGTGAGATGAATCCTATACTACAGGGAAGTGGAAGAACCTTCGTGACAGGCATGGTTATTCCCAGTGTGTTGCCTCAGAGATCTTTGTGCACATCAGTTTGATCACGTGTTCTCGTTTCCTCGTACTGTTTTAAACCCGGATTTATTTTGCAGAATTTGCACAGTTCTAAGGGGCTTCGTTACATTGTTTAACATGGGTGCTGGGGAAAATCCTTGGGTTTACTCAGAATCCTTATTGTTACTCTATATGTATTTTACTTCTGTGTCTGAAAATGATTTCCTAATCTAGAACTCCACCAGTTAAAAGGGTGGTGCACAGCCGTCTTCATGCACCGTCTTTTTCTGCAGCTCTGGCTTGAGATCAGCTGTGGCTCTGTTCTGTTTGGAGTCTGTTGGTCACATGCGGTTACTGCGACTGGATATACTAGCACGAGGCATTTGAGGCACATGACACATTGAGAAATGCACTGAATGCAAGTGTGTTGTGGGTTTGGGGTTTTTTTGGGGGGGTTCTTGTTGTTTGTTTGTTTGTTTGAGGTAAAAGTCTCATGCTCTGTTATTCCTGGCTATTCTTTACTCGCGTTGCCATACTTACTGATACAGCACCAGGACTCCAGTGCGCTAACTCCTGCACGAACAAAACAAAAGCACATATCCTGCTGCATATACCTCTAGTGAAGAAGAATGTGCAGGATTCATTACACCAAATTTTAGGCAATCGGATGAAGTGCTTGAGTTTCTAATGCCCTTACACAATACATGCCAAAGCGAGAAGAATCGTCAGCTCTGGCGAGCAGCTATGACCTGGTCTGCCTCTTTCTATTAATGATGGGAGGAAATGCTCTGGGTTTGTGCAAGCACTAGAGAAAACTCTTGACTAACTCTTGAGAAAGCCAGTTCCTTTGTTCCTAAGGTGAGTGGCTGAGATGTCAGCTAGGGTAAAGAGATACTTGACAGTTTAACTCCTTCAGGCTGACTTGCTTGGGCGAGTTGTGGGCTGTATAGTGTTTGTGTCCTGCTATCTCTTAGAAAAGCTGCAAGGTTTCCAGGGATACCTTCAAAGTCACACAGTCGCTTCATGCGTCTGGTTGGTTTTGATGGTGAACAAAGGACCAGAAAGTATGAAAGGACCAGGGTAATAGCTGACTGGCATAGACCGTTTGGGGAATTTGTGAAATCTCCATCATGACATTTTTAAGAGCAAGTTGGACTGATGACTGTCCGGGATGGATTTGGTACAATCCAGTCCTGCCTTCGGTCACGGCTGCGGAGCTGTCAGTGCCTTGACTCACCATGTTGGAATTCATTCTCTCTGCTGCTATATTAAAGCCTGCCTCTTATTAATAGAAAATAAATTGCAGCCTGGGTAATCTGAAGCTTGACTTGGGGAGTTAACATCAGATTTGTGAAAGAGATCGGAGAAGAAAGTAAAGCTATGTGGCTGTGTGAAAGCAGTTTTGTTATTCTGCTTATGCAGAAAGTGAAGCCGGCAGCATAGGCAGATTTGTTTTACTGCACCCTTCCCCGAAGGTCAAATAACACAGATTGATCTGTGTAACACTGCTGAGAGCCAGCTGCCTCTGAAGCTAAGCTGAACATCCACAACACACCGTGTTTTTCCCTGGATCTTCTTCAGACTTGTGTGGTCTGCATGGGATCCCCACTTATAAAAACATCTTGTTTCTGTGGAGCAGTGAGGCTTTTGGGGGGCAGGGGATGTTCAGTTAAAAGTTTCAGAAAGAGTATGGAACTACGTATCCTGAAACTGTGGTGGATTGTGAGACCATGTGCTATGTCTAGGACTGCAAAGTCTGCTGTGGTAACGCTGGAGGACTGCGTGGGGATCAAAAACCCAAACCTGGTGCATACTGATTCTTGGGAGCTCACTCTGAGTTCAGCTGTCCACCAGACTGTCAGCATGTTTTCTCTTGGAAACAGCTAGTTGGAGGAGTCCACAGCAGAGCCAGGGAACTAGTTAACAGTTAAGAAGGGTGGCCAGAGCCCCACTGCCTGAGGTCATGTCACGGTCCTCTATTATTTCTCAGTAGACACGTACCCGGGGAGTATTTCAAGGCTCCTGACAGTCGGTGCTCCTGATCCCTTATACTCCTGTGGCGGTTCTTTGATCAGGAAAGGAAATAATTTCTACATCCATTGCAAACAAAACCCAAAACTCACCCCCACAACCCTTCTAGAAAAGTGCACCCTGTGTTGGTTTGGTAATTACGACTATGACTTCACCTCAAACCTTAGATTCTGGAAGGAAATCCTAAGGTTATTCCTGAATGCGAACAGTAGCCTGTGGCTACTCCTCCACTCTTTCCCTCCTCCGCTCTGCAGTCCATACAGAGCACAGCAGATCTCCTTGAACGCCGCACGGACAAGGAACTCGGACATTCTTGTGGCGCTCCTCCGTCTCCGCTGTGAATGACTGGAAAAGGTCTGGTTATCCCTAGCAGACACTAGAGAAGACTGATTATGTTCATTGTGTCCCAGTCATCACTCAGTCAATTTTGTTCAGTAGATTCTGGGGTGTTGCAGATTGTGAATCACTTCTTAATCACAAATGGTAGTTCTGTGTTTCCTTCCGGCTCTTGTCTACAAGCATCGCAGAGTTTCTTTCATTATCGTCCCCTCACGTCGGATCTACTGGATGTGGCTCATCGAGACCTCAGTGTCTTTCGTATTTCACCGGTGGAATTGCTGAGAGCATGTAGAGGGAGCACGACTCCGCTCCTCTGGAAGTCAGTAGCAGTTTCACAGTTGACTTCACTTGAAAGAGAGCTCAAGCCAAAGCTTGGCTTTTTTAAAATCCGTACCCTACACATTTGAATTTCTCCACTCTTTCTTCATGAACTTGATTTTCACAGCAGTATTCCTTCTTCCTCTGGGAAGACACTATCTACTATCTCCATGAAACATTATACAAAGCGATTTTAGAAATAATGATGCCTGTGTCCTTTTATCACCGCTTCAATTTGTAAATGATTTCTGCTGTCTCTGGAAGTCGGTACGGTAGTGTAGTGTTCTGTCTTGCCTACCTGTGTTTCATCACTTCCCTGAGTGTATAAAGACTTGTATTAATGTAATGAACTTCATACTTTGGAGTGCTTTCTACTGAGCTACTTGGAAACCCAACCAATGTACAATCATAATGGATCAGATATTTAAGGACAATTCTTGATACGCTAAAGCACTACTGCAAGTATCAAGCAAGTTTCATTCACATGGTTTGTAGCATCACATTAAAAGCAAGAAGACATGCAGCATTCCTTTCCTCCTGCCGTGAATAAAAGCACAGTAATGCTGTGTTAGTGCCATTAGTGACTAAATTAATTCTGGCCGAAAGCAGGGTTGCTTTTTGTGTTGCTGAACAGCTAAACGCAGTTCAGGTACATTCACATTTCTTCCATCCCAGATAAAATGTTACGTCATAGCCTTTAAGTTTGTTTTACTGGTCTCCTGAGCGTCAATAAGAACAGCCTGAATACAGCCTGAGCCAAACTGCCTGGGAAATCATAGCTAAGTGCTCCGTGCTGCTGTCTGTTGGTCGAGTTGTAGCATGAAACTGCAATAGCTGAGTTCACTCTTGGGAGCACGCAAGTTTCTCTCCTCTTCACCCCCCACGACAGCTCATGCACCATGGTGAAGGTGTTAAATTTCAGGAAATGTTTTTGATGTGGGGGTTACCGCTATTGCTATTTAACTGAAAAGCAATTAGATTAATTACTTAATGTGTTTGATACCTGATAAAGTACTTAACAGCTTGTGAGTAGCTCAACACAGCAGAACCCCTCTGAAGTCTGGGTGGTAATAGCAATGCAGAAGAAGGACCAGAAGGTCTTTGACAGGTTGGTGTGCTTACGTCAGGCTCAACATCCCCCCAGTACTCAGCCTTCTGCACTGTGCTGACGTCTGGCATCCGGCACCTTAGTGACACAAGATGCAAATTTTTCAACGAATTGGAAGAGACCCGAAGTCAAACTTCCCTTTTATTCAGCTCAAAGTCACTGTGACAGATGGAAGGGTTCAGTTTGAGCAGACAGCAATGCCTTGTGCCAGGTGGGAACAGAGACTCAGGTGTAATGGATGGAATCGCTGAGGTCTTCGGACTCATTCAGACGAAGAAGGAGACGGTATAGGGTAAGGCAGAGTTTCTCTTAAAAAGAATTAGGCAACATTTCCCCCTCCTTGCAATGGAGATGAACTTATCTGAGAGGATTTGCGAGTTCTAGGGCTTCACTATGTCCCCAGAGCAAGCCCTGAGACAGACACACATGAGAGTAAAGGGAAGATGAAAAGGCCAGAGGTGCCAAGGACGCTGGCTGAAGGTCCTTCTCTATAGTCAGTTCTGCTGCACCGTCCAGTTCACCCATTATTTTCCAGATACCATTTTTAAGTGCAGCCTTCATGAAAGAGATTCACATTTCTGTTTCTATAAACTTCATCGCAGGTTCAAACACTCAACTGCAGAGTCTGTTACCTACTCCCTAGTCCAGTGAACTCATACACTTATATAAAATGTGCGGTAGAGCAATCTGAAGAGGTGAAACTGAGAGAAAATATCTGAAAATGCGCCATGGCAGTACACAGACCGCTTCCTTGGGGAGGAGGGGGAATTTGGATTAAAATTACCGCTCCTAATCAGGGGGAGAATATGGACTTGACTACCCCTGAACTACAGAATAGGATAGTGCCATTTCCCCATGGTTTTCTTCCAAAAATGACTGATTTGGTGCCTCAGCCAAATGGAGAGCTCATGATTATAAATAAGGAATAGACATAGATCTCTCTCTTCACCTTAAAATTAAGCATGAATTTTTCAGGACTGATGCATCCTTCTTTGCAGTATTTCTCTTGATGATTCAAGTCCTCTCCCTTTTCCATGTAACTTCTTCTTTCCCCTTAACCTCTTTGTATCTGGAGCAGAGCGATCCAAACCAGTAGTGCCAATATCAACAGGCATAAATACCAAGAGGTGCCTGTACGTCAGAGTTAGCCCCTATGTTATTGTTATTTTTCAGGTGGAGAGTGGGATTCAAGGAAACTTCTAGCAACCCAAATGCCATCTAGGCAAATCTTAGGGATTCTAGGAGGAGTGTCCACTCCCAAGAGCAAAACATTGCCCATCGCTGTGGTGATCAAACGTTTCATAGGCAGTCATTAAACAAGAGATTTCACATGGAGTTGTCACTTCTCCTTTTCGTAGATGTCTCATCTGAGCCACTATGCAGCGGGTGCAGAGAGGCTGGCCAGAAACTCCCAGTTACTTCTGTGACAACAGAAACTGTGCTTTGGGCTTATCCAACCCCAAAATGTCAAGCCTTCAAAAAAAGAGAAAAAAAAAACCCAACACTTGTGCCTCTCTGACTGGTCCCTTGAAATTGAAATCAGGAGAAATTCGGACCTAAATTTCTTTTGTTTCACCAATTTTCTGTCTCTGAAATGGGAGCATGACTGTGGTCTTCTTATAAGGACATTGTGAGACGGCATTCATTGACAAGCCATCAGTGCAGTGATGGAGGAGATGAAGGCCGTGATTGTTCTCTGATTAGAAGAGAGTTTGCCCCTTTAAAAGCAAGTGTTTAAACTCAGTTTCACCCTGTTAGTGCTTCAAGCAAAGCTCGATATTGTGCACGTGCGTCCACGTACTGCACTGTGCCGTGGCAGGGTGTTAGGAGCTGTTGCTGCGCTCCACGCGGGAAGAGGTGGCAATCTGGCACCACGGAGGTACCTCAGAGGAGTGTTGTAGGTTCTAATTACTTCACCTTTCCTTCCGTGATGTGAGACCACCGGGTGAGAGGCGCTGGTGGTGTGCACGACGTGGCTGTCGTTCGGCATCCCCCAGCTGAATGTTCGGTGAAGCGTGGGGTGGCAGCTGAAGAAAAGGTAGAGCAAACGCCGCACACGGAGTCAGAGGTTTAAAATCAATCCTGGTGTAAATGAGCAGAGGCTTTGCTCGCGCATCAGCAGGCCGCAGAGCCGGTCGATCTCCAAAGAGTTTGCCATGAAAGCGTCTCATGCTATGCTACTGTAGCATGACGATTGTTATCCTCTGGTTTTACTGCTGAAGCTGTGGTATCAGGAGCGTGTGTGCGTTCCCATACAGGCAACCCTAGTGTAAGGGGATCAACGCAAACAACAGTGGGCACATTTTCGACGTCATGCAGGTGGCAAAAAGGGAGAGTCGTATCTAGAAATGCATTAGGTCTAGAAAAACAGATCAATTTTGGGGGCATTTATTGTTTTTATTATTGTTGTTATTATTTTGATTCCTAAGCCTTAGTAGACTTTATTCTTCCAGATAAAAACGTGTGCACCAGCTCTGCAGTTTGATTGCCTTATGGGCATAAAGCTTTGCAGACTTACTGCCCGTGGATCACACAAGCATGTGAAAGCCAGTGAAGATTCAATTTTTCCTGCTAGATGCACCTCTAGCCCTTTAATTAAAATATGTATTATTAATAAAACTAGATTTAAGTCATGTTTTTTACAGATATGACTGAAACACGAAGGGCAAATTGTTTCATACTTTTGCAGTAACTTGCTTTTAACGTTTTGTGCCTTAATCAAGGTAATCCTGGGATAAGGTTTGTAGGGCTTGTGGCTTCGTGACGTTACTGAACATAAATTGAAGAGTGTTCCAAGACAAAGTTACATTCACTGACGAAATTAGCGGCAAGTTTCTGCTGCGGAGGGAACCTGCGTAACAACGAGATGCAGTAAAATGTGCCTGTTTAGAAAATCGTGCTGGGTGCTCCGGTCGCACTGTTGTACCCATCTTCGCGGAATATGTGCCAGGTTGTTGTTTCACGCCGAGCACTGCGAAGCCGTTAGATGTCACACTTGCCCCGTTCACCCAACTCACCTTCCGCTGCATGGCCAGTGCCCCTGCCTCTCCTGCAAGGTGCTGTGAGTAGCAGTACTGACAGCTGAGGCGTAACTCGTGTACCCGTCCTTGGTGGTAAGGGATCTGTAACACTCTGCTTCATCTTGCCCTCCCCACCGTTCAGTTCTTCGTATGTGCAGCTGCTTGTGTCTAATGGAGCTTTTGGCTGCAACAAGCTTATTAATTGCTTTTAAGAAAGATTTTAATTTTTTATTTTAACTCCCGAGTTATATTATAAGCCTAACGGAAGGTGAACAACAGGAATTTAAGAGGCTGTCTTCCCTGAGAAGGGTATAGAATGTAATTAAAGCACAACACTCGGCTGTGATAAAAGATTTCAGCTATTAAAGTTTTTAGGGTATTTGCCAATCAGAGAGGAAGCAGTGATTAAGTGAATAAGGGAAGAATATATATATTGTCCATTCCATTAACTCTTTTATTTTTTTTTGGCCTGTGAAGGATCACTGTGTTTCTCCGCACAAGTCTGTTGGAATCTGTGGTTTATTATTGCTTCACATATTACTGCATTAGTACACACCAGTAAGTTTTCTTGACGTTACACGTGTACATAACGCTCTGACAGTTGAGAAAAAACACACGGTAATCTGTGAGAGGTCTCCAGAGAGGAAACCAGAGCTCAGTCATGAGAACCGCTTACAGAGAACTCACGAAAACTACGGGAGAGAAGGTTCCAGTTTTGTCTCAGTTCAGCACCCAATTTCGATACTGTCATGAAAATAAAAGTATATGTTTGCAGCAAAAATACAACCCGTTTTAGAAGTCAACTACAGGAAAATAGAGGTTAGATTTCGATGATCAGATGTAAGGAAAATGTTCTTCACGGGACTTCCTGGAAGTGCTCAAGGCTAGGTGGGGCTTTGAGCAACCTGACCTAGTGGAAGGTGTCCCTCTCCAGGGCGGGGAAAACGAGATGGCCTTTAAGGTCCTTTCCAACCCAAACCATTCTACGCCCCTGTGAAAATCATCTGTGTTCTAAAGTATGCCTTTTCCACACAGTTACTGCTGCACACAGGAAGTCCACCTGACGCTTCTCGTATGCTGAACAGGGTTGCTGATGGTCATAATTACTCTCTTTACTCTGACCTTTGAAAGGGTAATTTGGCAATATGGGATATAGCAAATAAACCTTACAGACGTTAGTATGAGGAATAAAAATGGTTTAAAAGGTCTTAACTCATGCCTTTCTATGGCCAGCACAAAGTTTGCTGAAATACCCCGTTAGCACAAACAGAACAAAATGACGCACGGTTTCTCCTTTTGTTTGCCTATCTGCTTTTTGAACCTCATATTCAAACTTTTCTCTACAAATGTGTAATTAGGAGAACATTTTTGTTAGCAAAGGAAAATCAAGATTCCTACCTCATGACTTCTGGAACTGGAGCTTTAAGAAGAAGTGTCCTGAGGGCGACAACAGCATTCTAAGAAGCGCAGCGCTGGCCTGGCTGCCAGATCTCTAGTCCAACACTTCTTCCCATGAGCGAAAAGAGAGTGTGCACTCTATGTCTGGACAAAGTATGACAAAACTGCAGGTACCAAAAAGTGTTCAGGGGTACCAGTAATTCGGGTTTTTACTAGCAAATTGTTCTTGGCTGTGGTGAGTCACACAGCCAAAAAGCAAGACGCAGTCCTGGAAGTTTAAAACTGCGGTGGAAATGAATCATAAGCAGAAGTGATGTTGTAATGCGAGGTATCTGCTACGTGACCGTCTAACGGTGCGCACTCTTCTCCTGACATCACCTTGTTACCTTCACAGTACCAACGTCTGTTTATGGCGTTTTCTGACGTGTTTCCCCAACTGGATTGTTCATAATAATACACAGATAAGCTGTTCTAGTTGCATAAGATATTGCGTGAATACCGTACCCACTGCATGGCTATCATAAATTACGTGCTGCAATAAATGTTCTAAACTGTTGTAAATTCAGAAGACATTTGGTCTGTCATGTTTGTACCTGTCTTTTCTGGGTTACTGTGTTCGAATGATAAGTTGATCTCTCCTGAGTGTGAAAGGATGAAAAAAATTAAACTTACATACCTAACAACTTTTGGAAAATTTGAAAATAATTTTTTCATAAGTATTCATTTTAGACATTTGTTCTCACGGCGTTTTGCAAAGCGAAACTCCTGTTTCATTTTACCTTCTTATTGCAAAAAATGGTCTTTAAAAGGGACTTATTTGTTTAGCGTACAGAAATGACATATTCTTCATTCACCAATCATGCCTAAAAAAAAATCCACACTACTGTTTGAGTAGTGGTACACGAGTTCAAAATTGGATCAACTCACAAATATTTGTGATATGTTTGAGGACATTGGTTAAACAAACAAACAAAGTTACATTCTTTTTATACCTTGTTTTGTAATGAATTTTTCATCCAAGCCTACTCTGTACCTGATCTGTCTTTGTTTGAGTTGGTGTAGGAACCTAAGACCTTCGATGCAAAGTAGTAAAAACGTAATTTGCCTACCAAACGCAGCCTTGAAAATGGAAAGGAGTAAGAGAGAAATCCATGACATCGAAAAGAAATCATGCCACTGCACACGTATGAGACAATTATTTTCCTTTTCTATTGATTTCCGCACTGGTTTGGAAGAGTTATCATATTTCAGGTGTCCCTACAGTTCACATTTTCCATTGTCAAATATTCCTAAGAATTTTATACCAAGATTTGTCCCTAGCTGTAGAAGTGAAGATATAATGCTCTTTGACTCAATGTGAATAAGGCACAATTATTAAGTCGAACCACTGTTCATAACTTCATGCATTGACTTCACCTGCTGATTTAGTTCTAGACTTTGGAAATTCTTTCATCTCTGCACTGCTATTTTACAATAGATGGTTCTGTTTTCCAGCGCAAGTGTGATATGTGGAAGATCAGATACTACTGATCTATGTAATTCGTTATTCTGTTGTCTGGAACCTTAGATGGAACAAATGGACTCTTAAAATGTTCAGTATTCTGAGTAAAGCTATGCACACAATGTATTTCACCCTTAATATGACTCTCAGATTAGAAAATCTGTTTAATTCTTGCTGGTTTCCCCATTAATATTACTTAAGCACTATTGTAAAGAAAAATCATGCGTGATGTTTAATTTCTGTTTCTACACTCTTTAACCTAACTACGTGGGAAAGCGTTATTAAGAGCTACCACAGCAAAGAACAACAGGAAATACCAAAATGACGCTGACATATGTGGTGAATATTGAACACTCCTTCTCCAAATGTTATTTATTTCTCAACATCTGCTAATAGCTGAAATAGAAGGTGAGCAACAGTTGGACAGGCAGCCAGACAGCAAGTAAGATCTGGCAAAAGGAGTCGGACAGCATTCATCTACCCAATCACAGGACTATCTGACTAGTCCTTCCTGGAGACAATGGAAAGAAAGGAAAAAGGCACTTCTAGGGTGAGATTCATTTCCTCCTAAAGACGCCTAGCTTAGGTCACATGAGCAATGCCCTCGAATAACTTCGTAGACACCTACCTAGCAGACATGCAGTCAGATGGAAATTGTATCCTCCCTTCTGTTAGTATGGGACGGTAGCACCTTTATCTCATTCAGCGTTGTTATACGTCTTTTACTTTGAAAAAGGGAAAAGTAGTCGGTTTCTCTCACCACCGTCATTCACTTCTGGAAGAGCAAGAGCAGCTGCAGAGACAACCTGTGCTGGGGCCGGGAAAAGTCCACTGTCTTGGGAAGGAGGAGCGGGTAACGGCCGTGGTCTGGTTTCACTGCAGCAGTCCGCGTAGGTCATTTCTCTTTAAGCAGAGGACAGGCTCCACGCTGAGTCAGCTGGCCAGAGGGATTATACCATAGGTCACAGGAGTAAAGTGGTATTAGTTACTCACGTTTAGTAAGATTGGCCTGTTGCTAATGCTGTTTTTACTGATCACACAACAGTATTGCCAATGAGGGCACAGATCAACACACACACTATTCCTCCTTGTACAGCAAATTTTATTGCACTGCTGGTGTTTTTGACCTCTGGGAGTGAACTCAATGCTTTTGGTGGGCCCATGGGGCAAGCATATTTGTTAAATGTTGCACCTAATTCCCTGTGGGAACAACTTTCTGCTCTAAGAGAACATACTTTTGGTAAAATCAAAGTATCTCCGTTCCAAACATCCACATGTAAAAGAAAACTAATTGTTCATCAATAGTGAGACTAATGAGTTCATTTTGCACTGGATTGTTTTCTGTGTCCCCCATACCTTCCTACTACAATAATCTTCCATCCAGGTGACACTCTCACCAGAATGCCTTGAATGTCCCTCATACTGTGAAAGCTCTGGAGTACTCTCAGCTGCTCTCTGTGCCCAGCCCCTTCACCAAAGAACTCTTCAAATTGCCTCAGAACTCCTGCTGCAGAGCAGAAGATGGCATCCCCCATCTGGAGTGTACATTCTTGCTTGTTCACTGACCAAAAAAACAAGGTACCTGTGGCTTTTCCTCTTCCTTAGTGGAAGGATTCCTCCATTATTTCCAGCTCTCCTTTCCCACTGTGTGAAAAACAGCACATTCTTTGCATGTTTTTACACGTTTGGACTTAGATTCAAATGTCAGTGGCCAATTGGAAAACCATTTTAGATGGATAAATAACGGAGAGCTCTCCTGGGAAAATGGGCAGGGCAATGGGACAGAGCTTTGTGGGATATTTGTCTGGTAACCACCTTTTCATCTTTTCTTACCGTTCTTGTCTACAGAACTCTTCTGACACCTATCTTCCCAGTCGACTCAGGAGGAACAGCTTTTCATGGGCTGACAGACCATACCGTAGTTTAGTCTTAAGACAATGAGCACAGCAATTTCAAGAACTAGTCACTAGGGCTCCACTTGTCTTTATTTAGGCTGTAGCATGGAAGCACCATGAAGTCAAGCACGCTCATTAAGTGATTCACCTGACCAGAGGTAGATATCTACCACAGAGATACATACAGGTGAGGTAGAGACTCTAGGTTTCCCATATGTGGAAACAAATGAGCGTAATTCATTCTATTCTAATGCCAGCATCAAAACTTGGCTGATGTATAAAGTCCTTGAAGTATCTTTTTTATACTCCTGTCTCTGAAGTGTCACTAAAGGTCACTTATAAATTTAGGTGTCATGTGTGCAATCCTGAGAGCTTCCAGTCCTCGGATAAGCAGTCTAAACTGAGCCTGAGCTCAGGCCACATGTGATTCTCTTTTGTCTTTGTAGTAGGTGGCACTGGGGAACTCTTAGGAAGAAACCCCAGCCAATTGTTCTGACCAATACTGGCCAGATACCATCTCTGACCTTGAAATCATTACTGAGAAGCAGAATTACAGAATCACGCAATCATTTACATTGAAAGGGAGCTCACAAGACCACCTAGTCCAGACCCTCTGCTCAAGCACGGTCACCTAGACAGTACCGTGTCCATTCAAGTTGTGCGTGTCTGTCCAGATGGAGACTTCACAACATCTCTGGGGAACCTGTGCCAATGTTGGACCATCCTCATATTTAAAAATTGTTTTCTTGTGTTCAGAAGCAGTATCTGGAGCCGGAGTGCATCCAAAGAAGGGCAACAAAGCTGGTGAAGGGTCTAGAGAATGTCTTATGAGGAGCGGCTAAAGGAACTGAGGTCATTTAATCTGGAGAAAAAGAGGCTGAGGAGAGACCTCATCGTTTTCTACAATTACCTGAAAGGGGATTGTAGTAAGATGGTTGTCAGTCTCTGCTCGCAAGTGACTGGTGATAGGATGAGAGGAAATGGACTCAAGTCACACCAGGAGAGGTTTAGACTGGGTATTAGGAAAAATTTCTTCACTGAAAGTCTTGTCAAGCAGTGGAACAGTCTGCCCAGGGACATGGTTGAGCCACCATACCTTGAGGTATTTCAAAGACGTGTAGATGTAGTAATGATTTAGTGGTGGACTTGACAGAGCTAAGTTAACTGTTGGACTTGATAGTCTTAAAGGTGTTTTCCAACATAAAGAATTCTGTGACTCCATGATTCTCTCTTTGCCACAATTTTGTTTGACAAATTTAACTAAGAAAACCACCTCTGCTTCATAGGCATTGATACGCATATATATACACATACATATATATATAGAGAGAGATGCCTTTAGACAGCGTATATGAATAAATATACATACAAAATCTATCTCTTTAGGATGCCGTGATCTACATACAGTATCTTAGAAAGCTACATCCTACTTTAAATCCCAAAGACAAATACTTAGCTCAGCTTAAGTCAAACCCAGACCTTCCTTCGTTTCTCTGAATGTAATTACAATGCACGCAGAATATTTCCTATTGATAAACCGTATGCAATATGACTCGGTATTTCGGGTATAAGGTACTGTGGAGAATGAGTATTGGATACCTGAGCTGGCGCTGTGTCCGGAATACACGTGATATTGCAAATGAAGGTCACTGGCAGCTCTCTTTTGAATCTATGCCAATCGTCCTGTATCGACGTACTGTAACGAACCGCTCAGGTCTGACTGGCACAGAGTTCCCCACATTTAACCGAATTAGGTCTCTTCTTCTGATGCTGATCTTTTTTTGATTCCTTTCTTTGGGTCTCGTGAGTCTATATTTGCAATACGAGTATTGCTTGATGGAGTCAAGCAAAAGATACATCAAATTCTTGTTACTTATAAGGAAGAAACTCCATGAGGTTGTGTAATCGCCACCCTTGGAGAAAAGAGCCTTGAGTAACCTCCTGTAACTTGAAAGCTGGCCTTGCACTGACAGAGAGGCTGGATCAGATGACTTGTAGTGGTAGCATAAAATATTCTAATAACATAAATAAAATATTCTATAGCATAAAATATTCTAAAACATAAAATATTCTACGAACTTATACGGGGGAAGGAAGGAATTAGGGACAAAATATATCCCCATCCTTCCTTGTTTTCAGATGCTCCAGGTTCTCTCCGTCCCCTTCCTTTAAAAGGCAGCTGTTTCCAGTGCAAGTGGGCAGGTCGAGGGCTGCGTGCACGGCCCTGGCTAGGAGGTGTCGCCAGGGGCAGCAGAGCTTCTGCCCTCTCACAGGGCCGTAGGAGCCCCAGCAAACAGAGCAGCAGCTTGTGTCGCCGCTCCCTTGCGGGTTAAGCCTGTGCCGGTGCTGCTGGCAGTGGCACTCCTGCAGACCCCGACCCTTTGTGAGCCTGTTTATGGCCAAAATTCTGCTGTCATTTTCACTGGCTAGTCTTAAATAACTTTGCTGTGAGAAACCATCCGCCACCTAAGACTGTAGAAATCAGTGCAGAATACATAAATAAATGAAGATACACATATATTTTTTTATATGTCTGTACCAACTAAAGACAAAGACTGGAGCCTACACGGACGAGCAGACCGTCTTTCCAGTGGTCCAGACTGATGCTGGATAAAAACCTTGCTCGGTCATTCGGAACAAAAAATGTACTGAGCTCAAGATTCTGTTTTGCAATAATTCTTTAAAACACTCGATGAAGGAGGAGTGGCAACAAAAGCATTTGAGCTGCAGACTGTGCGAGCAGACCTCATGGAAGATTGTAGGACCTTTCGGTAATCTCTGATTAGTTTTACAGGAAAACTGATGTGACCAAAATGGTCAGGGAGAAATAGACACTCTAAACATCTTCTCTTCTCTGCAGATAGGATCTGTGCATGCAGCGTAGATCCTATCTGCTACAGAACATGTGCTACCTGTATTATGTTAGCTGATGCTCTATTTTAATTAATTGGAGGGCTAGAAGGAAGGAAATAAATTGCAATCTGAGATTTTCTTTTTTTGAAGGGGAAATACAAACAAGCAGCAGACACGTATTTATTATTTGTTCAACGGTTCAGAATTTGCTGCTGAAGAGAATAGGGAGCCATTAACGGAATTCCCTGACACAGAGACTTATATTGTCATTGAATCCATGTGGTGTTGAAGAAAAGCAGATGTGCCATCATCTAAGTGTGAGAGAAACAGCTCTGTAGCTCCAAAAAGAAAGGAACAACGGTAGCTCCAAGGCTCCAGGTTTCCATTCAGACACCGGCCACACGTAGGTAATTATCAAGTGACTGTGACAGGTCGCTTCGACGGCACAAAGAGCCAAGTGTGCCTCCTTCCTGAGGACTCCAGTGTGCGCTGGGTCCTGAGCATCCTTCTGCCCCAGTTTTAGAGTTCCTCTTCTTCAGATGGCTAGAGTTTGCAGTGTTTTCAGGAGTGAGTAAATTGTACCAAAGCTGTGTCCAGACCACGTCTATACTCCAGCAACCTGCCAGTAGATGCAGGTTTAAATCTAGTGCTCACTGCAACCACTGCAGCAGCCACGTTAGTTTTATTGCACCCATCTCCAGCCCTAAAAGCCTTTGCTGTTCGTCATATTTGGTCTTGTCGGACATTTGTTGGTTTTTGCTTTCCCTGTTGTAGCTAAGTATTACTCAAAATTGAGTTCACTTTGCACTTCTTTTTTGTTTTATAGACTAACCACAGTAGAAATTCCTATCCTGTTAGAAGTATTGATATGGAAAATTGATGATCGTAAGGTCTTCTGCTCTCTTGAGGTCACCGGAGCCTCCAAACCAAGAGACTAGTGGTTCAGTTCTGCAAAATCTTGGAAATGGCTCATTTCCAGAGCATTTTGTATGTGTCATAGGAATGTTTAAAGCCTTTCCTGCTGAATAAGCCCTTATATCCAGTTATGTCACTGGATATAGCACTGCTTTGTGGTCCGGAGCAGGATTCACACTTTTAAGGAGATTAATTTAAATTTCTTCCCATAAGAGTTCAGGGACATTGAACATATGGACATTCCAACATTTTGGTCTTCTTTTGTTTTTCCCTATTAGGAAGCGTAAACACAAATAAGGATAAAAAATTAAAGCACTTTTCAAAGACAAAAGCTGGCAACTGGAAGAGTACCCAGCTGCTGTGGAAACGCATCAGGTTAATGCCATTTTTAGATTCCTGACGGCTGGAAGATTTTAAAATAAATAAATAGGAAGCTGTTTCAAAAAGGGGATCTTAACTATAAAGTCATCACTTTGTAACCAGAGAATGGCAAATACCACTAGCAAATACCCGGCTTTATGTTTCTTTGGGTAGTTGGAAGCACTGCCAAGCCTGAATTGGGTCAAACTGCTTTTGACCTGGCTGAAAAAAATCTAAGGATGGGATTGCTCAATTCTATCAATTCTTCATTTCCTATTCCCAGAAATACTGTTTGGGGGTTTCAATATGGGAAAGGTAAAAAGATCACAAGGCAACAGAGAAGCAGGTAAATATTGACAGATCCAAAGCACGTACCAGTGTCCTCCTGAGAGTTAAAACCACTGCCTCTGCTGCTCAGGGACCAAGTCAATCCTATGGATGGGAGCTGTCAGGGTAAAACTTTCACCATTTTCTCATTTTTGCTGTATAAATGTGTTCATTCTATTAGATTTCTTTATCCCTTTTAGCATCTCTAAATGACAATTAAGTCTGCCTACCCTATCAGTAGCAGGTAATTTATTTGTTCCTACGGACGAGCCTGACCTTCATTGATTTTATTGGAGCAATCTGCTGGAAATGACTTTTTAATGTTAGATTTATTACAGAGACACTTGATTGTCCGATAAATGAAGTAAATTGTATTTTAAAAGTAGCAAAAGGAAAGAACCACTGAAATTTGAATGAGTTTTTTACAAGCATGTTGGCGCAAAAGGTCCCTTACGCATCTCTTGTACGGACTCGGGTTTGCAAACAGGGGATTTTATTCTGGGCTTGCTTATGCTGGTTTCCCCAAAGGAAACGTACGCCTAAACGGCACAGAAAGAGTCCTGGGTGCTGTGAGCAGCAGTGCTGTAGCGTCACCGGCTCTCTGTGGTGAGTGCGGGACCGTGCCCTCCCGGCTCATCCCAGCTCCTACTGTGTGCACTCTCATTCGGTTCAGTGGGGCTGATACTCAGCGTGAAGAGAGACATTGAACATGCGTTGGTGTGTTTCTCCTTTTATTGCCGGTCTTCCTCAGTGCCTACACCTCTCGTTCTCTGTTTCAAACGTCTTGCTGCATTTGCGAGTAGGGTGTGTGACTTGCTCACCTTTTAGACCTGTTCTCTGTAGGGGTTCAGTTCTGCATAGAGACACTGCAGACTGCCCTGGAGAACAGCGAATTAGGCGGTACTACCTCTACCGCTCGGTGGAGCTTCAAGTCAGGCTCTCAGCTGAGTATGACGGAGGGCTAGGTTTCCATTGTATTTAGACTAAACCAGCAGTATCTGTGATGTCGCGTGCACCTCGTCTTCCAGGCCTTTTTGTGCGTGCAAAGAGTTGCCAACTACGCGTACCAAGCAAAGTTCGTCTTCAAGAGCTTCCTCTGAGGTGCTGCGTCTCCCTGCTGCCCCAGTGAAGGGCTCTGCCTTCCAGACGTGATGGCAGCCCTGCAGGACGGGCAGTGATGCTGAGCGGTATTGACATTTCCTGCATTCCTGTGGGACACCTCGCTCCCGCTGCCGTTGCTGCATCGTGGAACTAACAGATGACGTTTGCTGCCACCATGTTGATCATGCCACTTGCGTAAAATCGGTGCGTGCACGGCTTTTATCTCCCTGGTCTATTTAAATTGCAAGCTCTTCAGCTCATGGGTTATCTGCTACTCTGTCTCTGTACAGCGCTTAAAACACTGGACGCAGGTAGAAAGTGCAAGGACGCCTTTCACTCTTTTCGCGTGTGCGTCACCATATTGTCCATCCACCTTCCAAGCCAGTGTAATCCCCTTCACGCAGGAAGCTGATGCCCAAGTGTTTTACAGAAATAAACCGAATCTGAATGGGTTGCACCTGACGGAAGCGCCAGTGCTAGTGAGAGCTGGCGTTTCTCTGCGCTTCTACAAAGGATCCCATGAAAAATTAAATCCCGGGTTTCGTTTGAGAAGACGGGATTCAAAACGCTGCTGTTCTCTATCTGCACACAGGCTGTGAAACAGCATCCCAGCTGAACGTGTCAACCACTGCAGTCACAAACCCGTCACTGACCTAGGAAAGGGAAAACTGATGGATTGGGGCGTTTCTTGGTGCTCTGGATGTGCATGCCACTGATCTGTCGGGTTAAGCGACTGATCTCCACGAGCTCCTTTGCACTTCTCCCCATGTTAGACTGGACGTCATTCTGCTTATTTCTCTGCTGAGGGTCCTTGGTGTGAGTACCTCACTGCCCATGTGTTCCCACCTGGCTGCCTGATACGTAAAACTCGACTTGTTTCCAACAGCCTGGTCTGCCGGCCTATTGGTGTGTCTGGAAGCTGTGTGTGCTCGGTACTTTTGACAACAAGGTGGCTCTAATGCTGTATCTGACTTTAGCTTAAATTTTGGCATCCAGATAAGAATATTTTTGGAGTTTGTTGGTATTCATAGGCAACTCGTACCAAAAAAACGAGAAGCAGCTGTGCCTAGGCAGCCCCTTTGGGTACTTAAACAGCACTCGAAGCAACTTCCACAAAATGTATGCCAGCGGTCTCGCTCTATTCAATATTGGGCATTTTTTGAAGTTAACACCGGCGTATGAAGGAAAGCAGAAAAACACAAAGCCATGAAAAGAGTTGAACACGAAACCTAGAGTGCTTTCCTTTTAAACTTCCCAGCTTGTTTCCTGTCTCTGTTTCTGCCACCATTATTGATGCAAGGAATCCATCAACGTATTTTTATGGATGGTTGAGAAAGGCTGACCTTTCCTTTGCAGGTACAAATAGGTAGTTCTTCAGAGGCTGTAAATGAATGACAAGGTCATTCTATCCATTTCATGTTGAAGTGATGTTGATAGTATCATTCTTCTCATGTTTGAAATGGGAAAGTAGAGAGACCTTTCTCCCTCACTCTGTTCTGCTTTATGCGGTGGATTTTCTCTCTGACTAATCGCTGTCACATTAACCTGCACTGTTTCATCCTTCAGAGCTGTCAAGATAATGACGATAATCAAAGTGGCTCATTGTAGGTAAAGGAAATTATATGAGCAAAGTAATATCATAAACCAGTGTTTAACTATTTTAATTTCATTTGTCAGGGCTGCCCCAACACTTCATGACACATATAACCATCCCTCATCAGTGGAATTAGTGCATTATTCATTACTGTTAATTATTTTCACATAATGGCTGCCCTGATCTATTTAACCTCCACGTTATATCTCAGACAATGGGCCTGTAAAATTGAATTGGGTGAAGAGGGGAGTTCTAAAGCTCATTTGCAGAACATCAAAGAACAAAGAAAAGAATTCTAAATGGGACATTTCACCCAGCTGGGGCCAAACATTTGTTTCTGTCTGGTTTGCGTAGAGAAAATAGGTGGTTCAGAAGTGGTTTAACATTGCACATGCTGTCTGCTCCTATTACCTAGCCAATGAGAATTCGTTGATGTCCCGAGTGTTTGAGACAACTTACCAGCTAATCTATCGTCTGAACGGCAGTGAGCTGGAAAGTCAACAACAGAAGAAAGTAGACCTTTCTGAAGGACAGCCACAAAATCATATGGCATACTGGGGTGACACCTACAGTTAATACCTCTTTTAATGAACACCTGCATTTGAGAAGTAAATTAACAAAAACTGCTGCTCAGGACTAAGATCCAAGCCTGTGAAATTCCAATAGTACTCCAATAATTACCTGATTTTCCCTGGGCCATGTTTTCTGGTGCCGTCGGTTATGTAGCATGTGGAAACGGACAAGGAGCAGAGCACAGCATCTTGATCAAGACGAGTGTATCTGCACTGTGTCGGCAGCCCTGCTGGACTCGATCCCGCTCAACACGTAACCGATGCATGTTGTCACCCAGCCGTCTCCAGTGATGTTTTGCCATGCTGGGGCTGAGGTGTCTGCACTGCTCTTTCAGAGAACAGGAAATGTGAGACTCCTCCTCTCTGTTTTTCCAGCTGTTTTGCATACACACCCCAAAAAATCCAAAGTCAGTACAGGTATGGGAGTTCGGCATAATTTGGCTTTCGAGGAACCAGCTGAATTACTAGGAATAAGTAAGTAGTGGTTTAAAGTCCACTGAACGTCCAACTCTAACAGCACGGATTTAACTGAATAGTTGTAATTTTTTTCCCATTTAGAGTCTCATTCATTATTCACAGATTTCATTGGACTCAAAAAGGCATGAAGAATACTTATCAACATGTTATAAGAACTAAGGTCACTTCAGAAAAAAACAGACTTTTCAAACACGATGGGAATTTTCTTCAAACTTTAATCTCAGAGTGTTTGTGAAGTTCCCATATATATATGAAGCATTTTTCTCTTTCATCAAAAATTTCAGGAGAAGAGCTCCTTCAAAATTCACATGCAAGATACACCTTTGTTCTGTTTCAAGCCTGTAGTAAATTTTACGGATTTTTTGAAGAAACGTTTCAGACCTATTTCTTGGCTGTTAAGAAATAACTTATGGCCGATAGTGGGACTATGATCTCAAAGATGACTCAGCCAATCAAAAGTCAGAAAATGTTTAATGACTAACAACACAATTCACTCGAGGTCATTAACATACTTTAGTCTTATTGGCTAAAAAGTCGTATTTCACAGGAGTGATATATGTCTTTTTACTCGGTGGCGGTAGGTTTTTGGCCATATCATTAAGTATTTCTACATCATATACATAAATCTTCCTCCACTTGGCATGATCTGAGAGTCATTTGGAAGAGACCCATTTATTTCACTTTGTAATGTTCTAAGTTTGTTGCAGGCTTCAACCTCAGCCTCCAACCTCCAGGTATAGAGAAGTTAGAAAGGAAAGAGAAACCACATTTGCATGGACATGGCTTAGACAGAGAAGTCTTTGATCCTCTATCTGCCCGTTCTCAGGGTATATTTTTTACGGATTCTTACACACTCAATTACACCCTGTAGAAGCTGTGCGAACAAAACTTGCTGATGGTCTCTGCTTTCTAAACCATTTATATTTTACAGGGCATTTTCAGGGTACCATGCAATATGGATAAAAAGAGAGACTGGAGAGAGACGAGTAAATAAGCAAAGTAATTACTCCATATCTAAACACGTTATACAGGCTCTGGTCCAAGACAGGAGAGATATTTAGTCTTCTCACAGACATTCATTTGGGTCCTCCCAAACAGGAACAGACCAACTGGAGGGGTCTGTCTACTCCTGTCTGATCAGAATTATTTTCTCTCCTGAAGCAGCTTGTACATGCAGACACGTACACACACACACACAAAAAGATCAGGGTTCTTGTTTTTCTTAAATTGTGTTGAAATTTAAACACTAGGAGATTAAATTTGACTTGTATCTGACTTTGGCTCCAAGAAGAATCTCCAAGTCAAAGCCTCCTACTGAGATGAACTTTTCTCCATGTCCCCTGTATCTGCACTGATCAGGCAAATACACAAGTCTTGACAGGAATGCGAATTTGTGATAGCAGGACCCTGGTCTACTCTGCTATTTGTCTTCGACTGGAAAAAACCCCTAAGGGCTGGATGAGGGAATCCAAGGATCTTTTCAAAAGGGGAAGATGCCTCAAGAATTACAAGTCAACAGAATGAAAATAACCTTGATTTTCCCTACAACACCTTTGCATCCTGGATACCCTTCTCGTACCAAGTATGCTTTTCCTCAACGGAGTAGTGGAGAGCCAAACAAGCAAGAGTCTGAGTTTTCCTCTATGGCAAAGTGATAGGTGGAAAGCAATGGCATCCAAAAACCTCTTTAGGCTTGCTGATATGTTATGAAAGATCAATTTCTAGAAGGGCCAGATCTGCTTGTTGTCGAGGTGTGTTGGATAAATCCCAGTGGTCTCAATGTTTTGAGAAGTGAGATAATATTTTTCTCTGGAAGTTGAGGTAAAAGGAGGAAATTTTGCATTATTGGAAGCAATACACAAGTCGTAAACCTCACAATCGCTGCTAGAAGTTAATCTTACAGTATTATTTTTCCTATAACTCATACTGGGGTATCTGCAGACACACACACACACACACACACAAAAGATCAGGGTTCTTGTTTTTGTTAAATTGTGTTGAAATTTAAATACTAATTGAGGAGAAAGTAGTGTGACTGGGACGTAAACTTCCAGGATTTGAATTATTGTCTCGGGAATACTTCCTCCCAGGTAATGCTGCCGAAGGATGACAGATCTGTCTGAAATCCGTGGATCCAGAGTGAAGGATTTCAAGGCCGTGTTATACACTGAGGGAGATCGCTCTCTCCTGAGTCTCCGCTCCACAGCTATTAGAATTTTCCCATGTTGGCAGTCTCGGCTATGATCCTTGTTATAACTGATCTAACAGTACTTCGGAACCGTACGTCACCGAAGTCACGCAGTTTGCAGGGAAGATGCACGGTTTTAGAATGGACTACCACTTTGAATGCAGTCAGGCGTGCTAGTTATTGTGAAAGTATGAACCAGCTCGTACTTTCGGAATACTAAGGGGTGTATCTGAGTATGTCTTGCACGAGAAAAGAAGAACCGTTGCATAGACTTCTATTATTACTTCTGTAAGTTGTAACGGATAAGTTAGATCTGTTTAAAATTTACAGAATACTGCGAAAGTTCTCATAAAAGGTTTCTAGGAAGCAGATGCCACAGTAGTTCAAAAGCAAAGACTAGAATTGCGTTTGAGTGATGATGAAATATGTCACTTCACATAGTGGAGATTTTTTAATTAGTTTTGAGTAGAACACAATTTTTCCAAGATGGAGAACTCTCAGAATTTTTGCATAAAATCCTAGATCCTCCTCCCAGTCCCTGTCTATACATATGTCTGTCCAGTCCTGCTGTCATATGTTGCAAGACACGTTTGCAAATGCCGCATTTGCTGTGATGGATTAGGAGGTTACGAAACCACTTGCGTGGAACGACGGAATGCCAAGATTTTATAACTGGCTGTACTGCACATGCTGTGCTATTAATGAAACCACCCAGCAGAAGGGTCTTAACATGGGAAATCGCTGTGTCAGAGGTGGACTTCTCAAGGCTCTGCGGCCTGGTGGCCACTGCACTCTACTGCTAGAGGCCAATTACTGCTTTTTCCATTGCAGAGTCAGTAGCCAAAAAGAGACAAGGTAAAGATGACTCCCAAACACACCCGAGCAAGGGAATTACAGTGTCAGACTCCCTCCAGATGTTTTTCTCTTCTATACCCCTACTTGCACAGGACCTCAGCTTCCGTGGGCGGAGTTCACAGCAGAGCCCACGAGTGTCCTGCGCTCTCCTGGAGCTGTTTGCCTCACTCAGGCCCCGCCAAGCTGCGGTCTGCAGCTTTGAGCCTTTTCCTAAGCGCTGCCATCATGTACCGAACATGCAAAAGCGGGGCAGCACACCGAGTGTGGTTCAGTTTCCTGAGTATTATGTGAAGGAAAGATCCAGAAGGAATTACCCTATTTCCAGAGCGGGGCAGGAGTTTGGATCCAGTGCAGAACGGATGCAGTGTGCAGAACTGTACATATAATGGGACAAAAAGAAACAGAGGTCTCCTGGACGCTCTCCGCAAACGCCTCTCCATCTATTCAACATAACAGCAATGAAGGCCCCTTAGGCACCTTAGGTGCTCCGGAGGTGGGTGCTCTGCCTTAGATGTTTCTGGTACTCAGTGTGCATCCTGTCACAGTACCAAGATATGTGAAATTGTTACAGACCCTGTTTCATGATCAGATTTATGCTTTAGAGGAAGGGGACAAGCCTCAAACGTTTCAGAGAAGGGAGACGGTTCTTCAAACTTCCAAGTTTCAGCAGAATGAAGACCATTCTGATTAGAGAACTTTCAAAATTGAGTTGAAAGAAATCTACCACTCCCATCTCTTCTGAACAAAGTATTACAGGAAAGGAAAATTACAGGGAATTTTGTATCAGATGTTTTGAAAACCGTCTAGAATAAAAGGAATCTTCAGGGGATGGCTGTGCTTTGCAACCTGAAAAAACCTCGAGAGGCTTAGAGCCACGAGTGAATGTGCAACCTCTAAATCTCATCTGGAACTCAAAAAAACCAAAAATCTTCTAACTGTCATTTAAAGGGCCTGGTGGAAAAATTTTTAAAATTATATATATATATATATATGTCTTTTTTAAAATCCAAATAAAGCCTTAACAGTTCCATTATCTTCGCATTTCTCCATTACAAACTTAGATAAGGGACAATTTGCCTCACCTCACTGAGGGGTGCTAACTCGGGGTGTACATCGCTCTCAGATAGCCCTAAACAACAGGGTTTACGTAGCCCAAGAGAAGGAGCGTATGGTGTTCTCCTTAGACACACACACGTTCTTCGCGGTACAGGCACATCCCGCTAGCTGCCCGGACAAAAGGTGTCCTGAGGCCACCTCTTCAGACATCGGGGAACTTGCTGACGGCTCTGGGCTTTCAGGCACACTAAAGTGAGCCAGGTTTTCAGTCTGTAGCTCCAGTAAAGCTCCTGGCTTTCCGTTGGGTCAATGACCGTGAACAAAAGCCCCTGACAAGAGGGAAGACAGGAAGTGTAGTTTTCTGATGAGGGTGGTTTTAAGGTGAGGACCGATTCTGCAGTCCCTGTTTTGGTTCTCCTCAGTGAGACTCTCCTGTCACGAGAAAAGCAGGAGCAAGAAGTTTTCAGGTCCTACTTCTTCCTTCTGACTGTTCACCTCCCTTCTCACTGCTGCCCTGTGGACTGAGTGTTCTTTGGCGGGGTGACGGCTGCCTGAATATGCACAGGGCGGGTCTTTGGTCTCTCAGAGTTTGATTTAGTGACATCCGTGTGTGGCTGTATTTATCGCGCACAGATTTCATACATATTCTTCTAAAAACACTGTGCCTGTTTCGTTCAAAGCTTCAAAATACGACCTCAAGTTAATGTCCGCCCGGTGACGCGCTTCCTCACGCCCTCAGCCACTCACATGTTGATTTCGGGGTGCATCTTTGTTTTAGGAGACGTGGGCTGCTACGTCACCAAACCAAAGAATCCTGTAAGCAGCAGAGACAAAACTACGCTTGAAGTCTGGGAAATTACTTGAGAAAAAGATTCTACCTTTTTTTTTGCTGCCGGAAATGTTTACATTATTATTTTATATCTGAAAACTTGCATATAACTTGTGACAGAAATTAAGGTGGGTTTTGCTCCTCATTTTTTCACGCCCTGAAAAACACAAAAACTAAATTAAGATTTTGCACAACAGAGGGAATAGAAAACTGTCTTTCTGAATGGAAAATAAGGTTTCCAATAAAAGCATAACGCAACCATTTAACGAAACACACCGTACAGTGGATCAAAGATCAAGTATTAATTTAGAAGTCTAAGTTGGGGGCTGCCTTGTTATGGTATGTGAAATTATTAATTTAAAAAAAAGAAATTAGGCGTGCGTGAGAAATGAAAAATTACCATCATCAGCAGGTTGTTATTGTCTAGGAGGAAGAAAGGAAGAAAGTAGATAAAAACAGAGACTTAATTTCTACAGAAAATATTGAATCTATGTTCACTCACCATTTTCAAACCATCACCTGCCAAACTGAGAGGTTAATTTCTGTCCTTGGACAGATGCTTAAAATAAAGCTAGCAATAAAGTATGTGTGTGTGTGTCACGGCTGATGTGAACAAATTACCAAAAATAGCCGATAACTTCCGGCAGTTATCTTTAAGATACGGTGGAATGACGAGGTTTGCAAATCAGGTTGTTTCCCCAGAAAGGACATTTCCAGAATTTCATTTTGCATTTCCTGTTTGGGATCCACATGAGAAACCATGAGGCTTGTGCTCATACTAGTAAAGGCCTCCTCTTGACAAACGCTGTCCAACATGGACGTGAGGAAACGGCCACCCGTCCCCTGACGGTGGGAAGGTATGTCTACGTGATTACGTCACGCTGAATTGCCAGCGTACTTATGGAGCCAGCGTACTTATGGAGCCAGCGTACTTATGGAGCCAGTGTACTTATGGAGCCAGTGTACTTATGGAGCCAATGTACTTATGGAGCCAATGTACTTATGGAGCCATTGTACTTATGGAGCCAAGGTAATTATGGAGCCATTGTACTTATGGAGCCAGTGTACTTATGGAGCCAATGTACTTATGGAGCCAGTGTACTTATGGAGCCAATGTACTTATGGAGCCATTGTACTTATGGAGCCAGCGTACTTATGGAGCCAGCGTACTTATGGAGCCAATGTACTTATGGAGCCAGCGTACTTATGGAGCCAATGTACTTATGGAGCCAGCGTACTTATGGAGCCAGCGTACTTATGGAGCCAATGTACTTATGGAGCCAGCGTACTTATGGAGCCAGCGTACTTATGGAGCCAATGTACTTATGGAGCCAGCGTACTTATGGAGCCAGCGTACTTATGGAGCCAGTGTACTTATGGAGCCAGTGTACTTACGGAGCCAATGTACTTATGGAGCCATTGTACTTATGGAGCCAGCGTACTTATGGAGCCAGCGTACTTATGGAGCCAGTGTACTTATGGAGCCAGTGTACTTATGGAGCCAATGTACTAATGGAGCCAACATACTTATGGAGCCAGCGTACTTATGGAGCCAATGTACTTATGGAGCCAGTGTACTTATGGAGCCAGTGTACTTATGGAGCCAATGTACTTATGGAGCCTGCGTACTTATGGAGCCAGCGTACTTATGGAGCCAGCGTACTTATGGAGCCATTGTACTTATGGAGCCAGCGTACTTATGGAGCCATTGTACTTATGGAGCCATTGTACTCATGGAGCCAGCGTACTTATGGAGCCAGCGTACTTATGGAGCCAGCGTACTTATGGAGCCATTGTACTTATGGAGCCAGTGTAATCATGGAGCCAATGTACTTATGGAGCCAATGTCCTTATGGAGCCATTGTACTTATGGAGCCAATGTACTTATGGAGCCAATGTAGTTATGGAGCCAGCGTACTTATGGAGCCAAAGTACTTATGGAGCCAATGTGCTTATAGAGCCAGTGTACTTATGGAGCCAGCGTACTTATGGAGCCAGTGTACTTATGGAGCCAATGTACTTATGGAGCCATTGTACTTATGGAGCCAGTGTACTTATGGAGCCATTGTACTTATGGAGCCAATGTGCTTATGGAGCCAGCGTACTTATGGAGCCAGCGTACTTATGGAGCCAGCGTACTTATGGAGCCAATGTACTTATGGAGCCAGAGTACTTATGGAGCCAGCGTACTTATGGAGCCAGCGTACTTATGGAGCCAATGTACTTATGGAGCCAAAGTACTTATGGAGCCAATGTACTTATGGAGCCAGTGTACTTATGGAGCCAATGTACTTATGGAGCCAGTGTACTTATGGAGCCAATGTACTTATGGAGCCAGCGTACTTATGGAGCCAGCGTACTTATGGAGCCAGTGTACTTATGGAGCCAGCGTACTTATGGAGCCAGCGTACTTATGGAGCCAGCGTACTTATGGAACCATTGTACTTATGGAGCCAGTGTACTTATGGAGCCAGCGTACTTATGGAGACAGCGTACTTATGGAGCCGGCGTACTTATGGAGCCAATGTACTTATGGAGCCAGTGTACTTATGGAGCCACTGTACTTATGGAGCCAATGTACTTATGGAGCCAGCGTACTTATGGAGCCAGCGTACTTATGGAGCCAATGTACATATGGAGCCAGTGTACTTATGGAGCCAATGTACTTATGGAGCCAGTGTACTTATGGAGCCATTCTACTTATGGAGCCATTGTACTTATGGAGACAGCGTACTTATGGAGCCAGCGTACTTATGGAGCCAATGTACTTATGGAACCAGTGTACTTATGGAGCCATTCTACTTATGGAGCCATTGTACTTATGGAGCCAGTGTACTTATGGAGCCAATGTACTTATGGAGCCAATGTACTTATGGAGCCAGCGTACTTATGGAGCCAATGTACTTATGGAGCCATTCTACTTATGGAGCAATTGTACTTATGGAGCCAATGTACTTATGGAGCCAGCGTACTTATGGAGCCAATGTACTTATGGAGCCATTCTACTTATGGAGCCATTGTACTTATGGAGCCAATGTACTTGTGGAGCCAGCGTACTTATGGAGCCAGTGTACTTATGGAGCCAATGTACTTATGGAGCCAGCGTACTTATGGAGCCAGTGTACTTATGGAGCCATTCTACTTATGGAGCCATTGTACTTATGGAGCCAGCGTACTTATGGAGCCAGCGTACTTATGGAGCCATTGTACTTATGGAGCCAGTGTACTTATGGAGCCAATGTACTTATGGAGCCAGCGTACTTATGGAGCCATTCTACTTATGGAGCCATTGTACTTATGGAGCCAGCGTACTTATGGAGCCAGCGTACTTATGGAGCCATTGTACTTATGGAGCCAGTGTACTTATGGAGCCAGCGTACTTATGGAGCCAGCGTACTTATGGAGCCAAAGTACTTATGGAGCCAAAGTACTTATGGAGCCAATGTGCTTATAGAGCCAGTGTACTTATGGAGCCAGCGTACTTATGGAGCCAGTGTACTTATGGAGCCAGCGTACTTATGGAGCCATTGTACTTATGGAGCCAGCGTACTTATGGAGCCAGTGTACTTATGGAGCCAATGTACTTATGGAGCCATTGTACTTATGGAGCCAGTGTACTTATGGAGCCAGTGTACTTATGGAGCCAATGTGCTTATGGAGCCAGCGTACTTATGGAGCCAGCGTACTTATGGAGCCAGGGTACTTATGGAGCCAGCGTACTTATGGAGCCAGGGTACTTATGGAGCCAGCGTACTTATGGAGCCAGCGTACTTATGGAGCCAGCGTACTTATGGAGCCAGTGTACTTATGGAGCCAGCGTACTTATGGAGCCAGCGTACTTATGGAGCCAGGGTACTTATGGAGCCAGCGTACTTATGGAGCCAGTGTACTTATGGAGCCAATGTACTTATGGAGCCATTGTACTTATGGAGCCAGTGTACTTATGGAGCCAGTGTACTTATGGAGCCAATGTGCTTATGGAGCCAGCGTACTTATGGAGCCAGCGTACTTATGGAGCCAGGGTACTTATGGAGCCAGCGTACTTATGGAGCCAGGGTACTTATGGAGCCAGCGTACTTATGGAGCCAGCGTACTTATGGAGCCAATGTGCTTATGGAGCCAGCGTACTTATGGAGCCAGCGTACTTATGGAGCCAGGGTACTTATGGAGCCAGCGTACTTATGGAGCCAGCGTACTTATGGAGCCAATGTACTTATGGAGCCAGCGTACTTATGGAGCCAGCGTACTTATGTAGCCAATGTACTTATGGAGCCAGCGTACTTATGGAGCCAATGTACTTATGGAGCCAGCGTACTTATGGAGCCAATGTACTTATGGAGCCAGTGTACTTATGGAGCCAATGTACTTATGGAGCCAATGTAGTTATGGAGCCAGCGTACTTATGGAGCCAGCGTACTTATGGAGCCAATGTACTTATGGAGCCAGCGTACTTATGGAGCCAATGTACTTATGGAGCCAGCGTACTTATGGAGCCAATGTACTTATGGAGCCAGTGTACTTATGGAGCCAATGTACTTATGGAGCCAATGTAGTTATGGAGCCAGCGTACTTATGGAGCCAGCGTACTTATGGAGCCAATGTACTTATGGAGCCAATGTACTTATGGAGCCAATGTACTTATGGAGCCAGCGTACTTATGGAGCCAATGTACTTATGGAGCCAGCGTACTTATGGAGCCAGCGTACTTATGGAGCCAGTGTACTTATGGAGCCAATGTACTTATGGAGCCAATGTACTTATGGAGCCAGCGTACTTATGGTGCCAGCGTACATATGGAGCCAATGTACTTATGGAGCCAATGTACTTATGGAGCCATGCTACTTATAGAGCCATGGTACTTATGGAGCCAGCGTACTTATGGAGCCAGTGTACTTATGGAGCCAATGTACTTATGGAGCCAGGGTACTTATGGAGCCAGTGTACTTATGGAGCCAGCGTACTTATGGAGCCAGCGTACTTATGGAGCCAGCGTACTTATGGAGCCAATGTACTTATGGAGCCAGCGTACTTATGGTGCCAATGTACTTATGGAGCCATTGTACTCATGGAGCCAGCGTACTTATGGAGCCAGTGTACTTATGGAGCCAGCGTACTTATGGAGCCATTGTACTTATGGAGCCAGCGTACTTATGGAGCCAGTGTACTTATGGAGCCAGCGTACTTATGGAGCCAATGTACTTATGGAGCCAGCGTACTTATGGAGCCAGCGTACTTATGGAGCCAGTGTACTTATGGAGCCAGCGTACTTATGGAGCCAATGTACTTATGGAGCCAATGTACTTATGGAGCCAATGTACTTATGGAGCCAGCGTACTTATGGAGCCAGTGTACTTATGGAGCTAATGTACTTATGGAGCCAATGTACTTATGGAGCCAGTGTACTTATGGAGCCAATGTGCTTATGGAGCCAGCGTACTTATGGAGCCAGCGTACTTATGGAGCCAGGGTACTTATGGAGCCAGCGTACTTATGGAGCCAGGGTACTTATGGAGCCAGCGTACTTATGGAGCCAGCGTACTTATGGAGCCAATGTACTTATGGAGCCAGCGTACTTATGGAGCCAGCGTACTTATGGAGCCAGCGTACTTATGGAGCCAATGTACTTATGGAGCCAGCGTACTTATGGAGCCAGTGTACTTATGGAGCCATTCTACTTATGGAGCCATTCTACTTATGGTGCCAGTGTACTTATGGAGCCAATGTACTTATGGAGCCAATGTAGTTATGGAGCCAGCGTACTTATGGAGCCAGTGTACTTATGGAGCCAATGTACTTATGGAGCCAGT
The DNA here is from genome assembly GCA_009769605.1 of Bucorvus abyssinicus. Classification (NCBI taxonomy): domain Eukaryota; kingdom Metazoa; phylum Chordata; class Aves; order Bucerotiformes; family Bucorvidae; genus Bucorvus; species Bucorvus abyssinicus. The sequence continues at coordinate 96,550 of WNMG01000077.1, forward strand.
GTACTTATGGAGCCAGTGTACTTATGGAGCCAGTGTACTTATGGAGCCATTGTACTTATGGAGCCAGTGTACTTATGGAGCCAGCGTACTTATGGAGCCAGCGTACTTATGGAGCCAATGTACTTATGGAGCCAATGTACTTATGGAGCCAGCGTACTTATGGAGCCAGTGTACTTATGGAGCCAATGTACTTATGGAGCCAATGTACTTATGGAGCCATTCTACTTATGGAGCCAGCATACTTATGGAGCCAATGTACTTATGGAGCCATTGTACTTATGGAGCCAGCGTACTTATGGAGCCAGGGTACTTATGGAGCCAGCGTACTTATGGAGCCAGCGTACTTATGGAGCCAATGTACTTATGGAGCCAGCGTACTTATGGAGCCAGCGTACTTATGGAGCCCTCTTTCACGGTCACCCCCTTGCCGCGGGGAAAGAGCTTGCGTGCCCTTGCGAAGTTGAGAGCTATGCTGGTGGTGGCATATGCCTCCGGTAGGGTCTCCCAAACCTGACAGGTCTCAACTGAAGGGTCAGACAAAGTGTGTCCACGGGCAGGATGGGCTCACTAGCCTTCGGGCAACCATCCTAGGAGAAGGACAACTCTAACTCCAAACCCGAGCAGATGGAGCTCGTTTAGCCCTGTAAGGCCATCCATCTAAGAGAAGGATACTCTAACCAAACCTACGACCTGAGGACTTCGCTGTCACCGTCCAAGCTCGCTAGGCCCTGGCAGATGAACCTCAGGTGTAAAGGGTGGGGCCAGTCTCGCGCACGCTGCGCCTCACCTAAAAAATCCACCGCGCAGGCTTGAAGGGTGTACTCTCGTTTGCAAAGCCCTGTAGCAACAGGCAAGGGACGAAACGGCAGGTGGAAAGATGTCACTGGAAGCCGCAGACCCAACCCTGCATGCAGGCGGTTCAGGACATTGGTCGCTTGAGACTGACCCGGGAGATGACAGTCTCGTTCGGCAGCATCCTGAATGACCAAGCAGCCTTTTTCAAGGAGAGCACTGCTTGCTCCACATGGAGAGGGGCCTAGAAAAGGTGGCCTAACCAAAGCTCATCTCCCCTTCCAAGCCGGTTGGCTAGCCGCGGCCAACAGGCATCTTCTGTTGCGGTCAACCAAAGACAAAGAGACAAAGGCATACACCTGCCTCCAAAGGTGTGTCCAGATTGACACTCGCATGTTGGAACATCAGAACCATGCTCGATACAGCAGACAGTGGGCGTCCTGAACGCCGTTCTGCTATAATTGCTCACGAACTGTCACGACTCAACATCGACATTGCTGCTCTCAGAGAAGTTCGCCTTCATGAGGAAGGCAGCCTTAAAGAACATGGTGCCGGCTACACACTGTATTGGTCAGGCAAACCCAAAACCGAAAGTCATCATTCCGGAGTTGGCTTCGTGATTAAAAACTCCATCGCCTCTAAACTTGAAAATTTGCCAACAGGTCATTCCGATCGCATTATCTCCTTACGCCTCCCGCTACACAACAAGCAACATGTTGTTCTCTTCAGCATATATGCCCCAACTCTCCAAGCTGACCCTACAGAAAAAGACAAATTCTACACCGATCTGTGCCGCCTTACTCAAAAGGTTCCTGCGGATGATAAGATCATAATCCTTGGTGACTTCAACGCCCAAGTAGGTAAGAACTCTGAAGCCCGGAAAGGAGTACTAGGCAAGCATGGAGTTGGAAACTGCAATGACAACGGTCGCCTCTTGCTAGAGTTTTGTGCTGAGCAGCAGCTTACCATCACCAACACTATCTTCCAGCAGAAAGACAGCCTGAAGACAACCTGGATGCATCCTCAATCTAAACACTGGCACCTCATTGACTATATCTTAGTGCGCCAGAGAAACGTTCGCGATGTCTGTCACACCCGAGTGATGCCTAGTGCAGAATGTCAAACAGACCACCGCCTTGTGCGCTGCAAACTTAACCTCCATTTTAAGCCCAAACCTAAGAGGGGCGGCATTCTGAGGAGGAGGCTCCAAGTTAACAATCTTCAAACAGCTGCAGTGAGAGACAGCTTCCAGGCAAACCTTCAAACTAGGCTTGAAGACTGTCCCATAGACTCTTCTCCTGAAGCGCTTTGGCAACATATTAAAAATAGCATCCTGCAGTCCTCCGAAGAATTCTTAGGGTTCTCCACAAAGAAAAACAAAGACTGGTTTGATGAAAACAATCCAGAGATCCAGGAATTGCTGGCAAAGAAGAGATCTGCTCACCAAGCACACCTCGCTCAGCCATCTTGCCATGTAAGAAAAGCAGCCTTTCGTCTTGCATGCAGTAAACTCCAACAGAAACTTCGAGACATCCAGAACAAGTGGTGGCTCAACCTAGCAAAAAAGACTCAACTATGCGCAGATTTGGGTGACCACAGAGGATTCTATGAGGCTCTGAAAGCAGTGTACGGACCCACACACCAAGTTCAAAGCCCCCTACTCAGCGCAGATGGCCAAATGCTTCTCACAGATAAAACCTCCATCCTGAATTGATGGTCTGAACACTTCCAAACTCTCTTCAGTGCCAACCGTGTAGTCCAAGAGTCAGGAATCCAGCTCATCCCAAAACAAACGGTGAAAAATGAATTGGATATAGCCCCTACTATGGGAGAGACCCTTAAGGCCGTACAGCAGATGAAAACCGGCAAGGCAGCTGGGGTCGACGGAATCCCGCCTGAAATCTGGAAACATGGAGGCCAAACGCTCCATGCTAAATTTCACGAGCTAGTTGTGCGCTGTTGGGAACAAAGCGAACTACCACCAGATCTCCGTGATGCAATCATCATCACCCTGTACAAGAAAAAAGGAGTAAAGTCAGACTGCTCAAACTACCGAGGCATAACTCTGCTCTCCATTGCTGGAAAAATTCTTGCAAGAATACTATTGAACAGATTGGTACCCGCTATCGCGGAAGAACTTCTACCTGAAAGTCAGTGTGGTTTCAGAGCCAACAGAAGTACCACAGACATGGTATTCGTTCTCAGACAACTGCAAGAGAAGTGTAGGGAACAGAACAAGGGTCTCTATGTAACTTTCGTTGACCTCACCAAAGCCTTTGACACTGTGAGCAGAAAAGGTCTGTGGCAGATCTTGGAACGATTAGGATGTCCCCCCAAGTTCCTCAAAATGATTATCCTGTTACATGAGGGGCAGCGCGGCCAAGTCAGATATGGAGATGCACTCTCTGAGCCCTTCCCAATAGCCAATGGTGTGAAACAAGGTTGCGTTCTCGCACCGACTTTATTCACAGTTTTCTTCAGCATGATGCTCCAAAGGGCCACGGCAGACCTCGACGAACAAGACGGCATTTATATCCGATATCGTACCGATGGGAGCCTTTTCAACCTAAGGCGACTGAAGGCCCACACCAAGACCCTGAATCACCTTGTCCGCGAGCTGCTTTTTGCTGACGATGCCGCCCTCGTTGCCCACACAGAAGCAGCTCTGCAGCGCTTAACATCCTGCTTTGCAGAGGCGGCTGAGCTTTTTGGGCTGGAATTCAGCTTGAAGAAGACAGTAGTTCTCTACCAACCAGCACCACAAGATGATTACCATCATCCCCACATCACCATTGGCGAGTCAGAGCTTCAGCCAGTCCAGCAGTTCAGCTATCTGGGTAGTATCATCTCCTCAGATGCCACGATTGACAAAGAGATAGACAACAGAATAGCAAAGGCAAACAGAGCTTTCGGAAAACTCCATAAAAGAGTCTGGTGCAATAAACACCTGAAGAAAAGTACAAAGATCAGTGTCTACAGAGCCGTGGTACTGTCTACTCTTCTGTACGGGTCTGAATCATGGGTCATCTACCGCCACCATCTGCGACTCCTCGAACGCTTCCATCAGCGCTGCCTCCGCACAATCCTAAACATTCACTGGACTGACTACGTGACTAATGTTGCTGTCCCTGAACAGGCAGATGTCACCAGTATTGAGGCCATGTTGCTGAAAACGCAGCTGCATTGGGCAGGGCACGTCTCCAGGATGGCGGATCACCGCCTCCCTAAGATCGTGTTCTATGGTGAACTTGCCACCGGCTGCCGCAAGAGAAGAGCTCCAAAGAGGAGATATAAGGACTCCCTGAAACAACACCTCAGCCTAGGCCATATTGACCACCATCACTGGTCCACCCTGGCCTCCAATCGGGAGATTTGGAGACACACCATACATAACACTGCTGTCTCCTTTGAGAGCATGCGTAGAATCAAGCTTGAGGAGAAAAGACAGCGCAGAAAGAACCGTGCCTTGACTATACCACCCAAGGAGACCCTCCGGTGTGCTCTTTGCAACCGGTCTTGCCTATCCCGCATTGGCCTTTTCAGCCATCAACGCGCTTGCAATAAGCGTGGGCAAAGCCCTTCCCAAATCTTCGTCCGCGAAGCCAAGCCATGATGATGATGATGATGATGATATTTAAATTCCATCCTTTCATTTGAGTTGGAAAGAGGAGGGAACTGAAACTTAATAATTCCTTACAGGATAATTCTGTAATTTCGAGTATAACTACTGACTGGCAGGACTTCTAGGAATTCGATCGAAGGTGTTTTAAGAGTGAGAAGAATTTCCAGTGAGGGACAGAACTAGCAACAAAAAAATTTGTTTTGAATGCAAAGTTTAATTGATGAGGAAACAGACAATCATCATAAAATGATCTATCCCTGCTGCTTTCCGCGACCTTGTTTCAAAAGAGCACTCGCATTCGTGCTTGGGATCCTCTTGGAGTCCTGTGTTCTGGCTAATACAAGCACAGTGTCATATAACTTGTGTAAGCAGCTAAAGAAACAAAACAACTAACCTAGCAAAAAAAAAAAATTAATTTAATAGGAATGAAGCCATTTTGGAGAGGTTCAGGGGTGTGGAAACAGTCCCACGTGACAAGTTGTCTTTAAAATTTAAAATCTAAGCGATCTATGGAATTGCTTATAATAGTTCTAAAGTCTCTGTGAAAAGAGAAATGCTATGTCCAGCTCTGTGATTGAGTAGAAATATGGGTGATTTCAATAACACGCACGTATGGAGTCCTGTTTGCCGCAGACCCTTAAGTAGTTGAGAAGCACGTCTGACTTGAGGCTCAGGACACTGAACTCTCAGCAGACGGAAGGAGTCTATAACATCTACTTCTCGCAGCTGAGGTGTCACTGATGAAACCCTTCAGCTGTGTGGGCTTCAAGTCAGGCAGTCTCTCAGACACGGACAGCTAGGTCCTTTGGTATCATAAGGAGGTGAATACTTTTACTCGGACCCCGGCACTATGCCTGGGACCCCTCACAGACCAGCTCGAGGAGGAACTGCCCCCCCAGGCACGGTTATTCGTGAGGGGGAAAGACTGTAATTTTTCAATTTTTATAAATGTAACATTCTTTTTACAACATTTTGTGGCTTGTAAAAGAGGGACAGTGAGAAAAGACTTCACAGTTTTGAAACAGTAGGAATGAGGGAGCTACGAAATGAGGAGACACAAAAATATCAGATACGCTTAATTTCTCCAGCCTCGCTAAAAAGTGAAAATCTCTTTTGTCTGTATTTTGAGAACCAGTATGCTCTTTGCTTATTTCATCCAAACGATCTCACACAGCATTAAAAATAAATGAAAAGTTAGAAGAGAACAGAACCTTAAAATCACAATGGTTATAAATCACTACGGGATGATAGTGACTTTCCCCTGCTGTGGCTTGCAGCCCAGAAACGGGATAGACGCGAAGTGCTACCGCTGCTAGCTAGTGGAGGTCCTCCTTTAGCTCAAGCGGTAGCGCTGTTGCTTTGGGGTAGGAAGGTTGTGATGTCTTGCCTAAAGGGATAAAAGTGTTGCAATTCAGGTCCCATACGAGAAAAATTCCTCACATTGGTGCCCAGTTAGTGATCTGACTCCTGGTGTTAAGCCTAATGCCATTTAGCACGCGCCTGCTGAAGAGCGTGCCTGCCAGATGCCAACTGAACTGCTCTGCCTCCTTGCCTTTGTTCACAGAGACTTGAATGCTTTGTTGCAGGGCAGGGAGTAGAGCACAGGGGCAAGGGGTGTTGGGGAAAATTTGCGAGAGCGAAATCTGCAGATTTGCTGCAGCAACGTTTCGGAGCGGCTCGCATTTGCTCTGCAGCGAATGGATATGGATGTTCACCGAGAGCATGACCTGAGTATGTAAGACTTACGCTAAAAACGGAGACATGTCTTAGGATCCCAAGTGGTGATAATCTGACCTTTTGACCTAAAAGGCACCAAAAGAGACAATTCCTGCCTTGACCTGACGGTCTGAAATACAGAGGAGAGAGGCCCCCGCAGGTACCCTAGCCTATATCACTGCATTGTTATGATTCTTGATTTCTTGTGGACATGGTAGAAAAATGGAAAGTTTGGAAAGGATTTGAATGAGAACTGTATAAAGGCTTTTGCAGCGTGTCAGCTTGTAGTGAGCTGACATGGTTTTCTAAGGGCAGCCACAATTAATTCATTTGGGTTAAAATAATTGAAAAGATGCCTGTCTGAGGCTCTAAACTTCCTCACCTATCATTAATAACACAATAAAATCCCAGAAGAATGAAAATAATCATACCGACAGGAACTCAGCCAAGCAGCATCCTACAGAGACTCCTTTCCAACCTTTTATCGTGGTGGGAAACATGCCTCCAGCTCTGTTAAAGAGTGCTATTAAGCAGGTGTCATTTGGAGACAACCGCGTAAGGCTATTTCGTGCTAAAAAGGGGGCTGAAGCTTTAGAGCCTCAGGGACCCCCAGGAAGCACCCAGTTACCCCTCCATTGTGGAATAGGAGAGAATGCAACTTGGGCATCAACTGGTAACCAGAGATAACGACTCTAGTACACACGCGCACACACACACACAAAAAAAAGCCATTTAATTCCTATTCAAGCTAGTTTCAGGTTCTACAGAAGCGGCAATTCTTAACAAACACACTAAGCTACAGAGGTCAGTGGACAACTGTGAAACTCCATGGTGCTGACACAATTTTTTTTTGAGAGGTCCTCCCCAGAAAATCAGCTGCTCAATTTTGTCTCCTAAAGTGCTCTAACTTTAGTCTTCACGCGGCTTTGAAGCGTAACACGGTGTAAAACAGACGGCAACAAAAGGCTCTCAGAGCACCCAAAGCACAGATGACGATCTCAAGAGTATCGGTGAAAAGAGAAGGCGATCTCTTAGTGAGGTGCAGCTGACAAACAGGATTGGCAAGTTTGCTATACACTCCGGTTGTCAGAAATTAGTGGAGGATCCAACCATCTACTTAAATTCAGATCCTGAACGCAAACGAGGGCACAACGAGCTCTAAGAAGGATGTTTATTTTTCCTTGCCCCTTGCCGAGTGCACCATCGTTATCTGCGTCTTACCTGATTTGGCAAGACTTTGTTGGCAGCTCCTTTTTTTCTAAGCCACCATTCTAGATGTTTGCTCACATAATCCAAGGCAGGAAGGGAAACAATCAAGTATCATGTGTTTCTAAACGACTTACGAGTGCACCAGATTAAAATTAAGAACATGCACCTTTATGTGGCCTTTTAGCAATAGTCATCGTACAAGAACAGATCTGGGTTAGAATCAGAGCACACGCTGCCTTAATTAAAGCATGCCCGTGCTCTTTTAGGAGGTGCAGGTAAGAGCTTAGGCTCTAATCCGTGGTCCAGCAGAAGGCACTTCTGGTTGGAAACGGAAGGCTCTAAGGTGCTGCCCCTAGTCCACCACGCTGAATGGCCCTGCTGCAGTCATCTCCCTCTCTACAGGAGGGACAGAATGCTACCTCTAATGTTGAAGTTGCAGGTTCCTCTCTCAGAAGACAAATGCAGTCCCGTTAGCAGCCTAAAGAGGAGTGAAACCCTCAGAGCTCCCTACAGCTCGGCCATTCCATACTGAGGTGCAAAGACTGGAGTTGACAGCAGTTCAAAGCGCAGTAAGATTAACAGTTTTAACAGCAACTATTTTAACAAATTACTAAGGGACTTGTGAAATTCTGGAATAATGAAAGTCTTCATTGCTTTCCGGGAAGATATCAAGTTACTGGGCTGGAATTCGGATGCGCTGGATGAATCCTTGCAGTCTGGGCCATGCAAGAATTCAAATTAGATTATTTTAGTCATTTGCATGATTTCTCGTGGTCTTTAAAGCCATGAAGAACGGACATGTTACCTAATAATTTAATGTCTATGACCTAAGTCATAAGATCTTTTATTTTAACAAAACCTTCTCTCCTGGTCAGATGCAACCTACACTTGTGTATTTACTTTTAAACATAATCCAGTAGAAGTCAAAACTTGTGAAAACGTTAACTCTTCACGCCACAGGCGAGAACGTCTCTTATTCTGTAACATCATGAGTAAAGCCAACAATATCTGCAGTTCACCCTCTGCAACGCAGCTAGGACAAACGGTTTTGCTGTTGCTTTTACTTGCTCACTGCTTTCCACACAGAACAGAAGAAGGCTGTGTAAATTACTGGCGTAAAATTCAGCACGCTAGCTCTGAGGAAAAGCAACTTCTTCTTTTAATCTCTGGACATCTTTTGCTGAGCCACCCAGTACTGACTCAGCGGTGCTGGACCTTCACTTGGGGCCCAGAACTCTGCAGCTGCTCGAGCTCTGCACTTGCCTAGAGCCGTGTGCCGGCGGTCTCTGACTGTACTACACCACGCTGTTGCGGACAACGGGAAGCAGTAGTGTGTCTCCCCACTTGCCTAACAATACCAACACGAACAATAATCCAGAAGACTGAGGGTTGGTGCTGTACTTTAATAAAGCCCATGCACGTTTCTACAATTGAGTATCCCATCTGTGCAATGGATCCTACAAGTGTAGTATTCTTTTACAAGGGACCATGAACCAATCTTAAGTTTATAGGCTTCCTTAAATCTTCCTCATCAGCTGCTAAAGTACAGTAAATAGAAAATCGCCTCTTATGAGACAAGGGACAGTAAAATACAAAGGCTGTGATTAAACGTCAATCAATTAAGGATTAGAATATCATAAAAATGCTGACTGATGATTAAAATGAGTACTTTCTGGCAGAATTTTATGAGCAATATTAAGAATTGCTTTTAAAAGTCCATAGAATAAACCCCAGTTACATCTTGTTATGTATCAGGGACACTGTCTTAGATAGATCTATTCAGAGAAGAGGAGAAAAAAGAATTGCTATTCTGACAAAAATACCTAAGAAGCAGTTTGTTGTCAATCTCCACATTAAATAGGATGCATTTCTTTCTGTCATTTATTGTATTATACCCCTGACTTCTCCATTTTTAATCCACTTCTGAAGGGAGTAAATAATGCTATGTATTTTCATTTCAGCTGGAATTTGGCAAGTTCATGCAACAAGGCTACATTTCATGAAAGCAGGTAACACGTTTACATGCAGTAAACAATATACATAAGCGACATGCAAAATATTATTTCATGTAACAGAGCTAAGAGAGTAGCCCAGCTGAGAGCAGGAGAGCAGCAAAGGCAATGTTTGCCTGCGCCTCTTTACTGAAGACGCTTTAGTGATCGTTCATGGAAAAACCCTACGGAAATTAGGACTAGACTAAATGGGTTCTACCGAAACTCTTACACAGAAGGAACACTAATAGCACATAATAAGCTTTTTATAGTTCATATGAAGCACCCAGCAAAGTGCTGTAGCTAGCAGGAATGCAGTTCTCTATGAAATTCTGCAGTCTGTTTCAAGGAAGTAATGTGAATGTTTTCAATTTCATAAGGGAAACTCACACAATGCACGTCTTGCCTAATACTCACTTCCTGTGCTCCTGCTCCCATGCCGTGGATAAAAACCACGTTACCATGTAGGGTCTTTGATCATACACTTTTGGGTTTTACGCCTCTGATCCAACATCTTTCAAAACAGGCCGTATTTATTTCTCCATCCCCCTTGGACTGCGCCACATGTTTGCCAAAGGTCACCTCTACTTTAAAAAAACCATCACTTCTGCATGGGTCGTACTCAGCCATTTAGCTAACGTCAATGCAACGCCACACTTTCTCGCTTCCTAATCTCCTCCCCCTTTGTCGCCTTGTCCTTGTTTCTCTCTCTTCAACAGCAGGGCAAAATCCTCCTACTTGCTTTCTTCTTTTAAACTCTGCATAGACCTTAAAGCTACCCTTCACCTACTCTTCTCTACTTTCATCCTCTTTTTAAGTAGTTCTTTTAAGTGGATCTTGTCCTATCGTATGTATCTCCTAAGCTTCACATCTAAGAATGAGAGGCTGTGTGAGCACCAGAGTGAAGGAGGGCAGATTTCTGAGGAATTTGAGTCTTGAGTTGGAGAGACAGGTATTCCAGAAAGCAGTCTTCAATTTAAACTTTGACTAAAACTCACCAAAATTGGTAGGTAGCACAAAAAGGCAAAGACAGATAAACACACTGTGGTCATCTACTGTCCCTGGGAAATTAGGCTGAAAACCCTTCTTGTACTCTGTTTATCTCCCGCCAGCTGCCAGTCTTTCCATTCTTGTTGGTCTACGTAATCACAGGACACCTAATGTAAAATGTCCTACTGCTGATTCCTGCATTGATCTTCCATTCTCCTCCGTCTGATTCCTCTTAAAGAGTAGTAGCAGCAAGAAAGAACACTGTAAGCACTAAGAAATTTTGTCCTTCCTACGGCTTTACCCTTCTTAGTTCTCTTGCTCTTGATCAGAGTCTCTGTTCCCACCTCCCATAACTACCCCAGATGCCATTTTCAGGTCCCCATCTCTTTTTTGCTATTAGATCTTGTCTTGAACAGGCCACATCTACCTGCAAGCAGACCTTTCCCCTCCTTTTGAATGTCTTACCATAACTTTAAGACTGGAGAGAAAATACTGTTTATTTGCAAAATCTCCTCCACCACTGTTGGCGATACTAGCAATTCCATATTCATCAGGATATAACAACAGTATTGTCTTTGACTTCTTAAGCCACAGTTATTACAGTAAAGATGAGCAGGAATTTGCTGAGATAGGCATGTAATCGATATAATTTCCAATACTTCTCCAGTTGGTCGTAATAGGGCAGAATTAGAATCATTCATCTTTGGACACATAATGCCGATGGTATATCAGAGCTCATCACTTCATATCCTTACCCTAGATTCCTTTTATGGTCACAGTGTAGGGAAGGATTTCTAGAGACATGAGTTTATGCTGAAGGTGTTAAGTGGTCTCACCTAAAGGTCAGCACAGTGGTTCAGCCTTCTGAATGGACTCACACTGCAGCCACAAGACCACTAGACCCAATTCCAGGAAAGGAAAAGGAGAGCCCATGGCCGATGGTGGACGACGGGACAAAGCAGGCTTTCCTTTCTTAGCAGCAAATCATTTAATCAGTTCAACAATCAGGTCGAACCCTACTCTGACTGTGCACCAGATGTGAGCTGAACAGCGTGCTCTGGAGAGTTTCTTACCTGTGGAATGTAATCACAGATTGACAGATTTGGGAGTACACTCACAGTTATGTGACATCATGGATGTGTTCATCTTACAACACGATGTCCTGTGGTCATGTCATGTGTTTTAGGTTTTACTGGAAGCTGCCACGCAGATAATGATCAGGTGAATTGTTGCGCACTATATTTTTCACCTCTGGAAACATTTTCTTCGATAAAATCATGTCTGCTCCACATGCAGTCTTTAGAGTTGACACCGTTTATTTGAACATGAATCCTGCTATTAGAAGCAGTGCAGAATTAGGTCCCCGTAAGTATAATTTAAATAAACAACTACCTTTGATTAAGGGGTTATAGACGCCTGGTTTAGAAAGGCACTATAAGGTCAAAAATGCAAGTACACCAATGTAAGATTTTACTTTTCCATACCCCAAACCATTTGTAGTGGCAGATCAAAAATTACTCTGATGATAAAACACAGGAAAACCATTTAGGTAGCCAGTGTACGTATATGTCCTAAAACAGCAAAAAAAGCTGTTCTTGCGTTTCTTTTGTATCCAAAACACACTTTAATGCAAATTTTTGTTGTGTGAGTGCAACCAAAGTAGTGTAATAGAATGCATCTATTTTAAAATACGGGCTCGTTCTTCGTAACTCTCAGCAGTTCTCTCCTCACCGATAAAACGCTAGAATTGACGTGCCTACTTTGTGTCTCTGAAGTCAATAGAAAACGTGTCAGTTGTGGCATTTTCTGATCGATGGAAATGGGGTTGTTAAAAACCCCTCTGTAATGAAAGAAACTCCCTTTGTGTTTTAGTCTAAGTGATCACACAGACTGAAGTAATAATGAGGACTGTAGGTAAAAATAATCAGAAATAAAAGACCTTTTGGGTGATAAAGTATTAAGAAGGCTAATAATATTGGGAATATTCTGTCTGAAATACAGTAAAAGTTTATCATTCAGTTCCCTCTGTCGTGTATCAGTTGTAATAAATAGGGTGCAGGTTTTTTTTCCCTTTGCATAGTATCTCAATAAGAAATTCTTTACAATTTTATTAATGTTATTATTCATGTACTGGACTGAGTTTAAAGCTAAGGTCAAGTTAGTCAGAAATCAGAAGAAAGCTCTCAGATTATGGACTGAACCATCCTCTCCATGCTTACCACGGGGTCATTTTTGCTGATGCAAGACATGTTTTATCCAGCTATCACAGTCTTCTTCCTCTAAAGATTGATGACAGAAAATGCTGCACTGGCAGTTATCCATCACGTATGCCTATGGATGACCAGGGTCCAGTCAAGTCTGGAGCGCTGCCAGAGATCCTTGTTACGCCACTCGGAGAGAATCAAGGGACTTGAATGGTTTCCTGATTATTACAGATTATTGGATCCCTTCCAGCCTACTTGTGATGAAGGCTGGACTTCAAAAAGGTGACTCAGAAGCTGAAAGCAAATGAGACACTGCAGGATCTGTTCTTTAGAGCACAACGCAGTTTTACTTAGAGTCAAACAAGGTTGTTTTGTTTGGAAACTGAGAGCCTGCAGAGTTGGTTCAGGAAACCACCTTTAGAGAAGCAAATAATGATGTGTAAAGGTGTCCTTTTCTGAACCTTCTCTTCTTTAAAATCCCCTCTCCATCCCTGCAAACCAATACTCTTAGGATGCATGCAACTCAAATTTCAAAAACTCATACGGTTCTGTCCCTTATGCGTCGTAATTTGCAATCATTTATCAAATATGTCAAATGTAGTTGTTCAGCCTAAGAAAAAACAAAGACATTTTTGTGACCCAAATGTAGAAGTAGAATGTACTGACTATTTCAAATTACTTTTCCTTACACCACCATGCACTCTTTAGAAGAATTTAGGTACATTTACTTGTGATAATAAAAAACTGCTGCTGCGGTCTATTTCCACGCTGAAGAAGACCACAGGGATAGAGCAAATCCTCGCTTTACGTTCTAATCTCGTGTGGCAGATGCTGTTCTTGTTACACTTCTCTCTTCTGAGCAGCTGAGTAGAATTATACTAGTTTAGTCTAATTTATATGCAGCTACTGGAGTGCACCAGACTAGGAGATCGGGAACAAGGTTAAGGGCTTCAGATTTTTTTCACATTGGTCCTATAGTCACTTAGGCATAAAAAGCACGATTAGATTTGTTGCCTTACGTCCAATAAATTAACACTATTCCTTACTATAGGCCTGGTTGTCACGTATATCAACGTGACTGCAAAGGAATCGAGGCAGAAGTGAAAACCAAGACCCAAGTTGCCAAGTGCCTGCTTCGGGACCAAAGAGGGGTCTAGATACCTATGCAGAACCAGAGAGATAAAGGAACTGAGGTAGTACCCAAAATCTGGAGAAAGCAGTGGAATATACATGGAAGAGGGGAAAGATTTCTTAATTTTCAGTCAGCTCAAAAGTTGGGGAGTCCTGAACAGGGTTTTCAGAAACCTCTTGCCCCCATCTAGTTATTTTGCTATCCTTCAGGATATCACGGATCTGATTGACATTCTGTTATGAATTATGGGGGATTTTTCCCTATTGAACCAAACTAGCAAGAAATCTGCTGGGTTCCTAAGGAATAAAACCCGTGTGCATGTGCTGTGCATGTGCTTCTATCTGTCCTATCTCTGGCTTTGATAACTTTGCACAAATTTTTAATCACTTTGGCGGCAGTCTAGAGGTCTCAAATTTCTGTGAGGTTGAGCAGCTGAGGGGAGATAGCCCAAAGCAAAGGGCTGTCACACAGGAGCACACTGTCAAGATATAGGTCAATAAACACCACTACTTTCTCACATTTCTTCCAACTTCAGGAAGGTGGGCTCCAGTTAATGGCAATAACTTTTTCCCACATGAATATTAAATACCTTAAAATATTAGCTTATATCTGTTTGCAGGCTGCGAAAGACTAAAAGAGCTAATTTCCAGAAGAAAGTGAAGTGAATTTTTGGAAAAAGACTGCTCAAGGTTGAATGTACCTTACAGAATGAGAATGAAAATGTAAATGTTTAGATTTAGGTGTGCATGAGAGCAGAGATTTCCATTCAACTGCCCAAACACAGGGGCAACATTACTATTTTAGATGAGTACCTGAAACAACACCTGCCATTGGAAGATATTGAGCAGGAACTACGGGAGAAGCACACAGTCTGGAAAGTCATCTGGAGGCCAAGAGAGATGCACTAGGGCATCTGCAAAGGCAGTAGACACCTCTATTTTAGCAATTCAATAGCTTTACTGAGCTGTTCAACTGATTTTACATCAGCTTACCCTGGGTGAACCAAAAAGCTTCTTTAACTCCATTGACTGTATTGACTAAATTGCCATTGAGTACAGCGGGAACTTAGACTCCTAGACAGACAGACATACAGACCTCTACATTACAAACCTTAATGCGGGTGTCTTAGTCTATGAGTTGGATTCTGTCCCTCGAGCATCTCTATACCCTAACTCTTTAAAGAGAAGCCAGTGAAGTGATCGGCAATGAAGCAAAGACTGTCTACCCAAGTGTCAGTCCCCACTGGATGTCCAATGCGCTTGAAATGAGTGAGAGGTCATGGGCATGATGAACTTTGAATTAATGACATTGTGACCTGCTGCTTAAAATCTGCCTGTGGCGGCTGATGTTCAGCTAACAGCCCATCTAGCTTGTTGCGATCACTTCTTGTGTGAGCAACCCCTGCTTCATGCTGTATGCAAACTGGATGTGTTCTACGTGGAAACACAGCAAAATAGGGACATCTCGTCTTCTAGCTTTCTCTCCCCACCGTCTTCTCTTCCGTCGCACCCTCCCACGCTCCCCTGCTATGTTTGGCTGTATAACTACATGGTACAAAAGGTGTAGAGAGGTAATAAGGAAGAAAGAAAAAGGCTTTCTGTAATGGCAGATTTCTGCTCTATGTAAGAACCAGCGTCTGAATTCATGACTGTGGTATCAAACTCAAGTAGCCAGCTAATCAGATTGAATCTTTGGATGACCACTATTCCCACTTGGGTTCTAATCAGTATGTGACCTCAACTTTCTCAGACAGCCCAGCCTTCAGTTCATGTCTGGCCTGTTACAGGGCAAAACATATTTTCTATTGCAATATCATTATAGCCAATATTCATATCTTAGTCGTTGTTTCACATTTTCTTATTTTTATCCTGAGTTTCCATAATGAAAATACTTTTCAGATGTATGTACAGATGATGCTTGATTTCATATAAAAGTACATTTTGAAAACACACACTAAATTTTGTTATTCTGAAGTAATAAAGAAAGCATAATTAATTTTTTCCATCTCTTAAAAAATAAGTTCTAGGGAAGATAATTTTCTTTACAAACCCAAGTAGATGTTAAGAGGCTAACACCTAAGGCATTGGAGATTTTTATTAGATTACAAAAAAAAAAAACCCAACAAAAAAACCTTTTCTGGTTCCCACTTTGCTGAGGTTAATTAAGACACTGTTATGCATTTTTTCATTTGATTGTTATAAGAGACTGCACTTTTATGATATTTCCTCTGCCCTGCTAATCTCTAGGACTTAAGCCTGAGGCAAACCCCACTGACACTCTTTCTGGTTAAATCAAGCTATAACAAAATATTTGCTCGGTGACTCAAACAAGTCTCAAAGGAAACTCAGTACAGGAAATGGCAGGCACGCATCCGTTAATTTTTTTCTTTCCTGAAATCTCACCGTAGATCCTGAGTGACTCCACAGCACTGCCCACGGAGTAGGACCCTTGAATAAAATATCACAAGTGTTTAAAAGTGAAAGCTGTGTGCAGGGAGGGGCAGAACCCTGCTAAGGACAAGGGCAATAAACGACGCAACAGTCTGATCACTATTCTGCTTTGTTAAATGTATTTCGAAAGGCCTTTGGAAGGGCGGATCGCGTTGCTGTAAAACAGACGTGGCTGGCTGGCTGCAACTGTGGTCTGCAAACACTAGGTGAGAGGTATCTATCGACTTACAAGCTGGCTGCACGTGCCAAGAGGCAAGCCGCTATTTTTGTAATAATAGCTAGCAGTCATCGCTGTGAACTATTTATGGAGACTATTCAGTGCAGACAGGTCCGTGCACACACCCTCTGCAGCTTGACTGCCCTGGTTTGGGATCACTCAGACATTCAGCTCCTTGGAGATCTGCTCTTATTGCAAACCCTGAAAAGGTACCAAAACTGCAGTCGTTTCAGCGACTCAAAGCAGCTCAGCCATTCGCTAGAGTTCTACCTCAAGGTTCAGTGAATAAACACCATTTCTGCCCACCTCTTTCACACCCCCCCTGGCCCTGGCAACGTAAGTTAATATCAGACATGAAGAGAAATCGACCTCCAGAGCTAAGACTCCGGTGTGCTTCACTATCTTTGTGCAGAAACGTGGAAGAACGTGCATAGCAAAGGCCACCGATGATCTGACCCCAAAGTGACATTTCACTAATGCTGTGTTTCAGAAGAGGGGAAAATGACAGCCACCCAATGAGTTCTTCTGGTTAGATGTAAAAGGGCACACCACCCTAGTGCAGTGCAGTACACGGATTTTCCTACGCACAGAATCACTGCGTCTCGTTAGAATTTTGTCCTCACCCGTCCATTTCAAGCAGCTGCGCCTACCCTCACAATCAGAAGATTGGGGGTTACTGAACTTTATGTGTGAGCAACGCAGCGCCAGACATAACTAGTCCATCAGGTACGGAAGAATCCCAGGACTTGGCTGCTCTGACAGATACAGCATGTCAAAACGCCTACTGTGGGTTCGTCTCTCTCCAGGACAAGTTCAGCTGGCAAGAGCTTTGTAGAGGCTGCCTTTGCCACAGGGTGTTCCTAATAGTCCTGAGCTTGAGACAGTGGTCCAACTTAGTTCTGCTCGGCCACTAATTTGCAAATGGAATGACGTTTAAAATACACTAACAGCACTGACCTCTACCAGTTACGGGTGGATTTTCTTGTGGACAATTACAGCAACCACCATCTTCTGCCTCAGTCTCGGGAACTTGGATTTGGGCCGTTATCATCTGTGACATTGGGCAAAGAGAAAATCCTTGCAGTCAAGGTTGCAGGATTAGAAAAAAAGGGATGGAAAACCTCTACAGAGAAAACAGACATCATTTCTCTTTGGTTCTTCAGCCTCCTTGACTGGCTGCTGTGCAGCTTGCACCACCACCCGTCTTGAGCACGGTCCCTGTCTGCATTCCCATGTCTCCCTTCCCTGAAGGAAGCCCCTGTCTGCATATAAGCAGCTGCTTACAGACTAGCCAAAAGTAACTCCAAGGCGTGTTCTCAATGAGAAACCTGCCCGGGGCTGAGGAGATGAAGCAACTGAAATCGGCTCTTCATACTCAGTCACATCTCAGGGCTCGTCTTGTCACACGGCTAGAGTCTCTGGGGAAGAATACAGGGCTGCTCATGCTCACTCTCTGCAGGGAACCTGGCCCCAAATCTGACACAATTGCCAATGCAGATAGCAAAAAAAACACGCTTTGCCAACGACGTGGCTTGAATCCATGAAGGATGGAGGTGTGCCCAATTGAATATGCACCACGTGCCGTAATGACAAAGGGCAAACACACAGCAATGAGTAGCTCTGGCTGCAAGGAGAGCAGAATCATCACAACTCCGTGCAGTATGCACGTGACATGCAGCAGTGCTGGTAAAAACGGGATACTGAGGCACTAACTTCTGCGGCATGAGAATGGTCCTGGGTCTCAAATGTCCTCCATAACAGGAGGTCAAAGCCCACGCATGCCAGATGCTATTATTACATTCACTTTTTTCCCTTTTTTCCCTCTTCTTTTCCTGGTCCCAACAGTAAAACTAGATCACTGAGAATATCAGCAAGAAAGTCTGGGTGGGAATGCAAGCAGTTAACTAATGCCCACATCACAGGGCTACAAAACCAAAGTTTCTAACTTTCCTCTGTATTACACCTTTAATATAGATGGGACAGGGAAGAAGACCCAAAAGCCAAATCAGGAAAAAATACATACAAATAAATATATTAAAATAAAAGCATATAATTTAATTTTATAATTGCTGAAATAGAATTATATAATTCCCCAGCTAAAGACAGCTGAAAAACAAAAGCAAACCCAATGCCCTGGATTTGTTTTGCAGGAGTCTGAGAGGGATTCCACAAATCATAGGCATTTTCTGGAGCAGCTTTCCGGCATCATTACTGCAGTTGTTCAATATCTTAAAACTGGAACAAGCAACAAAATGCAAGGTGGTTTTTCCTCATTCACACGCTGGTTTGGATGTCACTACCACACCAACCAGCCTGAATCTGTATTCCCAATGAACCGCTCGGTTCCCACTGCCTGAGTATCTGTTCATTCCACTGCCAGCCCCAAAGCATCTTAGCACAGGGCAAAAAGCTCAGTACAGGAGGGTGTGACTTCAGAGTGTACCGCACAAACCCTTACTACGCATGCATACACCTCACGGGTCCTAGAGCTGAGTTATCTGCAATCCTTTAGAGAAGGGAGACGCACCAGCATTTCCTGAGGGAGATTTATCCCACCTGAGACAGTAGCAGAAATTAATTTCCTCCTGCATGAGTCAGAGGGCAATTCAGCCCATGTATTGTCTTGGATTGCCTCTGGAGCTGCCCATGTTTCTCTGCCCCCTACAGAAGGAGATTCAGAGGCTGGAATTGTTAAAGACTGAAGTTAGGTGAGAACATCTCATCCCAGTCATTCAATGTGCACAAATGGAGATACTTTATTCCAACAGGGTTGGACCATTTTGTTCCTGTTCCACTTTCAAATTTATCTCATGTATTTTTATTTGAAAGAAAATTTCTTCCGAATTGCAAAATTAAAAGCAATTACACTGTTTTGAAAAAGACTAACTGTAGGCATCACAGGAGCTTCTCAATAATAAAGGCAACACTGGTATTAAACCAATTTTGTAGTTTCTTTTGAAAATTTTGCTGTATTTTATTACTTTTTAATTTATACAGGATACATGATACTGAAATAGGGATAACTTTCTAATCAAATTTCAGTATTTTTAAATAGAGCTATTTCCTGCAAAACTGATTGCCTGCTCCTGCTTGTATCTAACATTAAGTAGCAGTAAATGCAGACAACCTAAATCATTTGCTTACACCGGACCTTTAGCTGCCTTTATAAACTCTGAATATATCGCACATTGACAAGGCAGAAAGTTGGCACTGTTTAAAACTAGTGCCATAGAAGGAAAGGATTTCTTCATACGGGATTTTGAAAACTAGGTAGTTGATAAGTTTAAGTAGCGCTGAGAAGGTTAATTAGTACTTTCAAAGTGAAGGTATAGAATATGCTCGTCTAATTGTAATATACGAAAATCAGTTTGAGGGAAAGAAAAAAAATCCCAAAACACTGACAAAAATATGGAAAATGTGGAAAATCTAAGACGAGTGAAATGTTTTCTCCAAAGCCTACCTTGTGTCCTTCAGTCCAAGTAACTCAGCTCCTAGTGTTCCATGGCATTTTCTAGATAGAGATATGTATGTACGTACACGTGTACATCGATTCACACACATTTAAAGGTATAGGCACACACACGATAATTACGTTTTTTGGTTGCATTCCTCTTCAGCACGAGCAATTTATATTACATTGAAGCAAGACCTTACAGCAACACTACTGCAGCAAGCTAAAAGGGTTAATGTCCTCAGCAGACAGTATCATTTCGTCGATAAGAGAACTACTCAGTGACCCCGTACTGGAGTGAACTCGGCATAGGCAAGTAGCTTTGTCAAGCAAGCAGAGCTGTCCCTTTGGCTGCTGCGTAACTGGGTATTTCTTCCTGCTCTTACAGGCTCCGTGAGCGGAGCAACAGGATCCCCTGAAATCCCACCAGCCCTGACTGAGGAAAGAGGGCTATTTAAAAACCGCTTCGCCGAAAGGGTCTGTCACTCTTCAGCAGAGGTTTTTGTCTTCCAGCAGAAAAGGACAGTACGACAGGGCTCAGTCCGGCACCACAGAACGCTTAAACAAAACCTATATCTTCCATGTTTCGATGAATTAGATGCAAATCAGTTGGCAAACAAAATAAAACAACCAACGTGCCCTGCACCGCTTGACACAGCTGACGAGTGAGTATCTCCACAGAGTACCACCCTTTGCTCGCTTTATCATTTCTCTTGTGTTTGTTTTGGCTTTTAGAAGAAATAATGGAATTGCTAGAATACTGATTTGGGAGTAATGATTTCTGTACACATCAGCAGGCTCTGAGACACAACCCACGACAGGCCATGAGACAGTGGTCTCAGACCGGCCCCGTATAGTTTGCATTGCGAAAAAAGAAGCATGGGAAGGAGAGACCGTTACTCTGCATAATTAGCAGGCTTAACTAAAAAATGGCCCGAGATATCAGCGGTAGCACCAGCTCAACAAAGCCCCTAGGGCTTGTTCACGGATTCTGCTGCACTCTGAGTATACTAGTGTGAATCTGGAAACGGCCGCCTGGAATCGCTCTCTCAGGTGGCATTTGCCAAGTGCCAGTACCCCCCTGATAAACTGGTTTGTTCGGCACAGTTCTGTAACATAATACGGCTTTTAGACCTTTAGCGATGCGAAAAGAAGGCATGGCCAGCAAGGTGGAGTAATTCACTCCGGGGGGTGTCCAGCGCTCCTCCTTTCTAACAAATCAGAGCCTTCAGAAATGTATTTGTCCCAGTTTCTCAAGTTCTGTAAACCCAAACCGGTCCGGGTTTGTCAAACAAAACCCAGCTATGACAGCTTTAAAAAATTAAACCACCTCAGGTTCAAACATTCAGATTTCAAATAAAAAGGGACTGGAATTTGCATTTCTTTATACACCTCAGATTTATGATACTCACATAAAATCATATTTGAAATTTAACACCTCTCTTCTAATTTTACTTTTGTCCATGCTGGACAATACATGATGCTTCCTTCCGAGGCACAGCAAAACCTTTCCCGCACACTACTGACCATGTAAACAAGTCGCTCGTTCTAGACAGGCCATTTCTTGTTTTTGCAGAATATATCCAGGGAGAGATGGCAGCTAGGAATGCAACTGGATCTGTTAGGCAGTGAAAACTTTCCTGTGTTATTGAACCAGAGCCTAGTTTGATGCGGGCAGAGCACCGTTGCCCAAAGTGGAACGCCACTAGGACGCTGATGCTAGCAATGAGGATTAAAAGACAAGTCCCCCTGGGCAGGCAGGTGTTCTACATACATCTGCAGTTAAAAGGAAAAGCTGGGAACGCACCAGTAAGGCAGGCAACGGAGGTACTTTTTCAAAGGGCTGTTGTAGGCTGATTGTGGGGTTTTTTTTATCATTATACCTGTTGTTTTTACCTGTTTAATAAAGCTCGCTACTGCAAGAAGGAAACCAGAGAGACTGTTTCTTTAACAGCAAAGACACGACTTTGTGTTCCTTCCCCTGAAATGCCTGGGACCGTGAACAGGCGAGGAATAGCTTCAAATCCCCCAGGCCCAGCCCAGCCGGGCACTCTGCAGCATCCTACTGGAAACCAGAGGACCTCCATAGCCCTGGGGCAGGTTGGGCCCATCACCTCTCCAGGAGGCTGCTTGCGAGTGCTGGAGGTAGGGCGCTCTCATTGGCACCGCTCTCACGCGGCAGGAACCTGTCCTCTCCAGAGACCCGTTATAGTACAAATCCTATGAAGAGATTTAGATAATACGGCAAGGTGCTGCTTTTAAGCTGAGCCCTTCCAGCTGATTAGACGGGGAAACCCTTGCTATCTAGTCAGGGAGCGTTCTGGCATGTTTAACGTCTTGGGAGCATATTTTTGTGTTTCTTTAGATTAAAGATATCCTCCTCGGAATGTATCTATCAGAGGAAGGAGGAACTGAGGAGTCTATGTGTCTGTGGGGAACAGACAAAAGTTTCTATTCCGTGGAAGAATGCTGAACCAACAAAGTCCCGAAAGGGAATGAAACATCTCACGTGACATAGTCTCTACTGTCGAGTACAAATATTGCTATTTTCAGCAGGAATGACAGTTTCCCTATTCCTAACTAAAAGCCATGAAGGAAAAGTAGAAATCACCAAGAAAAATGACTGAAGGATAAATCGATACGAGGTGAAAGGTCAAGAGGCGGCCTGCTGTTAGTCTGCCAAAAAGTATTTAATACGTTCATTTAATATTATTCACATTCTTAGAAAAATATGTGCGAGGGAAATAGACTCACAGCAATACAGTGTCTTTGTCTTGGTGAGCGAAGGGGCTTTGCTGAGAGACATGCACTGATCCTAAAGCAGAGTCTATCCCTAGAGCTTTGACGCCCCTTGAGGGTTAGCCGTTACTGCAAATGCCGCGACAATCTTTCAATACAGACAAATTGGCTGTTTTCTAGAGAGCTAATTCAGTTCTTCAAGTTCCAGTAACTTATCACAGTTTAATTACTGCTAAAATGATACTAATTCAAATTAGAGGTGGCAGTCATGTAACACATGCTATTTGATACCTCGTGTTGTCACCGGTTGGCTGAGGCAAGCCAATCACGGGGACGTGCCCTCTCCTATCCCTAAACCCCTCTTTCCCTGCACGGGAAGCAGAGATAGGAAAAGGAGTAAAGATTTTGTGAGACCTCTGAACGTTTGGAAAACTGAAAACAAAGTTTAATAACACCAGAACAAAAGATGTAATATGCAGGGAGACCCAATGCAATTGGAGGGGTTTGTACGGAATGGAGCAGCGAGGGTTTAAACGCGAGTGAGGGAGGAACGGGGACGGCGCTGCGCAGAGTCCGAGATGGCGCCGCCACGTGGACGCCCTCGTGGAGTAAACAAAGGATCCGCGGCTGTTAGGAACGCGGGGCTCCAACGTGCAAAGCGCTGCTCCTGCCAGTCTGGTCGCGCAGTTCGTAGAAGAAAAGCAGAGAGAGTACGCGCTGCAGCAGCAGGGAGAAGGCAGCCCCGAGGCGCGGCTCCCCAGCGGCCACAGCAGTCTGTCCCAGGAGGCGCAGCGGGGGGGCTTCCCCGGCACACAGCTCCGCTCCGCTCCGGCAGCGCGGGGAGCCGCAGCCGCAAGCAGGCAGGCGGGCGGGCAGGGTCCGAGCCGAGGAGCGACAGCCTGTGAGGTCCCCGGAGCCAAGCCGCGAGTCTGGAAAAGCCTCTTCCCGGAGCGAAGCTGCAAGCCCGCGGCGCCCCTCGCAGTGCAAAGCTGGAAATGTCCCGGAGGTCCCGGAGAGCAAAAAGACCGCAGAGCCGCGCCGTACGCGCCTCTTAAAGGGACAGTACGCTCGCGAGAAACTTTTACAACCAACGAGGTGCTAAAACGTAACACAGAAGGGAATAGTCCAATGGGTCAGTTTAAAACAAGCCTTCAAGCAGGGTCTTTTTCCCTCAAACTGCCACACGTGTGAATTCCTGAAAAATAAGGTTTGTTCTGTTAGGACAGGACCCAGTAATTTCCAGCTACAAGGGTGCACACGTCTGTAAATTTCTGTCTCCCCCACACTATTCAGACTGTCTCATATGCTGCAGTTCGGCCTTTTCTTTGGGATGGAGAGGGGTTCTTGGCATTTTTAAGACTTGTATTTAAGACTGTTACAGCTCTCTTTAATTAAAATGCTGCTCTAATTACAAGGCAAGGCAATTACAAGAAAAAATTAGTAAAACTAAGAGCAATACAAAAATGATTCCATAATTCAAATACATCTTAATGTCCCAAACGGGACGGGATCATTATTCCAAAAATAGAAGGCTAGACTGAAAAAAAAAAAACCAGGCAGAGAAGAAAAGCAGGGAAACCAACCACAAAATGCCAGGAGGGTAGACAGCTGACACATCTGCAAGCTCAACTGAGAGGGCTATAGGAAACAGGCAAGAGAGGAAGAGACCTGCGGGGTCAGCATAGATACTTGAGCGATACGAGCATTTCGATAAATTAATCAGATATTGCAGTTTTAAAACCACTGAGGCTCTTCCCACCAGTACTTGTGCGGAAAAGATGTGCCAGTGTCCTGTTGTAGCGTGTGAAGTTTCTTCTGCGTTTCAATCTCAGTCTCAACGACTCTAAACACACATGTTCTCTAGCAAACGCTTTGTCCTTCGCCCTCAGCAGCTCTCCCCTACCTCCTGTACCAGCCCTCCCGAAGTACCGAACACAATGCTTTCCCCGTCCTAAGGCTCCTTCATATTTCCTTGCTTTAGTCCCCGGACTAAGCTGACAGAACCCTTTGCGCCTCAGTCTGGTTGGGTTGTTCTTTGGTGAAACCGCGGGAGCCAGAATCGCATTTAGTATTCCACTTTTCTCACGAGCACCTTGTACAGATGCCCCGTTAGCTCTCTTCCCCTGGGGGGAATATCTCTGCCCCATACTTTTCCCCAGCTAGGGCCAGCTGGTGCCTCACGGACACTGAGCGATCGGCCGGCAGCACACACAGATCCTTATTCGCGGTCTCTCACGCGTGGTGAGCTCTCAGCTCGCAGCTGAAGTTCTTGTTATAGGTGTCCCCTGTGCGTCACTCTGTTTTGCCCCATCGAACTGCGTAACTCTGACACTTAAAGGGAACGTTTTAAACCTGTGTTTCAGGATAGGCATCAAACCCCTATTCAGTAAGGAATTCAGTGGGAACACATCTGATCTAAAGCCTACCAATTTTTAGGTACCCAGACACTAGCTTTCGTCATGAAAATCTCCTTACTCTTCAAGCCATAATTTACAATTCCATCCTCTAAACTCAAGCACAAAATTGCACACAGCCATTTTTGCACCATTTGGGACATTGCTTGTCTTCTCTATTTCTTCGGATGTCTAGTTTCTAAATAATAATAAAAAATCTGAGTAATTGTCCTCTAGAACGTTCCAGAGGCATTCACTTGTTCAGCAAACCTGTCTGAGAAAATCTGACCTGCATACCCTTTCAACGTCACAGAGTAAGTCCAAAGACAACTGCAATTTGTGGAGACAGATACAAAAAGAAATTAATGAAAACTGTTGCTGGTTAGGTTTTTTTCTTAGTTCATTTCCAATCAGATCACACACACCTTGTCTGACTCTTCGCATCTAACTTTAGTCATTTAAAACCTATTCACGCTATCCTAGCCGGGTTTCTAGGCTTCCTATACAACCCACAGAAAGAGAGTTCTTGGTCTTTCCAGCCTAAAATAGGTGTCTAAGGTAGATAGCATTTAATGTTTCATGATCCATTCTGCCCATCTTTAGATTGTCTTGGAGTTCAGCTCTTCCTTCGCTGGCTATAAAAGGAGTGCATCCAATTAGTAGAGACCTTCATGAGTAACTTGGGGACAGGCAAGATAGGCAAGATAGGCAGCCTTTGATCTAACACATTCTTTGAAATAGGAATGGTAATGAAGGTCCATGCTGGTCCTTCCAAAAAATCCAGCCTTCCCCTTTCATGAAGCTAAGTTGCTTGAAACGAAACAAAGCAAAATGAACTAAAATACCAGACTCTTGCAGTGGTCAAGAAAGAGAGACTCAGAAAACGGTGAGCCCTAAACCAGACGGACGTATCCATAAAGCAGGCACTCAGAGAATTCGGTAAGAGTGAAGGTACATGCCAAAAAACCTGTTCACCACCTGAAAGTCAGAGGGAACTTCCCTTAGTGAGAAAAATCATTAGTCAGTAAACTGAAAATGAAAGCTCTGCAGGACCTGGGGGGTTCAAAGTGAGACTTAGATCTATTGTGTATCGAGGAGAAAGTCTAGAACATTTATTTAAGACAAAGTGTGAGAGGTGTTTGGAACATCAAGGCTACCTGTTGTCTGTGGGCAAGTATTAGCAACTCCTGGTGAGGCAGTGGGAGCTATGCATACCGGTTTAGAAGAGTTTTAGTCGTAGGGACGGATGCTGGCAGGGTCGAAGTCACCTTGACCCAAATTTAGCCCTCCAGAAGTCATCAACTTTAAGCCAAACTGTGCCTACTGTGATCGCGGAGAGGGACAAAGAGACAATCACCTGCAGAGAAACTATTACGCAGTCTAGCTCCTTCGTTTTAAGATTCGGGGAGGTGTATCACCCGTGATTACAAATGTGAGACCCAAACACAGCTGATTTTGTCTCAAAGACACAGGATGAACTGACGGATTCCCGTTAACCGTGAGAAGCTCCTGAGCAGCTTCCCGTACAGGAAGCACAGCTCCTAACTCACTGATGGAGGCACTGTCCGAGGTCATGAGCCACTGAGGAACTTCTGAAAAAAAAATTATTACTCCAATTTTAGAAATCACATTGGCAAGTAATCATAAATCACTTCTAAAGATTCTTTTTCAGAGTGTGTTTTCACTTGGGCCGCTTACTTTGAGTTTTATTAGAGGATAAAATCACTTCTTTTAAACAGAACAATCTTCCTGGCAAGAATAATAATAATAGCAGTCTCAGTAAATAGAATGGAGATGGATATAATAATATTACTGGCTGATTTCAGCTACGGCAGAGGGCTAAAGACATTGGCAAACTTCCTATTGCAGGGGAAAAAAAAAAAAAAAAAAAAGACCTGTTAAGAAAATATCACAAGATTTCACACCCAGCCCCTTCCTTCAGTTTGCCTCACAGTCCAGCTACATCTGTGCATGGCGAAGAAGAAACACTTTGGTTCACAGGGAGAGCACTCGCTTCCGCGTCCTGCAACTTGCTTGTTCGGACGCTCCTGACGTTGCTGCAGCTGCAGCACCCTCCAGTGCCTCCGCGCGGCACCCAGTTACCACACGACGTGTCAAGGGAGCTCCACACGTTGCAATCGGGAAAATCCATGGCGCTCTCCAAAACGAGAGCCGCTGCTCCGCAAGGTCACTGAACACTAAACAGCAACTTCATGGCACTGCAATTCGTAAGGAAAAATCTTCCGCAGAGATACTTGGATGGAAAACAGGAACTTGTATTCCATGGACATGGAATACGCCTGGAGAACGTAGAATTAATTGTATTTACAAGAATGGTCTTTTCGTTAGCTACGATGTGTTCATGTATGAAAATCGTGAGGTGAAAATGAGTGCTGAAGATTATTTTTCTTACCAATACCTCTCCTGAGAAAATGCTGAAGAATCAAATTCTCAAGTAGACATAAAGGGGCAGGAGACACTTCATTTCAAGGTCTATTTCTGGCTAGTTTTCTGTTCCCTATTAAAATAAGTGGCATTTTTTTTCCCCCCTCAGGAACCCAGGATTTGCAATACTAAATTAGTCTCCATCCATTAAGCAGAGCAGCAAGAAACCTTCAGGGGCTTCCCGAAGTCCTGCATGTCCTTTGTAGAGTCCTCAGGGACCTCTGGATCTTCTAAATGCACTTTCTGGAGCCTCCATGACTTCCTGGACAATTTACCTGGATTTTGGGAGGTCTCCATGGACTTTCTAGGGTCACCATGGACTTTCTGGTGTCCCCATGGACTTCCTGAAGTCCCCGTGGACTTCCTGGTGTCTCCATGGACTTCCAGGCCTTTCTGCTTCTCCACCCCACGAGCCTACATCCTTGGGATGCCACCTCGCCCCCCACCTCTCTTGGCCAATCATGACACAAACATCCCTTTCACGCCCACCTCCTCGCACCTTCCTCCAGGCCCTAGTGCCACGCCCACCCAGAGAAGCTTTTCAGCCAACCAGAAGCTACTCACGGCAACCTGCCGTCGTTCTCCAGTCAGCCACGGCGATTCCCTCCTCCCGGCAGTTGTCGGCGTAGGCTTACAGGGCCCGGCACAGCGTGGCCTGGAGCTCCTCGCTCACGCAGAGGTCTTGGACGCAGTTCTCCTGGTAGACATCAGGATCCACGGAGCCATGACAGACGTCGAAGGGTCCCTCCCGTTGGGTGATCAACCCGCACCATGTCATCCCCCGGTATGTCTCCTCCTTGCCCCGTTGGCAATGTCTGTGGTCCTCACTGACCCAGCAGCCACTGGTTTAATTGGTCAACTCCCAGTTCTTGTCGGGTGTCAGGTCATCGCCGAGGTCTCCATTGGAGTTGGCGCACACGCTGCAGACTTGGCCGGAGAGTGAGGCGGGGAGCTTTGCCAGCACGTGGTGGTCCCAGTTGTAGAGGACCTTCAGGCTGAAGGCGGTTTGGACCAGGAGGGACCTGCCCTTCTGCTGGAGGAGGAGCTTCCCCTGGGCGAGGGTGATGGGGAGGTGGGAATGGTGGTGGTTCACCTAGAGGAGACATGAAGACCCTTCAGTGAGTTGCTGATGACACCGGCGGGGTGGTCCATGTGCTGGAGGGGTGGGATCCAGCCAGAGGGACTTGGACAGGCTGGAGAGGTGGGGCCGTGTGGACCTGGTGAGGTTCACCAAGGGCAAGGACAAGGTCTTGCATATGGGTTGGGGCAACCTCCAGTGTCAGGACGGGGTGGGGGTGATGGGATGATGGATGGATGGATGGATGGATGGATGGATGGATGGATGAATGGATGGATGGATGGATGAAGATAATGGGATGGATGGATGGAGGGATGGGATGAGGTCCTCAGCAGAGACATGGACCTGGTGGGGAGGTGTTCTTGACCAAGGAGCACAGTGATAGGATGAGGGGTGATGGGTTCAAAGTGGAAGATGGAGCTTGAGGTGAGATGTTGGGGAGAAGTTCTTCACCCTGAGGGTGGGGAGACCTTGGCCCAGGTTGCCCAAGAGGTGGGAGAAGCCCCATCCCTGGCCCCATCCCAGGTGAGGTGGGACCTTGGGGCTCTGAGCAACCTGCTCTGGTAGGAGATGTCCACCCGCAGGGGGATGGGACTCAACGGACCTATGAAGGTGCCTCCAATGCCAAACTCATCTTGCCATACGCTACGACACGTGGCCTTGGTGGAGCTTTGAGGTGTCTCCTTGTGAGACATGAGTGGGCGGGTTGGAGAAGACCCTCCATAACGTCACTGCAGGTTGGACGGTTCTTTACCCTCACGACCCCCTTCTCGTCCCTGACCGCCCCGACAGTGATGTCATAGACGTGGACGGTCACGGAGCGGATGCCTTGGAGGTTCCCTCTCTGCTCATTGATGGCCTCCACGCTGAAGACGGGGAGGGCTGGATCTGTGCGGCAGCTCTTCGTCAAGGTGTAGGTGCACGTGCCAGTGAAATCAAAGGTTCTTCCATCAAAGGTTTGATGGTGGCTGTTGCCGGTGGCCCGGCAGGTGGCCATGGTCTTTTGGCCGCATGTGGGTTGGTCGTCCAACACCTCACACTTCTCCTTGGAGGGCAGCGAAAAATCTGCGGAAAAAGGGACCGGAAAAAAAATCCCACTGCTGTGGTGAAGACCTGCGAGATGCCACCAGAGGAGGAGGGTGCCCTGCCTCGACTTACCCGTGGCACATAGCCCGGTGAAACCATAACCAACGTAACTCTGGAAGCTGAAGACTAGGAACCCGAAGGGTGTGTGAGAGTGTTTGATGCTCTGGATCTCCTCTGGGTTCGTCATGGTGATGGCGGCCCTGGAGAAGTAGGTGCCAGCCACCGCTTGCCAAGCCAAGTCTCTCCTCGTCTTCCCATTGATGGTGATGTCATTGGCCTTGGCTCTGGGGGCCACCAGGATGAGGTAGTTTTGGCAACCCTCCAGCACGCTGACCCGGTAGGAGGTGCAGTAGGTGGAGATGGGTGGGACGGTAAGCAGGAAGGGGTCTCGGGCCTTCAAACGGACAAAGGCGCCGATGAAGAAGAAGACAACCTGCACAGGGGCCGAGGCGTTGAGGTAGAGCGGCCAATCCTGTTTCATCTAGATCTTCTGGACCTCGCCAGCTTCCATGGTTTTGGTGTCCACCAGTGACCCCCGGCTGAAGGTCACGAAGGTCTTCCGGGCTGCCACCACATAGGCATCGTCTGAGCGGTACTGGTAGGGGATGGGGGGCATCACGTAGGTTGTTCCCCAGGCAGCCACCGACAGGAGCTGCTCCACCACCTGGTTGCAGCCGCCGTGGATCTGGATGCAGGTTTGACTGCTGAAGACCCTCACGGGAGCATCTGAGGTGACCTCGGTGCCAGACAAATCGGAGGTGCTTTGGAACTGGAGGCTGTGGTAGGGATGGAGGACCACCGAGAGGGTGGAACCGGGCTGGTGGGTCCCGTAGTAGGAGATCTGGCCCGTGGTCTTGATGGTGACTGTGGTCAAGGTCTTGGCCACCACCATCAACTGCTTGAGACCTTTGTGGCTGGATACTTGCGGCGTCACCACGAAGTAATGCTTGCCCCAGGCATGGAGGGGCAAGATGGAGGCGGCCCCCGCCGTGTAGCTCTTGGCCTTGACGATGACCAAGGAGACCTCCTTGGTGGACTCCACCACCAGGTCCTTCTCCACCAGGTGTTGACTGGCCAACTCGGCCACACTGGGGATGGGGAGGAGGGTCACCTGATCCCGGGTGAGCTCCAGGGTGGTGGCCAAGGCGATCCCCCGGCCCATCACCGTCACGATGGTGTCAGCGTGGGCAGTGACCTGGAGCTCCAGCTGGGCCGAGGTCCCTTCGGCATCGTTCTGCGGGAAGATGGCGATGAGCTCCTGGCCCCGGAAGGAGGCGGTGGCGAGGCCTGGGGGAGCGGAGGAGGGGAAAGAAAAAAGGGGTGTGGGGGAGAAATTAGGAAGGAATTACCCAAAATCAGTGAAATTTGAAATTTCACAGTGGAAGTTGCAACAGAATTTTGGGAAAATGCAAAATTGCAGTGGAATTTGGGGGAAGTTTGAAATTGCAGCGGAATTAATTAAGCAATATTAATTACAAGAATTTAAACATTATAGAGTACACAATGTTAATTATATAATAAGATTTCTTTATATGTCATGTAAATTAATATTATCAATTAATATGACCAATAATTATCTGAATGGATATAAATAAATAAACAGAAAAATTGTCAATAAATCATTAGAATAAATATAATAAATATATAATAAATAAATACTATAATAAATAAGAAATAATGTAATTATGTCATTAATAGTATAGAATATATTAATTATAAGATATTAATTAGATAATTATATCAACCATATAATTATGACATTAATAAATTAATGAATTAGTAAATTAATACATTAATAAATCAATAAATCAGTAAATTAATGAATTAATGAGTTAATAATGTGATCGTTTTTACCCCCCCATCCAACGGGGGTGAGAGATTTGGGGGAGGAGGAAAAAAAGGGAAAAACTCCCTTTTTGGTGGGGAAACTGAGGAAAATTTGGGGAAAACAGAAAAATGACAATTTTTGCTGCTCTAAAACCCCCTGAAATAGCCCCAAATTTGGGACCTTGGGGGTTTTGGGGGGAAATGGGGTGTTGGGGGTTACTCATTGCAGAGCAGAGTCAGCCCGGCCAGCAGGGGGCAGTTGCCCGCCCGGCGCCATTGTGGGAAGTGGCCAATTCCAGCAGAATCACCCCAAATTCCTGAAAAT
The DNA here is from genome assembly GCA_009769605.1 of Bucorvus abyssinicus. NCBI lineage: Eukaryota > Metazoa > Chordata > Aves > Bucerotiformes > Bucorvidae > Bucorvus > Bucorvus abyssinicus. Next base: position 128,217 of record WNMG01000077.1, read on the forward strand.
GCCCCCAAATCCCCTGAAAATCCCCAAAATACATTAAAAATGCCCCAAAATCCCTGAAAATGCCCCTTTTTGGGGTGGGGGGAACCACCCTGGGATGAGCTGGAGCCAAATTGCCCCCAAATTGGCTCCAAATTGGCTCCAAATTTCCACAAATTTTCCCAAATTGCCCCAAATTCTCCCTAAATTGCCCCAGATTTTCCCCAAATTTCCCCAAATTGTCCCCAAATTGCCCCCCAAATTCCCCTAATTTTAAAATTGTCCCCAAATTGCCCCAAATTGCCCCAAATCGCCCTAAATTATCCCAGATTGCCCCAAATTGTCCCAAAACTGTCCCCAAATTGCCCCAAATTTCCCCAAATTGTCCCCAAATTGCCCCCCAAACTCCCCTAATTTTTACAAATTGTCCCCAAATTGCCCCAAATTGCCCTAAATTATCCCAGATTGCCCCAAATTGTCCCAAAACTGTCCCCAAATTGCCCCAAATTTTCACAAATTGTCCCTAAGTCATCCCCCGAATTTTCCCAAATTGTTCCCAAACTGCCCCAAATTGCCCCAAATTCCCCCCAAATTCCCCCCTGTTGTCCCAGATTGTCCCCAGATTATCTCAGATTGCTCCCAGTTGTACCCAGATTGCCCCAAATTGCCCCAAATTGCCCCAAATTCCCCCCAAATTCCCCCCCGTTGTCCCAGATTGTCCCCAGATTATCTCAGATTGCTCCCAGTTGTCCCCAGATTGCCCCAAATTGCCCCAAATGCTTTTTCTACCCTGTGGAAACTCATCCTTTGGGTCAGGGGCTGCTCGACTCCCCCCTGGACCCGACGACCCCCCAACTGTCCCCACATCCCACCCGACATCCACCCCCAAACCCCTCCTAGATGCCACCACCCTCCCCCATTTCACCCAGTAACCTCCCAGTTACCTCCCAGTAATACCACCCCCCCCCCCCCACCCAAAACCCACCACGATTCGGGGCCAAAAGGGACCAACCAGCAGGTCCAACCCTCCCACCCACCTCCTGGACGTTCTCCTGGTGTGCCCCCCCCACCATTCCACCACCTCAGGGTGGGGGGGTCCCCGCCCAGCTGGTGGCTCCCAATGTGGTGGGGAGGGTTGGGGGGTGGTGACGACCTGGGGGTCCTTCTGAAGGGACCAAATCCCCCCATTTTTACCTCATTTTCCAGTCAAGCGAAGCCCCCTCCGAGGTCCCTGGGGAGGGGTGGTGGCATCACCGACACCTTCTTGAGCTCCACCGGCCTCAACCTCCCCCCAGAAGAATACAATCAAAAAAAGCAAAATAAGACCCCCCCAACCCCACCCCACTCACTGGCAGGCTCAGCTCTGCCTCAGTTTCCCTCCTCCCTCGCCCGTGGAGATGTGAAGATGGAAGGTGGCACCACCCCCATTCCCGCTTTGGTCCCCAACCCCTCCTTTTTATAACCCGAAGGACCTTCCCGAGAAGCTCCTGGCAGAGCTCCTGTGGGACAGGGGGAGGAGAAGAAGCTGGCTCCGAAATGGGTCAATTTGGGCTGAACTCAGCAGAATTGATGCGGGGGGGGGGGGGGGTGGGGGGGGGGGGGGGGAGCGGTGGGGAGGACACAGGGTGGGGGCAGCTGAGCCTGGCCGTGACCCCCAGAAGGTCACGTTATGCAACTGGCCCCAGGTTCCTCAGAACTGGAGCTTCTGGGGGAGAGGAGGACAACTGGCAGCTGGTTTCCTTCAGCCATTGGGAGGAGGAGGAGGAGGAGCTGGGAGTGGTGTGCGGGGTCCTCGGGGGACATTGAGATGTGTGCTGGACCCACAGAGGATCTTGCAGTGGGTGCTGGACCCACAGGAGATGTGATGGGTGCTGGACCCACAGGAAATGTTTGGATGGGTGCTGGACTCACAGGGGATGTTGGGGTGGGTGCAGGATCCTCAGGGCACATTGCGATGGGTGTGCAACCCACAGAGGATCTTGCAATGGGTGCTGGACACCCTGATGTTGCCAGTGGGTGCAGGACCCACGGGGCATGTTGTGGTGGGTGCTGGACCCCCAGGAGTTGTGATGGGTGCTGGACCCCCAGAGGAGGTTGCAATGGGTGCAGAACCCCCAGATGTTGCAGTGGGTGCAGGGCCCAGGGGGCACGTTGCGATCGGTGCTGAACCCCCATGGGATGTTCTGATGGGTGCTGGACCCCCAGGAGACGTTGTCATGGGTGCAGGGTCCAGGAGGGGCCTTGGGATGGGTGCTGGACCCACAGGAGATCTTGCAATGGGTGCAGGACCCATGGGGCATGTTGTGGTGGGTGCTGGACCCCCAGGAGATGTGGTAGGTGCTGGACCCCCAGAGGAGGTTGCAATGGGTGCAGGACCCCTAGATGTTGCAGGGGGTGCAGGACCCACAGGGCATGTTGCGATGGGTGCAGGACCCCCTGGAGATGTGGTGGGTGCTGGACCCCCATGGGACGTTCTGATGGGTGCAGGACCCCCAGAAGGTCTTGCGATGGGTGCAGGACCCCCCGGAGATGTGGTGGGTGCTGGACCCCCATGGGACGTTCTGATGGGTGCAGGACCCCCAGAAGGTCTTGCTATGGGTGCAGGACCCCCCGGAGATGTGGAGGGTGCAGCACCCCCACCCCTCCCCACTGACACCACCCACTGCTGCAGCCACCTCCAACCCCAACACCCCCCCAGCCCCGCCATGGCCGAGACCCCCCCAAACCAAGCACACACGCTCCCCACCCCTTCACGGTGCGGGCGGGCGCTTTTTTTGGGTTTTTTTCTGTGGTTCCACGGAAAAGCAGCGGGGATTCCCGGGAAGTCCAACCCCTCCCACCCCGCCCTCGTTTTGGGGCCAAAACGTCCATCCTGGCCTCAGAAAATTAAAAACAAACCCGGACGGAGCCAATCGTCTCCCGCGGGCCCAATTTTGGCCCATTCGGCGGATTTCGGGAGTATCTGAGCGCGGGGAAGGGGCGGGAGGGGACGGCGTTAAAAACGGGGCGGGCGGGGACGCCAAACGCGTTGTGTTAGTGGCGGCGGCGGCGGCGGCTTTTTGCGCCGCTTCTCGGACAGTCCCGGAAAGGGGCGGTGGGGGGTTAGAATTGGGGGGGAATGGGGAGAATTGGGGGGAAAGGGGAAAATTTGGGGGGAAAGGGGAGAATTGGGGGCAAATGGGGAGAATTTGGGGGGAAATGGGGAGAATTTGGGGGGAAGTGGGGAAATTTGGGGGAAGTGGGGAAATTTGGGGGCAAGTGGGGAAATTTGAGCTTGCATTGTGTAAATTTGATCTTAAATTGATAAACTTGAACTTAAATTGTGCCTTTTCGATCTTAAATTTTGCAAATTTGAGCCTAAACTGCAATTTTTGTGTTTAAATTGCATAAATTTGAGCTTAAATGGTGTAAATTTGGGATTTAATTTTGTCAATTTGGGCTTAAATTGTGCAAATTTGGACTTAAACTGATAAATTTGAGTTTAAATTGCATAAATTTGAGTTTAAATTGTGTAACTTTGAGCTTACCTTGATGAATTTGAGCAGAAATTGTGTAAATTTTACTTTAAATTGTGTAAATTAGATTAAATTGATAAATCTGAGCTGAAATTGATAAATCTGAGCTGACGTTGACAAATTTGAGCTGAAATTGTGTCATTCGAGCAGCCACTCTCTCCAAAGCCTTTGAACCCACTCGAACGGAGCAGAAAACCTCTTCAAACCCTGGCGGAGGATCCAGCCACTCCCCGTCTGGGTTTATTTGGCCCAAATCCCACCAAATCGCCCTGTCCTGCCTCAGTTTCCCTTCTGCCAGCCAGGAAAACACCTAAATGGTGGTTTTTTTCACCCCAAACGCGCTGATTTAGGACTGATTTTGGGCTGGGGCTGGGGGGTGGTTCCCAAGCGGCCGGACCCCGGGGTCCAATTTGGGCCAAAATGGGACAAATCGAGGGTTCAAACCACCCCAAATTCAATTTTCCTCCATAATAACCATAAAAAAAACCTGCCCTAAATTTTGAATTTTCAAATTCCTCCTTAATTTTGACGAAGGTCACGAATTCTTCGATCGAAAATGGGCCAAAAATTCCCCCTCCCCGCCCCTGTAACGGGGCAAAAAAGGGTGAAAAGGGGGTGGCTGAAGGTCCTCCCACCTCCAGAACCTCATTGGGTTGTTCCAGCTCCTCCTTGGGTGTTCTTTTTTCCTAATTTTACCAAATTCTGATGATTTCGCAGAAGCCAGGATGGCACTGCCCCCCCTTTTACTGCTCGTCCTGCTGGGTGAGTAAAACCATCTCCAGGTGGTTGGAGAAGCTGGGGGTGGTGGTGGCTCCCACTTTGACGTCTCCCCCTTGTCTCTTCTCCAGGCGCCGCCATCAGCGTCCAGTCGGAACGAGACAAAGGTGGGTGTCAGGGTGGTGAAGGTCCACCCTCCGTTTGGGGGGATTTCCACCCAAAACGGGTGGTGGGACACCAGATGTCCCACCTTCACCCCCACCCTTGGATGCCCCAGGAGAGAAGACAACGCCATCCCCAGCGAACCTCTGGAAGCCCAAACCCACCAGGTTTCACCCCAAAATGGGAGTGGGAGGGGCTTGGGATTGTCCACCAATCACTGTCTTTTCCTGCAGGATCCCTGCTCTACCCCTACAGGCTGGACCAGAAGGACCAGAAGAACCCCAAGCTGGATGATGGCACCTCCAAGAAGGTCACTTTGGCCATGCCCTTCACCTTCTTCAGCAAAGAGCACCGAAGCCTCTATGTACGTGAGCTCCTGCGCCCCTCCCCCTGGGTAGTGGCTCTGTTGGGTTGGAGATGGTCAAGGTCTTCTCCAACCTCAACCATTTGGCAGGTTTCCCGTGTATCTCCTTTTCTGGGGTCATTTTTCTGGTCCCATTTTGCTCTGGAACCTTCCACGTTCCACCCCCGACCTTCACTTTCCACCCCTTGACCTTCTACTTCCACCCTTTGACCTTCACCTTCCACTCCTTGACCTTCTCCTTCCACCCCTGACCTTCATCTTCCACCCCTTGACCTTCACCTTCCAACCCTTGACCTTCTTCCTCCATCTTGAGAGGAGCCCAACCCCTTCTGGAGCAGCGGCTGAGATGTCCATGGCCAAGTTTAGGGTGTCACATCCCACCACCTGCCTCCTTTTGGTAGAGCACATGACCTCCAACGTGGGCCTGGAGACACCCCTCGCTCCCGTTGTCCATCCCCAAGACACCACCACCAAGGTGGTGACTCTGGTGATGGGCTCCCATGGAGGTTCTCCTGGTGTCTTCTGCAGGTCAATGGCGTCATCTCCTTCGACAGCCGGGTCAGCCAATACATCCCCGAGCCCTTTCCCCTGGCCAATGGACGCCCCTTCGTGGCCCCGTTCTGGGGGGACGTGGACAACGTGCAGGGTGGGGATGTCTTCTACCAAGAGATCACCGAGCCCGAGCTACTGGCCCACGTCACCCAGGACATCAACCAGTACTTCCCCACCATGCCCTGCGCTGCCACCTGGGCTTTTGTGGCCACCTGGGACTACGTGGCCTACTACGGCTCCACCTCCAAGAAGGTGAGGACCACGAGGAGGACCTGAAGGCCACATGAGGTCACACACAGCCAGGGATGAACCGTGTGTTGGCCTTCTGACCCGCTCATTGGCTCACATGACCCATCTGCTGGACCTGCAAACCTTTGGTTGGCCCTTACAGTCCACTCGTTGGCCTCCGTGACCCATTCATTGGCCTTCATGACTCTCTCGTTGACCTTCAGGACCCACTTGTTGGCCTTCACAACCTATTGGTGGCTCTCCTGACCCACGTGGTGACCTCACAAGCCATTCGCTGGCCTTCAGGACCTCCACCTTGACCTTCCCCTTCCATTCCCAACCTTCAACCACCCACTCGTTGCTCCTCCCCACCCACTCCTTGCCCTTCGTGACGCTGGAGGTGGACACGTGTTGTCTGCTCCCTCTGTCCCACCTGCCCCCAAACCCCAGGGACCTCCTCACCTCTCCCTGTCATGGTGGAGGTCACACTCCCCCATGAATTTCAGAGCCTTTTTTGGTGCCAAAGCCACCACACTCTTCTTCTGGCCACCTCCCAGCTGTGGTCGAGCTCCCAAAGTCATCGGCTGATGGTGGCCACCAAAAACCCAGAGAACTTCCCTGAGCAGCTTGTGGCCCTGGGGCAGGGGGGCAAAATCCCACTCCCAGCCCCTCCCCGCCCCCCCAGCTGCTCATCGCACCACCAATGACATCATCTCCACCCCGCAGGGCAACACCTTCCAAGCCCTCCTGACCACTGACACCAAGCTGGCCTTCACCATCCTCAACTAGTGGGACATCCAGTGGACCACAGGGACGGCGAGTGATGGCGATGCCGACACGGGGCTGGGAGGGACCCCGGCCCACGTAGGTGGGGGCTGGAGGCAACTGGGATGGAGGGGGTGGAGGAACTGGGGGGAGGAAGTGGAGCAGGAGTGGGGGGTTTGGTGACACCACGGGGTTGGCCCAAGGTAGAGCTTTGGCCCACGACGTTTTGGGGTGGCAAGAAACACTGAAGGAAGGACTTTGGCCCATTGAGTAGAAGACAACGCTGAAGATAGGTTGGTCCATGGTGGTTCTGGGGGACACCACCAGGTTCCTCCAAGGCTGGAAGGTGGCCTCTACCATTTTGAGGGGACAATGATGGCCATGGTGGTCCACGTCGGTTTGGGGGGAAACCACAAGGTTTCACTCACGGTTGGATGTTGGTCCACACCATCTTCTGGGGATGATGATGGTGGAGGTTGAAGGTTGGTCCACACCATCTTCTGGGGATGACAATGGTGGAGGTTGGTCCACACCATCTTCTGGGGATGACGATGGTGGAGGTTGGTCCACACCAGTTTTGGTGACATCATCGTTGAAGGTTGGAGGTCGGTCCGTAACAGCTTGGGGTGGTCACCACCAGCTTCACCCAAGCTTGGTGGTAGGCCCACCATGTTTTCTGGGTCCACCACCACCACCACCACCAATCAGGTTGTCCCCGGCGGGGTGGACTTAACCCTTTGCGTCCTCCATCTTGGCCTCCTTTCCAGGCCGGCTTCAACAGCGGTGACGACACCCACTTCTACAACATCCCCAGCTCCCAAAGTGACGCCATCATCAACATCACCCAGACTTCCAACGTTAATGTCCCTGGGCGCTGGGTCTTCCGGGTGGATGACTTCAAGGAGATGGTGGTCTTCACTGAGGCGCCCAAGATGGCTGACGGCAACGGCTGCTGGCTGTAAGCGGAGGTTGTGGGGTGGAAACCTCCAAAAGAAAAAAAAAGGAGATTGAGTGAAGAGGTTCCTCAACTCGTGGGTTCTCGGGTTCTTCTCACAGATAAATCAAGACACAGAGCAGAAGGACCATCATTGTCATCATCATGGTCCCCGTCGTCATGGTCACCAACCGCCACTGTCCTCATTGGTTCTGGCGGCCCCATCGTCATTGGCCCCATCCCCCATTGTCCCTGTTGTCCCCATCGTCATCATTCCTGTCATGATCATCCCCAACCCCGTCGTCCTCATCACCCCCGTTGTCCCCGTTGTTCCCATCATCCTCATCGTCATCGTCCCCAACCTCATCGTCATTGTCCCCAACCCCATCGTCCCCCATTGTCCCCATTGTCCCTGTTGTCCCCATCATCCCCATCATCCCCAACAAGTCCCCAACCAGTCCCCATCATCCCTTTTGTCCCCGTTGTCCCCATCATCCCCAGTCATCCTCCCCAACCCATCCCCATCATCCTGTTGTCCTCATCATCATTGTCCCCATTGTCCCTGTTGTCCCCATCGTCCCTGGTGTTCCCCTCATCCCCACTGTCCCCATTGTCCCTGTTGTCCCCACTGTCATCATCCCCAACCTGTTTCCATCATCCCTGGTGTTCCCATTGTCATTGTCCCCAACCCCCTTGTCCCCACCATCCCCCATTGTCCCCCTTGTCGTCATTGTCCCCCACCGTCCCCATGGTCCCCATTGTCCCCCTTGTCCCCACCATCCCCCATTGTCCCCCTTGTCCCCTTTGTCCCCATTGTCCCTGGTGTCCCCATCTCCGGGGGGTCGAGGCCACCCACCACTCCTGGACCAATAAAATCACAGCCCAGCCCCACCCCTTCCCATGGCCTCATTCCCGCCACCCCCCGGGGTCAGTTTGACCCACGTGCACACGCGCGTCCAGTGCTGCTGCACACATTACACGTGTGTGGTGCACCTTGGCGTGTCCCGTTCCACGCACATGTGAGTTGTGTCCATGCCGAGTGCTGTTACATGCTGTGCACATGCGTCTGGTGCACATTGGCGTGTCCTGTATCGTGCACACGTGTTGTGTGTCCATATCAAGCGTTGCTGAACACATTACATGCTCTGGACACAGATGTGATGCATGTTGACGTGTCCCATGCCATGCACATACGTGTCATGTGTCCATGTTGAGCGTTGATGAACATGTTACACGCTGCGCACATGTGTGTGGTACACTTTGGTGTGTCCCGTATCATGCACACATGTGCTGTGTGCCCATATCAAGTGTTGTTATACATTACCTGCTGTGCACACACGTGAGGTGCGCATCGGCATGTCCCATATCGTGCACACACATGTTGTGTGTCCAAGGGGCACGTTGGCATGTCCTGTGTCATGCATATGTGTGTCACATGTCCATATCGAGTGTTGCTGAACATGTTACATGCTGCGCACACGCGTGTGGTGCACCTTGGCGTGTCCCATCTTTTCCCTCTAAAATGGGGAATGGTCCCCTAAAATGTGGAATTTTCCCCCTAAAAGGTAGATTTTTTTTTCCCCTAAAATGTGGAATTTTCCCTTAAAATATGGAATTTTTTTCCCCTAATGTATGGGATTTTCCCCCTAAAATGTGGATTTTTCCCCCTAAAACGTGGAATTTTTTCTGGACGGAAATTCATGGAAATGGGCCAAGACCTCATTGGTATTTGCAGAGACCGTGACATCACAACACGCAGAGCACACGTGACACACAACAAGCAGGACACACGTGACACACAGTGCATCACAAACACCCCCAAAAACACACCTCAACATGCTCCAACACACGTGACATGACACATGGAACACACATGACACACAGCTTGGCACATGTGTGCAAGGCAACATGCTCTAATGTGCTCCAACACACTGCTTGGCACAAACACCCCCCAAACCACCCTCACGACATGCCCCAACACGGTCCGACACATCTACACACGCAACACCCTCCTACATGACACCACACACATGACACACATGACACACATGACACACATGACACACAACTTGGCACAAAGACCCCCCAAAACCAACCCTGCAACACAGTCATACATGACACAACCCACATGACACATGCAAAACACATACATACGTTTTGGCACAAACAACCCCCAAACCACACACACAACACGGTCATACATGACACACCACACACAACATGCAACACAGACACACAACATGGCACAGACACACCCCACATGCACCTGCAACACACTCTGACATGATACGGCACACAGAACATACTAAGCCCACACTCACAATTTGGCATAACCCCCCCCCCCCAAGCCATCCCCATGACACGGTCATACCTGACACACCACATGCACGACTGGCACACCCCCCCAAAAAACATACCCACAACACGCTCCAACATGGGACAACACATATGACACAAAGCACACATGACTGGCACAACCTGTCCCCAAATGTCACACACACAATGTGCTCCAACATGCTCCAACATGCTCCAACATGACACAACACACACAACTTGGCACAAAGACCCCCAACCCCACCCCCGCAGCAGTCACACATGACACACACGTACATGTGCACCACCCCCACCCCTGCAGAACTTGGCACAAAAGCACCTGCAACATGTTCTGACATACCACAACACACATGCAACCCCCCCCAACATGCTCTGACACGCCACAACACACTAAACAAACCCCCATCCCCCACCTTGGCACAACCCCCCCAAACACGCTCCGACATGCCACAACACGCTAAATGCCATGACACACTAAACACCCTCTATCCCCCACCTTGGCACACCCCCCCCCAACATGCACTAACACACCACGACACACATGCAACCCCCCCCAACATGCTCCAACATGCCCTCCCCACTTTTTTGGCCCATTTCTGCCCCCCTTCCCTTTTTTGGGCTTTTTTGGCCCATTTCTGGGGCCCCCCCCCCCATAATTTTGGGGCAGTTTCACCCTCCCCCAAACCCCCCAATTTCCCCCAATCGCTGTTTCCCAATTCCGCCTTTTTTGGCCCTTTTTCGGCCCTTTTTCCGCCGCCATTCCCCAAAATTGTTGGTTTTCTCCCCGTTTTCAGCGTCGTTTTCACACCAAAAGCGACGTCACCGGCCGGGACGGTCCCGGGGGGTTTGTCCAATTTCCGTGGTTTTTTCCTCCAAAAATAGAAAGGATTAAAAGGTGGAGTCCGGGGTTTGCCTCCCGGATTTGGGGTGAAAACAGGGTGTTTTGGCGCTGGATTGAAAATGCAGCGTCAGGTAAAGGGGAAATGTCGGGGCGGAGGGGGGGAAAGGGGGGAAAGGGGGGGAAAAGGGGGAAAAATGGGGGGAAGCGGGGGAAAATGGGTTTAAAAAGGGGGGAAAGGGAAGAAAAGGGGAAATGGGGAAAAATGGGGAAAATGGAGGGGAATGGGGAAAAATGGGGAGAAAGGGGGGAAAGGGGGGGAAAGGGGGAAAAAGAAGAAAAGGGAAAAAAGGAGGAAAGGGGGAAAATGGGGGGAAAAGGAGGAGAAAAAGGAAAAAAGGGGGAAGGGGGGAAAGGGGAGAAAAGGGAGAAAGAGGGAAAAGGGGAAAAGGGGGAAAAAGGGGGAAGAAAAAGGGAAAAGGGGCAAAAGGAAAAAAGGGGGCAAAGGGAATTCGGGGGGAAGGGAAAAATGGGGCACGGGAAATGAGGGGAAAAGGGGAAAAGGAAAAAACGGGAAATGGGGAAAAGGAAAAGAGAAAAAAGGGTAAAAAGGAGAAAGGGGGAAGGGAAAAAAGGGAAAAAGTGAAAAGGAAAAGGGGAAAAAGGGGGGAAGGGGGAAGGGAAAAAGGATGAAAAAAGGATAAAAGGAAAAGGGGGGAAGGGAAAAAAGGGGAAGGAGGAAAAGGGGGAAAATAGGGAAAAGGGAAAAATAAATAAGAGAAATAAGGGGGAAAAGGAAAAAGGGGGAAAATGGAAAATGGAGAAAAGGAGAAAGGAGGAAAAAGGGGGAAAGGGGGAAAAAGGGGGGAAGGGGGGGAAAAGGAGGAAAAAGAGAAGGAAATGGGATGACCCCCCCAATATCCTCAGTGAAGGGTTTGAAAATTGGTGAAATTTGGGGGAATCGACCCCAAAAAAGCCGATTTTAAGGGCAAAGAGCGATGCGGGGGGGTGACACCCCGATTGGAGGGGGGAGCGGGAAGGGGCGGAGCGATGGCAGGAAAATGGATGGTCATTTCCGGGAATCAACAGAAAATCAGAGAAAAAAACTAAAGAAAACAAATATAAATTAAAAAAAAAATGTTAAAAATTTAAAATTTAAAAAATTTTAAAATTTAAAAAAGTAAAGGATTTTTAAATTTAAATAAAATTTAAAATATGTTTATTCAAAAATTTAAATTTAAATCTGAATTTACAATAAAATTTAAAATATATTTTAAATTTCTATTTTAAAAAATTTAAATATCATTAGTTTAACGTACTAAAAATCTAATTAGATTTTAATTTTTTGCATTTTTGAATGCAAAATAGATTTTATTGTAAAATAAATTTAAATGAAAAATAAATTCAGATTCTAAAATAAATAAAAATGAAAAATAAATTTAGATTTTAACTTAAATTGAAACAAAAAATAAAATTCAATTTCAACATAAAATCAATTTCAATTAAAAATCGTGAATTTGGGGCCCGACTAAACCTCAGAATTTTGGGCTGGGGCAACAATGTGTGATTTGGGCAGAAATGGGTGAATCTGACGGGTTTTAAATCCCCACCCTCAGCCATGGGTGGGGCCCGGGGCCACCCTGAGGTGATGCTGCAGGTCTGGACCATCGGGCTCTGGGGTGAGTGACCCTGCGAGGGGAAACTGAGGCACACACACACACCCCAGCACATTTTGGGGGGAATTCAGGGAAAATTGCCAAATCAGATCAGGTGTCTGACAGTGCTGGTCGATCCGATCAACAGGCCATCGAATCGATTGCCAATCTAATTAATAGCCGATCAATAGTTGATCTAATCAATGGCCGATCTAATCAATACTCGATCTAATCAATAGTTGATCTAATACATAGTCGATCTAATCAAGAATCAATCTAATCAATAGTCAATCTAATAGTCGATCTAATCAACAGCCGATCTAATCAATAATTGATCTAAGCAACAGTCCATCTAATCAACTGTCCATGAAATTGATTGTCCATCTAATCAATCGTCCATCCAATCAAAAGTTGATCAAATCAATTGATCAATTTAATCGATCTTATCAGAAGTTCATCTAGTGAATAGTTGATCAGATCAATAGTCGAACAAATCAACAGTCCGTCAATAGTTCATCTAATCAATCGTCCATCTAATCAATTGTCCATCTAATGATTTGATGGGCAATTGATTAGATGGACTTGATTTGATCGACTATTGATCCCATCGACTTGAGTTGGTGGATCATCGATTTGATCAATTGATGTGATCAACTTTTGATTTCATGGACTATTGATTAGATCAACTATTGATTAGATGGACAATTGATTAGATGGACTATTGATCTGATTGACTATTGATTGGGTGGACAATTGATTAGATCGACTATTGATTAGATGGACAATTGATTAGATGGACAATTGATTAGATGGCCGATCTAATCGATAGCCTGTCAAATCAAGTCCATCCAATCAACAGCCATTGATCAGATCGACACCCCGCCCACTCCACCAAGACCCTCCCCCAGGTGCCACCTCACTCCCCCCACCCCCGACATGTCCCCGGGGCCAACCAAGGCCCCACCAGCACCTCATCACATCATCATCTTTATCATCTTCATCCTCCTCCTCTTCCTTATCCTCCTTCTCATCTTCATCATCTTCCTCCTCATCATCTTCCTCATCTTCCTCCTCCTCCTCATCTTCCTCCTTCTACTCCTCTTTCTCCTCCTCATCTTCATCATCTTCATCATCTTCATCCTCCTTCTCATCTTCCTCCTCCTCCTCCTTCTCCTCCTCCTCCTCCTCCTCCTCCTCCTCCTCCTCCTCCAGGTGCCCTGTGATGCCACCAGAGGGTGGCGGCAGCAGCCCTGCCCCACCTGGGGACGGGCTTCATGGTGCCCTTCATGCAGAATAGCCTCCAGCAGCAGCTCCACAGTGACCTCAAGCTGCTCCTCACTGCCTCCTCGCCCTCCGCCGCCGTCACCCTCACCACCAAGCAGCCGGCCCTAAGGATGACAGTGATGATGGCCAGACCCTCCTGGTGAAGATCCCGCCCCAAGCCGAGATCGTGGGAAGTGGCACCTTCGACAATGCCGTGGTGGTGAAGGCCACTGACCCGTCTCCGTGGTGATGGTCAACGAGAAAGCCACTTCGGCCAACTCGGCCATCGTCTACCCCGCCCATGCCTGGGGCACCCACTACCAGGTGGTGATGCCCAATGTGAGCACCGACCACTACGGCCAGTTTGCGGTGGCCGCCTGGGAGGAGCCCACCACCGCTGAGGTGCACCTCAAAGCCCCCGTGACCTACCAAGGCCGGTCTTACCCATGGGGTCAGTGCTCACCATCCAATTGGAGCCTTTCCAAGCGGCCCAGCTCCAAAGCCCCTCCAATTTGTCCGGCACCAAGATCGTGGTGCAAAAACTGGTGGCCGTCTTCACCGGCCACACCTGCTTGGTCAGGTTCACCCACTGTGACCATCTGGTGGAGCAGCTCCAGCCCATGGCCAACTGGGGCACCACCTTCCTCGTGCTGCTGTAGCCCTTCGAGACCCAATCCAACATCATCTATGTCTCCACCGCCGGGGCTGCCTGCGTAGTGTCTCGGCACGGGGCCACTGAGACAGTCCGGCAGCTACGGCCCAGCCTTTTGGCACTCTACGGTCTCCAGGCCTCCACCACGTTGTCCATCTCGGCCAATGCCGGCGTCCAGGTCATCTTCTTCGCCGACGGCAGCTCCAAAGGCCACGTCTCCTACAACCCCTTTTCATGACCATCCTGGATGTTTCCAGCTACTGCCAATACTACAAGGTCTTTGCACTGAACGGCTATGAGAACCGTGCCCTGCTGGTGGCCAAGACCTCGGAGACATCGGCCATGACGCTCGACAAGGCGCCACTGAGGGATGTGGCATGGAGAGCCATCCCAAGCACCAACTACTCGTGGGCGGGGCTGACTCTGGGCGGACGATTTGCCACCCGCACCGTGGAGCACCCGACGTCCCCCTTCGGGGCACTCAGTGTGGGGATCCACGAGCAGAAAGCCTATGGCTCAGCAGCCATCTGCGACAGCGGTGAGTGGCCCATGGCCACCTCTGGGTTCCTTGAGCAGCCCCGTGGCCACCTCTGGGTTCCCTGAGCAGCCTGTAGCCACCTCCAGGTTCCTCAAGTGGCCAGTGGCCACCTCTGGCTTCCTCCACCCCCTTTTCACCCCCCTCCCGCTCCCTCATGATTTAACCCTTAAATAATCAACAGATCAATAATTTCTAATTAAACAATCAATTAAAAGAACCACTAAAATTAGCCCAAATTTTGCAGGACGTGGCCAAGGGGAGGGGGCTTTGGACCCGCCTCAAGGTAGCTTTGAAGCCACTGGGGTCACCTTTGGGGTGGCATCAAGACAAAGGCACTTTGAAGGACGTGGCTCCACCATGGGGTCCACCAACTGTGGAGATCTGCCATGAGGTCCACCAACCATGGAGATCTGCCACAGTTTCCACCAACCGTGGAGATCAGCCACGGGGTTCACCAACCGTGGAGATCCACCACGGGGACCACCAAACATCAAGATCCACCACAGGGTCCATCAACCATGAAGATCCCCCACAGGGTCCACCAACCGTGGAGATCTGCCATGGGGTCCACCAACTGTGGGGATCCACCACGCAAAGGGAGCCCAGGAGAGCTCCACGTCTATGGTAGAGTGTTCAAGGAGCTTTCTCCAGCCCCATGGTTCAGTGGTGGCAACGCAGCTCTGAAGCTGGAGGAGATGCTTCTCCCATGACCTGTTTGGGGTTCTCCACAGGACGTGGGGCAGGGGGTTGGACTGGATGGACCTTAAAGGTCCCTTCAGCCCAAACCACTCCATGATTTGATGATTGGATGACTTCTTCTCCTTCCCCCTCAAGGTCAACAATCAGATCACCACCCTCCTGACCACTCTGGAAGCCGGGAAGATCCAGCTCTCCCAAAGTGAAGGCCGGACCACACAGCAAACAAACTTTGGGCTGCAGGTGACCTACCACAAAGACCTGGCCATCATGGTGGCCGTGCCCAGCAGCTACTTCAGAGCCACCTGCAGCCTCTGCGGCAACTTCAATGAGGACACGGAGGACAAGGCCACCTTCACCAATGGCACCCGTGCTGCTGGCGCCGACGACTGGGCCGAAAGCTGGCGAGATGCCTCCTGCCATGACAACTGCGGAGACCAGAAGGCGGCTGGCTGCAGTGAGCTGGGACGAGGGGCGGAACTCAAACGTTCTGAGGGATCAACACGGGGTGATGGGTCTGGCCATGGGTGCCACGTAGCCTCCAACCGTCAACCAACATCTCCAACATCAGGGAACTGTTGTTTTCATGCCAAACCACCCCAAAACGCACCTTCTTCCACAGCAGATGTCCCCAAGGCACAGAATGATGGGGTGGGGGGTGGTTCTTGAGGACCACCTTGGGGTGTCATCACCTCCTGAGGGGTGCCATCACCTCCTGAGGGGTGTCACCACCTCCTGAGAGATGCCACCACTTTTTGAGGGTTGCCACCACCTCTTGAGGGGTGTCACCACCTTCTGAGGAGTGTCACCGTCTCCTAAGGGGTGCCACCACCTCCTGAGGATGGTGCCACCACCCCTTGAGAGATGTCCTGAGGCCTCTGAACCTCTGGCAGACCCCACGTGACCCAGCGCTGGAGCCCCACCACCTCTTGCCTCCTCCCTGGTGACGCCCTTCGGTCCTTCTTGACCCTCTTCTCCACCCCCCAGCTCCAAGATGTCCCCAAAACAGCCACTTGGAGACCTGCAGCACGGCCTGTCTGCCCACCTGCGCCCACCCCCAGGCCCCCGCCTCCTGCAACCAATCCTGTGCCACCACCTGCCACTGCGACCGGGGCTTCTTCCTCCACGGTGACACCTGCGTGCCGGCCACCAGCTGCGGGTGCCACCATGGCGGCCACTCCTGCCGGCTCCAGGAGGAGTTCTGGGCGGACGGAAGCTGCCCGAAGTGCTGCCGCTGCCAGCCCAGGGGGACGGTGGCTTGCTGGGAGGACGGCTGCAAAGCCCACGAGCACTGCATGACCACGGGTGGCATCCCCGCATGCCAGGCGCCCGAGTCACAGACCTGCGTGGCCACCGGCGACCCACACTACACCACCTTTGACGGGCGCCACTACGACTTCCAGGACAGCTGCGTCTACCAGTTGGCCGCCCTCTGCACCCAGTATGGCCAACTGGTGCCCTCCAACGTCATGGTGGAGAACAACCACTGGGGCAGCCGCACCGTCTCCTTCACCAAAAGGGTGGCGCTGGAGGCCTACGGCCACCTCACCGCCATGAGCCAGGAGCACCCGTGGCAGGTCCAGGTGAGGCGCCAGGTCTAGGTGAGGAACCAGGTCTAGGTGAGGCGCCAGGTCTAGGTGAGGAACTAGGTCTAGGTGAGGCGCCAGTTCCAACTGAGGTACCAGGTCCAGGTGAGGCGCCAGGTCCAACTGAGGCACCAGGTCCAGGTGAGGTGCCAGATCTAGGTGAGGCACCAGGTCCAGGTGAGGTGCCAGGTCCAGGTGAGGCGCCAGGTCCAACTGAGGCACCAGGTCCAGGTGAGGCACCAGGTCCAACTGAGGCACCAGGTCCAGGTGAGGTGCCAGGTCTAGGTGAGGCGCCAGGTCTAGGTGAGGCACCAGGTCCAACTGAGGCACCAGGTCCAGGTGAGGCACCAGGTCCAACTGAGGCACCAGGTCCAGGTGAGGCGCCAGGTCTAGGTGAGGTGCCAGGTCCAACTGAGGCACCAGGTCCAGGTGAGGCGCCAGTTCCAGGTGAGGCACCAGGTCCAGGTGAGGCGCCAGGTCCAACTGAGGCACCAGGTCTAGGTGAGGCGCCAGGTCTATGTGAGGCGCCAGGTCCAGGTGAGGCGCTAGGTCCAACTGAGGCGCCAGGTCCAGGTGAGACACCAGGTCCAGGTGAGGCGCCGCACCCCGGTGGCCTTGGTGTCATTTTCTGACACCAAAATCCTGGTTTTGGGGCTTGCGGAAGCATCAGTTTGCAGGTGGTGGGGCCAGAGGAGCAGCTGAGCGGCTGCGGCAGGGCTGAATGCTGGGTTTTTCAACACATGACTTTAAACTTGGTTTTAAATTTGATTCTAAACTTGGTTTTAAACTCGATTTTAAACTTGGTTTTAAACTCAATTTTAAACGTGATTTTTCAATGCTCTGTTTTTCAACGTGATTTTTCAACTTGATTTAAAATTATTTAAAACTTCACTTTTCAACACTTGATTTCAAACTTGGTTTTAAACTATTTTAAACTTGATTTTAAACTTGATTTTGCACTCAATGTTTCCACACTTGATTTTCAACTTGATTTATACCTGATTTCAAACTTGATTTTAAAACTTGACTTTAAATTTGGTTTTAAACTGATTTAAACTTGATCTTTAAATTCGATATAAATTTAATTTTTAAACTTGATTTTAAACTCAGTTTGAAACTTCATTTTAAACTTGATTTAAAACTTGACTTTTCAACATTTGATTGTAAACTCAATTTTAAACTCAATTTTAAACTTGGTTTTTCAAGATTTGATTTTTAAACTTGATTTTAAACTCGATTTAAAACTTGACTTTAAACTCAATTTTTCAACACTTGATTTTAAACTTGATTTTTAAACTTATTTTTAAGTTTGATTTTTAAATTTGACTTTAAACTTGATTTTGAACTTGATTTTTCAAGACCTGATTTTTAAACTTGATCTTAAATTTTATTTCAAACTTGGTTTTAAATCATTTTAAACTTGATTTAAAACCTGTCTTTTCAACATTTGATTTTAAACTCCATTTTAAATTCGATTTTAAACTTGATTTTTGAACACACTATTTTTTCACATGTGATTTCAAATTTGATTTTAAACTTGGTTTTAAACTTGATTTTAAATTGATCTTAAGCTCTGTTTAAAACTTGGTTTTTCAACACTTGATTTGAAACTTGATTTTAAACTTGATTTTTCAATGTTTTATATTTCCACACGTGATTTTAAACTTGAATTAAACTTGGTTTTAAACTCAATTTTAAACAAGGTTTAAACTTGGTTTTTAAACTTGATTTTAAACATGATTTTTCAACACTTGATTTTTCAACTTGATTTTAAACCTGATTTTAAACTTTATTTTTAAACTCGATTTTAAACTTAACTTAAAACTTGATTTTCAACTTGATTTTTAAACTTGGTTTTAAACTTTAAACTCAATCTTTCAACACTTGATTTTAAACTTGGTTTTAAACAATTTTAAAATTGATTTTAAACTTGGCTTAAAACTTGGTTTTAAACTCAATTTTAAATTTGGTTTTTCAAGACCCGATTTTTAAACTCGATTTTAAACTTAATTTAAAACTTGGTTTTCAACTCGATTTTTATTTTTCAACTTGATTTTAAATTTGATTTATACCTGATTTTAAACTTGATTTTTAAACTTGGTTTTAAACTTGGTTTTAAACTTGATTTTAAACTTGATTTTAAATCCGAGTTTTCAACACTTGATTTTAAACTTGATTTTCAACTCGATTTTAAACTCGGCTTTAACCTTCACTTTCAGCCCACTGAGAAGCTCTTACAAGCCCCCCGACAAATCCCGGTGCCTCCTTCACAGCACCTGGGAAATGGCCCATTTTTTCCAATGAAAAACATCCCTAAACCCAGCAAAAACTCCCCAGGGTGATGTCATCACCCTTTTTTTTTTTTTTTCTTCTGAATATTTATTATTTTTCTCCCCGGCAGCTGCAAAATTACTCAGCGAAGGTGGGAAAAGCTCCAGCTCCTGCCTGGGCCCAGCCAAAAATCTGCACAAAAGGCTCCGTGATGCCTTTTCCCACTATTTTTCTCCCCAAAATAATATTTTCCTCTTTCCCCGAGAAGCTGACGCCCAGCAAATGTTCTCCCACCGCAGCAATTCGCCGACATGCCCCAAATTTGGAGCGATTTGGGGTGGCTGGGAAATTCTTCTTCCCCCGTGGAAACATTTTGGGCAACACCCAAATTTCAAGCAATTATGGAATTTTGGCGGAAATTCGCCTCTGGGCGAAGCAATTTGGCAAAATTCCCCCAAATCTCGAGGGATTTGTATTTGCCAGGAAATCCTCCCCGGTTTGGTGTAAACGCCCCAAAACTGAAGGAATTTGCATTTCGTCCTGAAATTCTCCCTGTGTTTTGCAGAAGCAACCGAATCTTGGAATTTTCAATTTCATCCTGAAACTTCCCCCTGAAAATTGTTTACCAAAACTGCCCCAAATTCGACCAATTTGACTTCACCCCAAAATTCCCCTCATGTTTTCCAAAGTCATCCAGATCTTGGAATCTTCATTTTATCCCAAAATTTTCCAATCTTGGAATTTCCAATTTTATCCCAAAATTTCCCCCCTGAAAAACATTTACCAAAACTGCCTCAAATTTCACCAATTCAAATTCACCCCAAAATTCTCCATGTTTTCCAAAACCGCCCAAATCTTGAGAAATTTGTCTTTTATCCCAAAATTTCCCCCCTGAAAATTGTTTACCAAAACCGCCCCAAATTTCACCAATTCAAATTTGTCCCCAAATTCTGCTCCTTTTCCTAAACCACCCAAATATCAGAATTTGCAATTTCATCCTGAAATTTTCCCCTAGAAGTGTTGGCCAAAACCACCCCAAATTTCACCGATTCAAATTTGTCCCAAAATTCTCCCCGAATTTTCCAAAATGGCCCAAATCTTGGAATTTCCCATTTTATCCCCCAATCTTCCCCCCACCAATCGTCCTCCACCACCTCCCTGCAGGTGGATGGCGCCTTTGTGGAGCTGCCCTTCGCCCAACCTGGCCTTTTCGAGCTCCACCCCGCTGGTGTCCACGGCTTCGCCTGCACCGCCTTCGGCCTGCGCGTCTCCTTGACTGCTACAGCTACGCCCGGGTCATCCTCCCCAACGCCTACACTGGCACCGTCTGCCAACGGCTACCCCGGCAACGACTTCGTCGCCTGCAGCGGCTGATGGCTCGATGACGAGATCCAGTCGGCCAACAGCTGGAAGGTGGTGGAGATCCCCGGTTGCTCGGCCAGTTGCGTCGGCGATTGCCCGGCGTGCGATGAGGAGCGGAAGCGGCTCTACCATGGCGACAGCTACTGTGGGGTCATCGGCCGAGCCAGGGGGCTCTTCCGGGCGTGTCATGGCGTGGTTGACCCTGCCCCCTTCCTAGAGGATTGCACCTTTGACGCCTGCCACTACAAAGGCCACCATGACACCATCTGCCACATGGTGGCCGCTTACGTCACCAAGTGCCAGAGCCGTGGCGTTGCCATGGAGCCCTGGAAGAGGGCGGACTTCTGCGGTGAGCCCCGCCCCTCCTCCACAATTGGCCGAGGGGAGAACCCAAGGGGCGGAGCCCAACCGCCTGCCAACACCTTCACCGAGAGCTGATGGCGATGGCAACAGCGGCAAAATTGGGGGATTCCTTGATGCGGGGGAGGGAAAGGCCGAATGACCCCGATTTCTCCCTGATTTTCTTTAATCCAAGAGAAGGAGGAAAAAAACTCCCAATTTTTCTCCTCATTTTTCCTTAATTCAAGGAAAAAAATCCGAAATAAACCCCAATTTCCCCCCATTTTTCCTTAATTCAAGAAAAGGGAAAAAAATCCCAATTTCTCCCCCTTTTCCCTCAGTCGAAGGGAGGGAAAAGCTGGATCATCTCCCGGCGCCACATTGACTCTCCCCCCCACCCCAAAGACCCTCTGGCATTTGACCCCCAACCTCCACCCCAATGCCCCAAACACCCACCCCGACCCACCGAGACCCTGAACCTGAGCCCCCTGGACCCTGATCCCGACCCTGACCCCTCCAGCCACCAAACCCTGGCCCCTCCAGACCCCGACCCATCTGGTCATCCAACCCTGAGCCCTTCGGACCGATTTTCCTTGTCTCGCATATTTGGTGTCACCTTTATAAGACCATATCTTTTTCCCCCCTTTTCACAACAACAGCTGACCCAAGGGATCTTCCAGACCACGTGACGTCACGCGTGACGCAGCGGCTGTGTGGGACTCAGCTGGCACGTGACATGCCAGGTTCAAATGAATCCGGTCATCATTCCCATGCCCAGTCGAGTGGGTCATCCCACTTGCTCCCACCAGTGTCAGCACGTGGCGCTTACCCTGGGGGGCTTGAGGCAGTGTGACATGATCCATCGGCCAGGCCTCCCCGTCTGGATATGTCGACCATCGTCCCCCGCACCACAAAGGTTTTCACCGTTCCGCTTGCTTGATTGCGGCGCATGTTCCACAGTCGTGGGTAACCTGTGCAAGAGCGTCCGTAGTTCAAGCCACCCCTCGGTCACGAGCCCATCGGCATGTCGCATCTCCTCCCTGATGGCCTGAAGTGTCCTGGGCCCCCCGACCTGAACCCAGTTCACCTTGGTGCTCCCAGCGGAGGTCTGTTTGGAACACTGGAGCAGCTTTGTGGCCAAAAACTGGAAGAAAAGCTCCTTCACCCCAATGTAGCTTCAAGCGGCAGCATTTCTTTGGTTTGCAGCGCCGGCTGCACGGGGGATCATTCCACGCATCGTGCACCCCGTGTGCCGCCCCAACCAATGCTCATCTCACCCGCTTACAGACACAGTCATTCTGTTTCTAAAAACGGGTTAATATTTTTGCACAGCCGTTAGGTGTGCGCCTGAGCTTAGGAAGACTCATACGGTGGAGTATGGCGTGCCCTGCCGGCCGCAGAAGAAACAGCTTTGTAAGCTTCGCCGTGGGAATTTCCCACATACGGTGGTTAGTTGGCAGAGAAGAAAGTTTTATCAGAGCTGGTTGTGATTTCCTCTGGTTTCAACCGGTCTCCAAACGGCTCAGCCCATCTTTGCTCTTCTGTTTTGTCTCCTCCTGTCCGCTTTCCCAAGCCGTTCAGATTCTTCACATTTTTTTCCCAGACCGCCAAGGTTTTCGTCTCTCTCTTGTACAGGCTGGTGTTCACCGGGGAACAGAACGTTTCCCCCCTTTTGAGATTTCCTTTATTTTCAGAGAGATCTCAACATTTTCGTCTTTAATACATTTAATTCTGTATTATTTTCAATTGCTCTTCAAATGCGTCTGATGCAGATTGCAATTATTATGATTAACACAATTAGTTCAACCCCTTCCCCTGCTTTGTTGGTGCGAGTGGGAGAAGCCTCAGGCCGTCCTGAAAAGGGATCCACCAGGACCAAAAGATCCCTAACCCCTTCTTCACGAGGAGGTTCGGTAAAGTCCATCTGCCCACAATCCCCTGCGGAATCCCCCTGTTCGCTGTGCCCCTAAGGGGTCTTTTCAGATTCAGAGAGTTGTTTTTCAGGCAGATTTCCCATGTCCCAAGCACTGACCTTATGATTTTCGCCATTCCCACACCTCAGACCTGTTTCTGTCATTCTGTCATCACGGCCTCGACGCCTCAGGGAGTCTCTCAGTGGATTTTTGTGCTAATTCTGTCATTAAAATGGGGGGGTATCACTATCTTTTCCCCCTTAACTATCCACCATCCATTTTCCTCCTTTTACACTTTCAAGGCCTCAGCTCGCTGGTTCCACTGCACCATCCTGGGGTTTGGTGTCTTGAGGGTCCCACCGGGCTTTTATTGGGGTCAGGGGCAAAAGTCCTTGTTCCGCAGCCTGTCCAGCCATGGCATCTGCCGACCAATCTCCAGTGATTCCTGGAGTGTTCCCCTTCCGGTCGCCAGCCCTGGCTGGCCACGTCCAGCTGTTTGGAGAAGTTCCCCACCGGTCTCCTGCAACTCCCGAGGTTCTGCGTGAGGACCCCTAGAGCTAAATGGGACTTTTCCCCAGCACACGGTTCAGGAGGTTTGTTCAAATCTGGCAATCCTAAGGCTGGAGCTCTCATCAGGGCCATTTCTAAATCCCCAGCACCTGACCCGTTGTCTGCAATGACTGCGGCCAGAGGTTCGGGCAGAGCACGAACCTCCTCCAGCACCACTGTACCCACACTGGGGAGAAGCCCTTCAGCTGCACCGCCTGCGGCCAGAGCTTCAGCTGCAGCTCCCACCTCAAGCGCCACAACAAGATCCACCACGGTGACGGGCCCTTCCTGCCCCTCTGACATCACCAGTGCCTCCAGGAGCAGCCACAGTGCCCAGGGGGTCCTGGGGGGGGGTGTTTTTCTCCTCCTCCGTACCATCCCTTCCAGAGGATTTTGCTGCCGTGGTGGGGAATAAATCCTGATGGAGAGCCCAAACCTGGTCTCAGCTCATTTCTGCCTGTGCCACTGGAGGTAGCACCAGTAGCACCAGTTATGCCATTTGTGCCAGCACCGTCACTCCCCGTTTCCAAGCAGAGCCCCTCAACGGGGATTTTTGGGTTGGTCAGAGAAGGGTGGACCCTTCCTGGGGGTGTTTGAGATGGGGGCAGGGGGGAGAAGACCTTGTGGCCTGCAGCTGCGCCTCTGTGCAACCTCTGCAGGGACAGAGGTGCAGGAGCCCCTCAAGTGCCCGAGAGCCGCACTGGGAGCACTGGGGGAGCCCGAGAGCCACACTGGGAGCACTGGGGGAGCCCGAGAGCCACACTGGGAGCGCTGGGGGAGCCCGAGAGCCACACTGGGAGCGCTGGGGGAGCCAGAGGGCTGCACTGGGAGCGCTGGGGGAGCCAGAGGGCTGCACTGGGAGCGCTGGGGGAGCTCGAGAGCTGCACTGGGAGCGCTGGGGGAGCCAGAGGGGCTGCACTGGGAGCACTGGGGGAGCCCGAGCGCCGCACTGGGAGCACTGGGGGAGCCAGAGGGCTGCACTGGGAGCACTGGGGGAGCCCGGGAGCCGCACTGGGAGCGCTGGGGGATCCCGGGAGCCACACTGGGAGCGCTGGGGGAGCCCGAGAGCCACACTGGGAGCACTGGGGCGGCACTGGGAGCGCTGGCGGAGCCAGAGGGCTGCACTGGGAGCGCTGGGGGAGCCCGAGAGCCGCACTGGGAGCGCTGGGAGAGCCACAGGGCTGCACTGGGAGCACTGGGAGGGGGGGAACTGGGAGCACTGGGGCGGCACTGGGAGCGCTCGGGCGACACTGCACTACATCTCCCGTCATGCCCCGCGGCGGGACTGGGCGGGGCTTCCGACCACGAGCGGCGCGTTGCTTGTGACGTCACTTCCCGCGCGCCGACCCGCCGGCGCACCGTGGCCGCTCCGGGACGAGCCGCAGGTTCGGGGGGGAGCCGGGGGGTCCTCAGAGACGCGGGGACCCCTCGGGGGACATGGGTGCCCCTCCCCCATCGCTGGGTGCCCCCCCCCGCTGAGCCGCCATTTTCGGGTGACACCGCCCCCCCCGCGGGTCTCCCCCAGTCTGGGGTGTTCCCCGCACCCCTGGGTGGCCCTCCCCGCCTTGGGTGCCCCCTGTGTTCCCCCCCCCCCATCCCTGGGGGCCCTCTCACCCCCCATGGATGCCCCTCCCCCATCTCTGGGTGTTCCGCCTACCCAAGGTCCCCCCCCCCCCTCCATGGGTGTCACCCCCATCTCTGGGAACCCCCCTCTGCCGGACGCCCCCCCCCTTCTCTGGGTGTCCCTTCTCCTATGGGTCTCCCCCCCCACCCCTGGGTGCCTCCACCCGTGGGTGCCCCCCCCACCGTGACCTGCCCCGCCCCCCCCCCGGCTCTGTCCTTCCTGGTGCCCGAAGCCGAGGCCCTGGAGGCCCTTTGGAGCCGCTCCGAGGTGGGTGCTGGGAGAAGGTCCGGGGGGGTCCCAGCGCTGTGACCGCAATGGGGAATAACCCCCTTCCCCCCCGTGGAGCAGGAAGCAGCAGCATCTCGTTACTGGTGGCCTGGTCCTGGAGGGGCTTCCCTGGTGGCCCCTGGTGGTCCCTGGTGGCCGTTGAAGAGGTGTCTCTTGGTGCCCTGTCCATGAGCTCTGGGTTCTTTCTCCCAGCGATGGGCAGAGGTGGCTCACGGAGCACTTGCCCCAGTTTGTTGGGGTTTGTGCTGGTTCCAAGTGCCCTCGAGGCTGTTCTGCTCCTCCTCCTCTCTGCGGTCCCGTCTCCTCCTCAGGCCTCGTCTCCTCCTCAGCCCGTTCGGTTCCTCTGTGTCTGTTGTATCCACCAGGGAGCAGAGCAATTCCCGCTGTTTGAGATGACTCTGTAGAGGTTTCTCAATATTTTGTCTCTGATGCATCTGACCAATCCCATGGGTTGTTTCCCATCATCCTTCCAGTGTCCCCTGTGCAGA
Source organism: Bucorvus abyssinicus (assembly GCA_009769605.1). Lineage (NCBI taxonomy): Eukaryota > Metazoa > Chordata > Aves > Bucerotiformes > Bucorvidae > Bucorvus > Bucorvus abyssinicus. The sequence goes on from WNMG01000077.1 coordinate 153,826, forward strand.
CTGCCCTTGTGATGACAGAAATGGTGTGGCCAGCAGGAGCAGGGCAGGGATTGTCCCCCTGTACTGGGGGCACTGGTGAGTGCTGTGTCCAGTTCTGGCCCCTCACTTCAACAGCAACATTGAGGTGCTGGAGTGTGTTCAGAGAAGGGTCTGGAGACCATGGAGAAGGGTCTGGAGAACATCTGAGGAGCAGCTGAGGGACCTGGGGGGATTGAGCTGGAGAAAAGGAGGCTTTGGGGAGACCTTCTGGCTCTCAACGACTCCCTGACAGGAGGTTGTAGTGAGGTGGGGGTGGTCTCTTCTCCCTTGGGATAGGTGACAGGACAAGAGGAAATGGCCTGAAGTTGCGCCAGGGGAGGCTGAGTTTGGATACATATTCCTTCTGTTTCTAAAAACTGATCAATAATTTTGCATGGGGCTCAAGCTTAGGACAATTAATACCATGGAATCTGGCGTATCCTGGCAGTCGCCAAATAAACGGCATTTGAAGATTTTCGTGGGAATTTTCCCGTATGTAGTGTCTAACTGGCACAGAAAAGGAAGTTATCAGAGCTTGTGATTTATGCTGGTTCTGACCAGTCTTCAAACGGCTCAGCTCGTCTTCTCTCCTCTGTTTTGTCTTCTGTCGCTCTCCCAGACCGTGGACTTGCAGGTTAGATTTTTCTCCTTCCTTTCCCAGACCACCAAGGTTTTCGTATCTCTGTTGGCCAGACCAGTATGTACAAGGAAACAGAACAGAGTCCTTATCCCTGGAGGGGTTTCCCAGCTGTGTTGAGGTGGTGCTGAGGGACGTGGTTTAGGGACCCTGGCAGTGCAGAGAACAGTTGGACTCGATGAAATCTTAAAGATTTCTTCCAACCAGGTGATTCTGTGATGAGCTGGTCTGATAGGACAGAAACCATTCCATGAAGAGGAGAGACTAGAAAGGCCCAGGTGAACCCCTTGTAGGTCAGCAGCCATCCAGACCCTGAGCCAAGCAGCACTGGTCAGTGCTGGTGTCACCACAGTCCCCCTCCTCCAGCCCTTCTCTTTGGGGTGTTTCCCTCTTTGGTGGGACAGTTTACAGCAGATCAGGAAAGCTGCCCCATGTGTGGGAGAGCAGGTCCCAGAGCCATCCTAAAGGTGCCTTCACCCCATCGTGTCCTTGTGAGCACCATCCATAAAACGTATGCGTTTCTGAACGACCCTGACCGCCGTTACTCAGGATTGAGAAAGGTAACCTACAGGCTTTATGGGAAAACTCAAACCCTCACGAGCTCTGAATTGACAGTCATCTTTATTTCTCTCTCTTTGACAAATCAGCGGCTCTGCCGTTAAATGGCTCTGGATCCCCCACCCGGCTCCTACAGCTGAGGACTGCCCATTCATCTTCCTTCTGGTGTCTTCTCACTCCTCCCCACTATTTTGCTGCACTTGGGCTTCTCTTCCAGGGTGGGCAAAGGGTTAATAACCCGGTGTCACTGGCCTGGTCGTTGGTTCCAGTTTTCAACATGTGCTCCAGAATCCACCTGCCGTTGCCCCATGGTGGACTGTAGGACCCGTTCCCCAGGTGATGCACCAATCGGATTGTCCCAGGTGTTTCCAAGTCCCTTCCAAGGGCCCAGTGCAGGTGTTTGGTTTCTCTCTCAGTTGCACATCCTGGGGTCACGGATCCATCCTTAGCAGGATTGTGAGTGACCCCTAAATTCCATGATCCCGCTGCCCGTCCTCCTGCGGCTGCTGGGGCCAAATTCAACAGGTTCTGGTCTAGAGGGTCAGATCCTTGTGGCCATCGGCTCCGCTTCCCTTTCCAGAGCTGGAGCTGGCTGGACTCAGTGGATCTTGATCTCCAAAGCTCCATCAGAAGTTATTTATAGCCCTCAAATCCTGGACCATCCCATAATCCCCATTTGGTGTCTGAACTGGCAAAACTGGGGTATCAAAAGGGGACTCACACTCCACGAAAATATCGTTCATAAGGATATTTGAACTGGGCTTTCCCAGTTGCACCAACAACCCTGATCCTCTCTTCACCGGTGGTTCCTCTACATGGGTTAAGTACCGAACACGCAGCCCCAGCGTCCAATAAAAACAGACCTTCTCTGTCCCCAGCTCCAGGGTACCCAGGGGTTCAGCTGGGGGTGACTCCCCCAGTCCCCACCACTCCTCCTCCTCCTCCATGACCATCATCAGTCTCCTGCCCTTGGGGTGAGTTCTGATTGTGGCTGTGGACATTCCTTTGTCCACCTCACTAACAGCTCCACATCCTTCTCCTGTTCCCTCTGCCCCGGGGGGTTTCACATGTTTCATTCACCGTTTCCCAGCGCTGCAGCCCAACACCATCTCCTCGTTCTGTTTTTCCCTTGGGTTTTTCTCTCTTTCTCCAGCACCGTCACAAACACCTCCTGCGGGATCACCCCACGTTCCTCTGGCCGTTCTGTGGGATCTCTTAGACTGAACAAATGAACACACGGGACTTCACCCCACTTTTCTTCCCATCCACACAGTAACATTCACTGTAAAAGAAATGCCTTGACCATCCCGGGGGGTCTTGCTCTTCACTCTTCGCTCCGGGGATGGGAGGTTCTCCCCAAGAATCCCTCGGTGCTGGCTGGAGGTCCTGCGATCCCAGGATGCATCGAGATTCAGAAGCAGAGTCCCTTGTGGGGTGCCCCACCTCTTCAGGGACCACCCTGGCAGCCCCGCCGGGACCAGTCCACGTGCGTAACGACTCTGTGGAAATGCTTCTCAGTTCCCGGGAGCAGAATGACCCCGTGTGCCTGTTGTGGGACATTAATGCCCATGTCTGTAACCAGGGATATGAGCGTTGGGGGAGGCAGCAGACCGTGTGGTGATGGGCGGAGGGACCTCCCGGGCACCCGGCGCTGCCAGTAACGAGATGCTGCTGCTCCCTGCTGCACTGGGGGTAAGGTGTTTATTCCCATTTTGTTAACCCCGGGAAGTGTTGGGTGTCGAGAGGTGTTGGGTGCTGGGGAGCGTTGTTGTGACCAGGGGAGGATCTCAGCGTTTGAGCTTCGGGGGTCAGGCACTGCCACCTCCATTGCTGGTGGAGCCGGTCAGAGACACGTGGCTGCCCAACTCCTCCTGAGTCCATCCGTCTGTCTGCCCATCAGTGCTCACACAGATCCCTGCTGTGTATCCCCAGGACTCTGCCGAGAGCCCAGGGCTGACCCCCTCCCCCCCAACCATGTCCCCTCAGAAGCCACCAGGTGCCACCAGCCAGAGCCCAGAGGAGGAGAAGGAGCCCCTGGAGAACAACTCAGAGGAGCTGAAGCGTATCCCAGAGGAAGAGGAGAAGGAGGAGGAGGAGGAGGAGGAGGGGGAAGAGGAAGCCACAATGGCCCCCTCTGTGCCACCTGAGCAGCCAAATCAGTGCCCTGAGTGCGGGCAGAGCTTCCCATCCAGCTCGGAGCTGGTGAAGCACCGGTGCTCCTACCCCAGCACCCGACCCTTCGTCTGCAGTGACTGCGGCAAGAGGTTCAAGCGGAGCACGATGTTCACCCGGCACTGCCTCATCCACACCGGGGAGAAGCCCTTCACCTGCGGCGACTGCGGCCAGAGCTTCAGGCAAAGCTCCACCCTCTCCCAGCACCGGCTCGTCCACACCGGGGAGAAGCCGCACACCTGCAGTGACTGTGGTAAGAGCTTCAGGCAGAGCTCCACCCTCTCCCGGCACCGCCGCATCCACACCAGGAATAAGCCCTTCACCTGTGGTGACTGTGGCCAGAGCTTCTACAGCAGCTCCCAGCTCACCCAGCACCGCTGCATCCACACCAGTGAGAGGCCACACGTCTGCGGCGACTGTGGCCAGAGCTTCAGGTACAGCTCCACCCTCTCCCAGCACCGCCGGACCCACACCGGGGAGAAGCCGTACGTCTGCAGTGACTGTGGCCAGAGCTTCAGGCACAGCTTCCACCTCACTCGGCACCACCGCACCCACACCGGCGAGAAGCCTTACATCTGCGGTGACTGTGGCAAGAGGTTTGGGGAGAGCACGAAGCTGCTGTGGCACCGCCTCATCCACACTGGAGAGAAGCCCTTCACGTGCTCCGACTGCGGCCAGAGCTTTGGCCATAGCTCCTACCTCACCCGGCACCGCCGCATCCACACCGGGGAGAAGCCCTTCACTTGCGGAGACTGCGGCCGGAGCTTCAGGCACAGGTTCTCCCTCTCCCAGCACCGTCGCACCCACACTGGCTAGAAGCCGCATGTCTGCAGTGACTATGGGCAGAGATTCAGGCTGAGCACGAAGCTCCTCCATCACCACCTCACCCACACCGGGAAGAAGCCACGCATCTGTAGTGACTGCGGCCAGAGCTTCAGCTGCAGCTCTCACCTCAAGCACCACAAGAAGATCCACCTTGGTGATGGGCCCCTTCTGCCCCTCTGACATCGCCAGTGCCTCCAGGAGTGGCCATACTGGCCAGGGGACCCCAGCAGTGGATCCTCCTACCTCATCCCATCCCTCCCAGTGGGTCTTGCTGCTGAGGTGGGGAATAAATCCTGACAGAGACCCCAAACCTGGTCTTGGCTCATTTCTGTCAGCGCCTCTGGATGTAGCACCAGTAGCACCAGTTACACCAGTTGTGCCAGCACCGTCACTCCTCGTTTCCAAGCAGAGCCCCTCAATGGGGCTTTTTTGGGGGGTCAGAGAAAGGTGGACCCTTCCAGGGGGGGATGACCCTGTGGCCTGTAGCTGCCCCTCTGTGCCCCTTCTGTGGGGACAGAGGTGTGGGGAACCCCCAAGTGCCCCCTCCCTGGGTGCCCCATGCTGGGGCGGGGATCCCCTCGAGTGGCTGTGTGGGCAGTGTGGGCTGTTGGGGCAGTGTCAGGGCTCGGGAGCGGTTGTCAGAGCCAGGGCAGGATCTCAGCCGTTGAGCTTCTAGGGTCAGGCGCTGCCCTGACCCCACCCAGGGGTCCCTTTCCAGCAGTTTGACTCCAAATTGCCTCTTTTCCCACCCGCTTTTCTCAGAGGATGGTGACGAGTTGGCACAGCTGGTGACGCCAGCGAAGCTGGGCCGAGCTTTGCAGGGATTCGGCTGGGTTTTCCCCTGCGGTTTGTGTTTCCTTGGAGTAAAAAAAAAACCCCATCCATTGCCCAATAATAATGAAAAAACCCCAGACAATAAAATATTGTCTTTTTTTTCCTTTTTTTCTCATTTCTTCCCAAAATGCTCAAATTTTTGGGCCATTTCTTCTGCAAGGCTGGAGCTGTGTGTTCAGGTCAGAGAGGGGTTGGAGGGGTCTTGGAGGGTCTGGTGGTCTTGCTGTGTCTTGTGGGGAGTCTCAGGGTGTTTCAAGGGGTCTCAGGGGAGCCTCAAAGAGGTTTTGGAGAGATCTTGGTGAGTCTCAGGGGAGAGTCAGGACGTTCCAGGGCACAAAGGGTGAGGAACGGCCTCAGGACTCCCCCCTCGGGCTCTATTTCAGCCCCATCCCAGGCATTTGGGGGCTTTTGGGGCGTGTCTCAGCAGAGCAGCCCCAGCCCCGTGGAGATGGGGGTGTCTGGGGAGGAGGGAACTGGGACACGGGGCAGGGGTCCTGCCCTGGCACCGCTGCTGTCTCAGCTGCATCTCTGCCAGCGGGTGAAGCGTGGTGACGGGACCATCGCAGCCAAAGGGAACCTCTCCCCGTAACCACGACCCCTGAAGGACGATGGAGCGTGGCCTCGCAGTGACATCGCCAGCTCCCTCAGCACTCGTGGTGCATCCCCTCAGTGCCCGCAGGCAGCTCTGTCCGCTTTGGGTCACTGCTCCCTCCCCGCAGACTCCTGCGCCCAGGGGCACTCTTCCTGGCTCCACGGTCCCCTCTGCCCTCAGGCCCTGGGGTGCCTGAAGGCCGCTCCCAGCAGTAAAGGTGGAGCTCAGGAAGACATGGATTCTCTTGGCTTTCTCCATAGCCTGCACCACTCACCGTGGACATTGCCCTGCGTTTCCTTTTGCTCTTCATGGGGTTGTGGAAACTGGTTTTGTTGTCCCTCAGGTCACTCACCGGGTTCAGCTGGAGCTGGGCTTTGCCTTTCCTAAGCCCACCTCTGCACGCTGGGGAAGTTCTCACTGGTGTCCTCCAGAAGCCTTCTGGATGGGTTCTGCCCCGCTCTGTAGCCCCTCAGGCAGCCCCCAAGGTGGTTCCATTGCAAGAGCAGGAGGAGCCGGGTGGGAGAACATGAGGCTTCTCCCAGTGGCCTGAGGAAGGTTTTGTCTCCTTCTTCCTGACAAAGCAGTCAGCAGGAGCCCCCACTAACAGGTCACCCGTGCTGGTCTGCCTGGCCCATCCTGAGCCACAAGCTCTCCACAGGCTCATCACCAACCCCAAGGTGGAGCTCCGGGCTGTCCCATTTCATTCAGTCCATGTCTCCTCGTTTCACTTCTTATCCGTCACATCCTTTAGTTCCCGTTGCTGGGATCTGGTGAGAGGCACCACAGTCTGCTGAGGCCTCTGCCCGCGCACATGAACCACTGACGCCACGGAGCTTCACTGCAAAGGGACCTCGAGGAACTCTGGGACTGGAGCAAGAGAAACCTCCAGGCGTTTTCCCCAGAGAAGGGATCTGCTGCTGCTGCTGCTCTTCTGGTGTGGAGCGTCAGGGGCAGAACCAGCCTGCGGTCCTGGTGTGGGCTGCAGTGGAATTCATTTTGCCCAGGGCAGCCCATCTGGGGCTGTGGGTTGGGGTTGTGACCACCCGCTGCTGGTGACACACCGATGGGTTGGTTCTGGCTGAGCAGCGCTTGCGCAGCATCGAGGCCTTTTCTGCTGCTCCTGCTGCTCCACCAGCGCGTGGGCTGGGGGTGCTCGAGATGTGGGGAGGGGACATAGCTGGGACAGCTGACCCCAGCTCACCCAAGGGATCTTCCAGACCATGTGACGTCACGCGTGAGGCAGCGGCTGTGTGGGACTCAGCTGGCACGTGACATCCGTGTTGCCAGGGTTCTCCACAGGCCAATTTCTTCCCCGGGCAGCGGTGCTGTCAGTGGCACCGGCACAGAGTGGCTGTTCCCAACACGTGCCATCCCATGAGGGTTCCCGGGTGGTGTTAACTGGGAACCTCTAGACCATGGCAGGAGGTTTAACCCCTACTGTGCCATTGCATTCCTGGCGATGCAGAAGGGTCGGGCCCCCACAGACATTTTTTGGTCTCCCCAGGGTTTATTGTTAAGAAATTCAGGCAGATCCCAGCAAACTGACATCCTGCCGAAGCAGCACTGGGGAGGTCACCACAAACACCTTGATCCGTCCCATTCCAGGTTCGAGTGAATCTGGTCATCAGCCCCATGCCCAGTCGGGTGGGCCATCCCAATTCCTTCCTGGCCGACTAACAGTGCTGCAGCGAACCAATCAGAACAGCAGTTCTGCCCACAGGTGACCCTGCCCTGACCAACCAGGGGTTCCATGCCACAGACGTCCTATCCGGGATAAAGCTGAGGGTCTTGGCCCCTCCTGCTCTCTTCTCCCATGGCCAGTGTCCGAGGAGGACTCTGTCCGTTCTGCCTTCGATCCCAGTCTGTGCATCCCTGAATCCAGTCCCAGAATCCAGCTCGTGCATCCCGTTCCCGTCTGCTGCTGAGCCCAGCCTGGGCCTTCCCCAGTGCCTGCCCCCAGCACCAGTGGGGACGGGGACGTGGTGCCATCGGGGGGTTGGGTTGGCTGTTGGTGTTGTCGATATTTGTCTCTAGTTCATTTCATTGTCATTATTCTCATGACAGCAGGTGCACTTTTCTTTCCCAACCCATCAGTCTCTCTCTCTCGCTCCTTTTCTCTTTCCCCTCTTTGGGAACGGAGGGGAAGGGGGCAGGGGGTGACAGAGATCGTCTGTCATTGGTCTGGAGCTGGCCCAGCTCTAACCCTTGACACGTCCTCATGGACCTGTGACATCCCAAACCCCTGCACAAGACAGGGGCTGCTCCTGCCCCAGCTCCTACTTGGTGCAGCTAATAAAAATGAGGTTTTATTTTAAAGGATATTATTTGGTCCCGAGGACATTACCCAACCTTAGTGCCTCGAAACACCCTGACACTCCCCTGACACTCACCAAGATCCCTCCAAGACACCCCCGGAACACCCCTGAGACATTTGAGGCACCCTGAGACTCCCCACATGACACATCAAAACTGCCTGAGTCCCGCCACAAGACCCTCCAAGACCCCCCCCAAAACCCTTCCTGACCTGGACACACGGCTCCAGCCCTGCAGAAATAATGGTCCCAAAATTTCAACATTTTGGAAAGAAATGAGAAAAAACAAGAAAAAAGACAATATTTTCTTTAGTTTGGGTTTTTTCATTATTATTGGGCAAAGGATGGGGTTTTTTTACCCCCAGGTAACCTGAAGCGTTGGGGAAAAACCCAGCCGAATCCCTGCAAATCTCAGCCCAGCTTCGCTGGCATCACCAGCTGTGCCAACTCGTCACCATCCTCTGAGAAAAGCGTATAGGAAAAGAGGCAATTTGGAGTCAAACTGCTGAAAAGGGACCCCTGGGTAGGGTCAGGGCAGCGCCTGACCCCGGAAGCTCAAAGGCCGAGATCCTGCCCCGGCTGTGATGACCCCTCCCAAGCCCTGACACTGCCCCAACAGCCCACACTGCCACTCGAGGGGGTCCCAGCCCCACCACCACCCACCCCATGATGGGGCAGCCAAAGCAAGGGGCACTTGGGGGGCTCCCACACCTCTGTCCCTGCAGAGGGGGCACAGAGGGGCAGCTACAGGCCACAGGTTCATCTCCCCCCTGCCCCCATTTGCAAATGCCCTCCCAGAAGGGCCCACCCTTCTCTGACCAAGCCAAAAAAGCCCCAGTGAATGGCTCTGCTTGGAAATGGGGAGTGACAGTGCTGGCACAAATGGCATAACTGGTGCTACTGGTGCTACATCCAGTGGCACAGGCAGAAATGAGCTGAGACCAGGTTTGGGGTCTCCATCAGGATTTATTTCCCAACTTATCAGCAAAAACCGCTGGGAGAGATGGGATGGGGGAGGAGAATCCACCCCCAGGACCCCCTGGCCAGAGGCACTGGTGATGTCAGAGGGGCAGGAGGGGCCCATCACCAAGGTGAATCTTCTTGTGGCGCTTAAGGTGAGATCTGCAGCTGAAGCTCTTGTTATAGACACTGCAGACCTATGGCTTCTTCCCGGTGTGGATGAGGCAGTGCCGGGAGAGGTGGGAGCTGTGGCTGAAGCTCTTGCCACAGTCACCACAGGCGTACGGCTTCTCCCCAGTGTGGGAGAGGCGGTGCCAGAGGAGCTTTGTGCTCTCCCTGAACCTCTTGCCACAGTCACTGCAGACAAAGGGTCGAGTGCTGGGGTGGGAGCACCGGTGCTTCACCAGCTCCGAGCTGGACGGGAAGCTCTGCCCACACTTGGGGCATTGATTTGGCTGCTTGGGTGGCACGGAGGCCGCCATTCTTGCTTCATCCTCCTTCTGTTCTTCTTCCTCCTCCTCCTCTTCACCCTTCTTTGCCTCCTCCTCCTTCTTCTCCTCATCCTTGAAGCTGCACTTTGCCTGCTCCCACCTGGTCTCTGGGGGCTCCTTCTCCTCCTTAGGGCTCTGTCTGGCAGCATCTGGGGGCTTCTGGGAGGCCATGCTGGGGTGGGATCTGCCCTGGGCCCTTGGAGGGGACCTGGGGATGCTTGGAGGGGTTCGAGTGAGCGTGGACAGGCAGAGGTGATGGGTCGAAGAACTCCGCAATCAAAATAGATTGTGAAGCAGGTATGTTTATTGCAACGCTGGGTGCGGCAGGGGTGACCCCTCAAACAGGCACGCACACCTGAGCTCAGAGAGTTCACATATTTAAAGTATTGATACATACATATTCAAAGGATTACTTCATTCCTTTATACATATTAATGACCCTTCTCCACTTCAGATGTAAATTAGGTCTCCTCCCCTTGGCACCTGTATGGCAGGCGCAGTATCGCTCTTTGGGGCTCTTCTGGTGGTCGCAGGGATGAAGTAAGGGCCTCATGATAGTCTTCATCCCAGCTGTCCTTTTGAACTCAGTCTCAAGAGCATGCGCAATTCAGAGCTAGTTATGTAAGATTCCTCTACAGTCACGGTCCATACATAAAGACGGTTCCTTCTTTCCCCACATCTTGCCACAAACAATGGGGCAATAACCACAAACAATGAAGTGATCCTTCAAGCAATAGAGCGCTACCTTAAACAATGTCAAAAATAAGAAGTTACAAGATAGTTTGCTCTACTAAGCTAAAAGAGACTGATACATATAAAAATATTTTCTACTTCATTTTCTATTTCTTAACTCAGAGGGACAGATGGACTGGCAGTGGGGTTGGCAGCCATGTGGCCCCAGTCACACATGTGGGTCTGGCCACAGTGGAGGAAGCTCAAAGGCTGAGACCCTGCCCTGGTCAAAACAGACCCCACCCCTGACAGCCGACACCTCCCAACACTCCCCTGACCCCTCCTGCACACCAGACACTGCCCAGCCCCACCACGGCCCCCTGACCCAACACCACTGTTGTGAGGGGCCTCAGGTGAGAATGGTCTGTGAACGGCCCATCCTGGAGGAATGTAGAAAAACCACTTGAAACCAAGACAAGGCCCATGCAAAGATGATCATCCATGGGATGGACCTGGGTGACCATTGCGGCACGTTTCAGACCTGTGTGTGCAACGGGGTGATAGAAGCCGGGAGTGGGGCGACACACGGCCTGTGCGTTGGGTTGGAGCTGTCCCCGTGCCCCCAGCGCTGCAGCAAAGAGAACGCTGCTGCTTCCTGCTGCTTCGGGGTGAAGAGGGTGATGCCCCACGGCGCTGACACAGGGTGGGAGTGTGCAGGGTGGGGGCACACAGCAGGGTCCTCCCACCGCCAGCACCATTGCCAGCACTGTCCTCTCCCCCCAGCTCACAGAGCTGGTTCTTCCTCCGTGTCAGGACACGCAGTGACATGGTCACCAGTCCGTGTCTGCCTTGTTCAGAGGAGACTGAAGCAGGAACATGGGGTGTGTGTGGGGAGATGAACGCGAGTGAGCACAGACAGCACCAGCTATGGCTGGGGGTGCCACGAAGGGCAGAGGGGCAGACAGTGCCTCCAGGTCACTTCTCTCTCAAGAGGAACATCCCCTGGGAAACCACCTGCAGGCAGCACTGGCAGGTGCTTCCTTGAGCCAAGGTCCCCATGTCCATTCCTCGTGCCGTGGGGCACCTCAGCTGAGGGCAGAGCAGGGCGATGCAGCGCAGGGCTGAGGTGCCTCCAGCCTCTGGCAGTGGCAGCAGGAGCCCAGAGAGACACTGGAACTCCTGCAGAGCTCTGCCTGGGTGAGCCCTGGGCCAAGACTCTGTCTCTGGACAGCCCTGGGGGCAGAAGGAGTCCAGGAGGCCAGCTCAGCTGTGGCCACCTGACTGAGCCCTGACATGGCTGTATGTGACTCCTGGAACAAAGCCCACTGGCCCAGTGACATTCATCTCAGCCGCCTTGGAAACGCTCAGTGCAGAGGCTGCTGACTGCTACATCACCCTTCCCCATGGTTCTGGACTGTGCCCTCCAAAGCGCCAGAGCAATCAGAGAGGTTCTGGGGTCCTTGGAGACAGCCGACATCAAACCCATCTTCCAGAAGGGCAGGAACGAGCACTGGGAGAATTCCAGGCTGGTCAAAGCTCCCTCCGTCCCTGGGAAGGAGACGGGCCATGCCCTCCTGCAGCCATCTGCAGGCCCTGCAGGGACAAGGCAGGGAGTGCTGGACCAAATGGGCAAAGGGGAAAGAAAGGCTGGTGGTGTGCAGGGAGCTTTGCCAGACCTTTGCCGTGGTCTCCTGGGGTGTCCTTAGAGCCGGGTTGGTGCTGCGTGGGCCGAAGACGTGGGCGTTGGGTGGATGGGAAGTTGGCTGGACAATGATGCCCAAATGTCACCAAATGTGGGACCAAGTGCTCTGTGCAGCCAATTCCTAGCAGCATCCCTCAGTGAGCAGCACTTGGGCCAACCCTGTGGAACATCTTTATTCTCCCTGTGTGTGATGGGACGGAGCTCCCTCTCAGCTCCTCTGTGCATGAGGCAGAGCTGGGCGGAGGCCTTGAACAACCTCCTCTGGTTCAGCCTGCCTGGAGCAGGAGACACAGACAAGATGATGGTCAGGGCTCTCTGCCAACCTGAGTTATTCCATGTTCAGGGAATCTTTCCCTTGGAGAGGACTGTGAAGACACAACAGGTGGAGGAAGAGGAAGAAAAAAAGAAGCAGAAGAGATCGAAAACGTGTCCATGTAAACACAGCAGCTGCTGTGAAGAATGTTTCTCTACTCCAGTGGTTGATAGGAAACATATTTGGTAAACCTGATCACAGAAGCAGACTGTGATGTGGTCAGGTGCTGGGCCATCAGGAGCAGGATGGATGAGTGTGGTCTGATGAGGTCACTGGTGTCTCAGCAACTCCTGATCCAGCAGAAAGCGTCTGGCTGTGAAGGAGCCTGTGAGGTCAGTGGTGTCTCTGGAGGTGATTGGCCAGCAGCAGGAACTAGGCTGGGAAGGTCCCTCTGCCAAAGTGTCCCACAGACCCTACCCAGGCAGAGGGCTTGGATAGGGGTTGTCATGTCCATTAGGCCTGAGGACACGGCGAGACAGCAGCAGGAACATGGCTTGTTTGTGTCTCTCTGAGCAGCTGAAAGGCCAGCAGCAGTCCTGTGGTTTAGAAGATCATGGTGAGGTTCCTTCTTTCTGGTCAGGTGAAAGGCCCCCAGAAGGATGATGGGTTGTGTTTCCTGCTTGAAGGGCAGTTTCTGAGAAGGTCGAGTTATGCGTGGTGGTGGGACAAAGCAGGAGAGAGAAGAAAATGTCACCCAGTGCAACTTGGAAGGTGGAGCCTGGATGTGAGAAGGAAGAAATGTCCCTGGAAGGGCACTGCTGTGGTACAGGAGGTCACTCAGAGGGAGTTTGGATCAGCCCATGGCTTTGTGTCTGAAGGACCAGCCGGTGAGGGCCATTGCACATGCCCACCTCCCCCTGTCCCAGCAAGAGCCCTGAGCACTGTGTGAGGGACACCATCTGCCTTGGCAGGGGCTGGGGCTCAGGGCTTGGCCCTCTGGCTTGATGTATCACATCTGGTACCTAAAGCCCCACTCAGTCCCTTGCTCACTCCTCCACAACAAGAGGGGAGAAAACGGGAAGGACAAAGGCAAGAAACAACCCGCCATGGGCTGAGAGAAAGAATTTAATAAGTGAAGGGAGAGAAAAAGAACAGAGCAGGAAGCGGCTGCTGGAGAAGCCACCACTCCCGGCAGCAGAGCAAAGGCCAGACAGTCTTCAAGCAACGGCCGCTTTGCAGAAGCTGCCTCCCAGATTCAGCGCTGGGCAAGACCGCCTGTGGCTCGGAGTATCTCAGATCAGCTCTGCTGCCTTGGTCTCCTCCCAGACTCCTGCCCACCCACAGCCTCCTCTAACTGTGGGGGCAGAGGGCAAGTCACAGAAGGCCTTGACGCTCTGCCGGCACTGAGCAGCACTAGCTACAACATCGGTGTCTTCTCAGCACCGATTCAGCCACCAGCGCAAAGCACAGCCCCAGACGGGCTGCGGTCAAGACAAGGAACTCCATCCCAGCCAGGCCCAGCACAATCTCCACCCCTTATCAGTACCGTCTGCATGCTGCTCAGGTCCCGCCGTACCTAATGCCTTTGTATCACTCCCCACCACCCCCTGCCCTGCCCTCTGACGCGACACACGCACACACAGCGTTTGGCTGCTGTGGCTCTGGTGGAGCTGGGCAAGTCCCAGCCCACTTGTGACTTCTCCCCACACTCCGTCATCTGGAGTTTTTGAATCATCGCCCTAAGGACAAGGCAAAACATGTAGCTCCAGCCTGCACCTCCAAATGGTCTTACAGGGCTCTGTGAGATCCTCCACAGCCATGGGGAAAGGGGGTCCCCCCCATCACCCCACTTCTTGGTGTGACACCTGGAAACCAAGTTTGCAGGTCACAGGCCCAGTGGCTGGTTTCTCTCGTTCACGGGGTTCTTTTGGGGGATCCCTTTGGGTCTTTTTCCTCTTGGTCCCCATGCACATGTTCTCCTGAGCTTGGCATTCTGTCCTGGTGTTGCCTGTTCACCGCCCCCGTGGCCTGTGTCTCGCTGCTCTGCTCAGAGCCCACACTCTGCCCCAGGAACACGGCATGGCCACCCTGCAGTGCTGGGCTGGGCTGGAGGGGCCTCCCAGTCCCCTCACAGGACCGGGCCCTTCTTTCCATGTGACAGGACTTGTTATGGGGGTCCTGGAAGCCTCCTAGAAGGGGGCCGTAGCCCATGGGCATGTTCCAGCGTGTCCATGCCCCACCACCCTTCAGGCATCCCTCCACCCTCTTGAAGGTGCCGGCACCACCCACATGTGAGGGCTCCTTCTGCAGCCTGGGGAAGGGGCGGACCACGACCTGGCCTTCTCCTTGTCTTCCTGTTCACATGTCAACTGTCCCTGCTCTCTCCACCGGCTCCCACTGCAGAAGGGCTCATTGCTTTACACCCATGGTTCAGTGGCTCGGGTAGGAACTTCCGGCAGCTTTACACGGGCTGGTTTGTACCTGGAAATCTAGACGCGGCTGCAGAGAAGTGGATCTGTGGAAATACTGTATCTAGTGACAAACAAATAAAACACGTGTTTGTACAGATTTGCACCGTTTTTACTGACTCTACAGATATTTTCTGGAAATGGATCTATTCTATCAAGGCATGTATTCTTATCTCTGAGCAGTTGCTGGAGCAAAGGAGGCCGGCAGCCAATCCCAGGGCTGCCTGACAACACGTGGCTGTGCAGGTGTCCAGAAATGGCTGTCAGCCAGTCACGATGCCGGATGGAAAGAGGAGGGGAATGAGGCTGTGGGCAGTGGCGCCTCTCTGCGTGTCATGGTGGGCGCTTCCTTTGCTGACATGGCCCTGGGGATGGTGCAAACCCCCCAGCCTGAGCTGGGCCTCCAGGGCTGGGAAAGGCTCCGGTTTCCCCAGAGCTCCAGCCCATGGCAGTGACTGTCTCCAGACACGTGTCGGGGAGTTAAACCAACAGGAACCACCAGCCCCGCCCGAGCTCTCGGGGCAGTGGGTTGGAGCTGCTCGTCCTGGGGACCCTGCAGCTGTCCCAGCACCACCCGTGGGCACCATTCCACAGCGTCACAAAAAGAGCCCTCACTCTGGGTGGGTGCCCTGGCCTTCACCAATGGGGCTGACCAAACTAGCGGCCTCTGTCCCAGTTTGAGCCCAGACTCCCTTGTTTTGGAAATGTGCCCCACAGAGTATCGGGATTATTTCATACAAGCTCCATAAACCCGGCATCCCATTGGCTGAAAGTGCAGGTCAAGAGATTTCTTCCGGCAGATGCTCCTTAAAACCTGCAGCCAGGAGGAGTCTCCTCCTCTCTGGACACCAGACAGCTCCGGAGGAAGAGCCGCAGCGAGAGGGCTGGCTGCCGCCCAGGCCGAAAGCCTGCGGCCTGCCCCCCCACCCGGGGCCTAACTCAGAACTGGTTCTGTCTATCGGCGCCCAGCTCTGCTGTGAGCTGTTGTGGGACTCAGTCAGCATCTCTCTCTCTCGTATCGGGTGAGAGAGGAGATATTTCTCACTCGGCGAGAATCTACCGCTGGATTCGGACGCGGGGGAAGCTCACCCCCCTTCGCGTTCCGGCCGCGAGGGCTTCTCCTTTATCTGAAGCCGCCGCTTCGGTCCGGAGTGTCCTTGAAGTTTTCTTACACAGACACTGAAAAAGGTCTCCCTGCGAACTCGTTAAAATACTTCTCTAAGCTGTTAAAAACTCTTAATCACTTGGCCCGCCGCCATTGTGGACAGACGCCATCTCCTGAGCTACCACTCTGGCGTGACGTCATCTCCTGGCCTGGGGCCAATCGGCCATAATTGTAGTTTTTTTCCTTTTCTTCCCTTTGCAGTATGTTAACTCTTACTGTATTGTTTCCTGTTTTACATTTAATATATAGTTGTGTGATATGACAGTACTTTAGAATTTTTATTAAAAGTTTGTTTCAGTTTCCCATCCATATATTCCGAGATTTGAGTTTTGTTTCCCTTTTCCCTATATCAGTAAGGGATTTAAGGAGCGTTAGGGACCTTGAGTTCTGCTCGGAGGCTCAACCCCTAACACCTCCTACGATGGAGGGACAACGTCGGCAAAGAAGGGAAGAACAACGAGTGTCACCTCCCTGCACTGGTGTGAGGCCTTGCACACGTCCCCGCAACGTTCTTGTTACTCAACTGGAGAGAGACGGAGCTGACGGATGGACCGTTGGAGAAGGAACTGTCTGGCTGGTGCTGTCCAGAACAGCCAACGGCTCCATGTGCAAGGGCAAACCAGTAACACGTGGGGACCCTCGAGGGTCTCTACTGGCACCGGTGATATTTAGTAGCTTCCTCAGCGCCACAGAGAGCAGAGTCGAGGGCACCCTCAGCAGGTTGGCAGGTGACACCAAGCTGCGTGGCGCAGTTGACAGGCCAGAGGGAAGGGGTGACCTCCAGAGAGATCTTGCCAGGCTGGAGGAGTGGGCCCGTGTGACCCTCAGGAGGTTCCACAAGGCCAAGTGCAAGGTCCTGCCCCTGGGTACGGGCAATGCCCAGTGTTTATACAGGCTGGGGGATGATGGGATTGAGAGGAGCCCCCTGAGGCTTTCAGGTCTCCCCAAGGCCACCCGGGAAACATTCCCCTGCAGCTGACCCTGCTGAAGACATGAAATCATCGAATCACCGAATCATGGAGGTTGGAAAAGCCCCTCAAGATCATCCCATGCAGGGGGTGCGGGACAAACCCGCATGTCCCAGTCCGTGGGGATTCAGTGCCTGCCTGGAGAGACGAAAGCCCGGCCCAGAGAGAAGGGACACAAAGTGCTGCAAAGCCTGGCCACACATGGCGGGCAGTGGGGGGTCCGTCCAGCCTGTGGTGCCCACGAGGTGCCTTCGTGGCCTGCGCTGGGGGTGCCCCAGAAAAGGGTGTGGGCTGGGGGTGCAGGAAGGCCCCTGGGCCCAGGCTGGGGCTCTGGGATCTGCGGTGAAGCCGGGAGGGCTGAGTCCGTGGGGCAGGGAAGCTGCGCCCCTCCCTGAACGCGGCACAGAACCCAGGGGTGCCGGCTTCTTGGGCATGGTCCTCTGCTGCCCCCAGCCCAAAGCCCTGGGGTGGTTGGTCCCTCCCGAAGCCCGGTGCACCCAGGGCTGGCCCCGGCTGCTGCTGGCATCTCCCAGGATGAATCTCCTGTGCAGAGAGACCCCCAGGCGTGCGGGCTGCCAGCCCTCCCCTCCACCAGGCTGCTCCTGCCCGTGGTGCTGCCAGAGAGGACGCAGGTGTTGGGGGGCTGCCCGAGGAGGGCGACATGGGCATGAGCGCACACGCCCAGGCAGAGCGGAGCTTTGCTGAAGGGCTTTATTGAGCAGGAGAGGGAAAGGGCCCAGGGCTCCCAGGGGATCAGGGCGGGTCGTCCAGGGATGACCATCTCCTCATGCCGCTGGACGGGGACAGCACTGGTCTGTCACCACCACTTCCTGTCCTGAAAGACAGAGCCCAAAATGAGACGCGCAGTGTCCGCTGGGACAGGAGCAGGGCCTTGTCCCCACTCCCTCTCTCTGCACAGACCTGCCGAAGGAGAAGGGAACCAGAGCCCTCAGCAGACCTGGGACAGGACTTGGCTCTCCTGAGACCCACATGGCACCCAGAGCCCCTTGCCCAGGGTCTCATTCCCCGGGATGCCCCTAAATCTCCCCAAGGCCTGCCCAGCCCCGACGCTGATCCTGGGGCCCTGGATGGCACCAGAGCCCCTGCCTGGCTGCATGGGGACCCTGGGGCTCCATCGAGCCCCACTGAAGGCAAGGACAGGCCTGGGGGCAGCTCTGTCCAGCTCCCCTTGGGACATGGTGCTGGGACACTCTCCTCTCCTTCCCTCCCCCACAGCCAGATCTGCCCTGCCCTGAGCACCCGGGGATCCCGTGGGGCCCAGGGTCCTCTGTGGGGCTGGAGACGCCCTGATGCTGCTCACCTAGACCTAGCCACGTACACGCAGGAGATCCACGGGTCCAACACTCAAAACAGCATTAGGCACAGGAAACTGGGGAGAAAGGGAGGGTGAGGGACACAGTTGGTGCCCTGGGGTGTGCTGGGGGGCAGGGGAAAGCACTGAGGTCTTTGGGGCAGGTGCCTCTTGGGAGAACAGGGGTCCGTGAGCTTGTGTATTGGTGAACAGAAAGCCGTGGGGGTGCTGGGGAAGGGTCCACTTGGGTGTGTGGCTGTGTGCTGGGGCATCCTGGGGTGTACTGGGATGGGTGGGAGTGCAGTGGGGGCCCTGGGGAAGGTGCTCTCCCTGGAAAATCACTTGGGTGCAGAGGCCTTCTCTGGGGTTGCAGTGGGGTGCACTGGGATGTACTGGGTGACACTGGGATGCCCTGGAGTGTGGTGGCCGTGGAGGGGAGCGTCTGGGGCCAGCAGTATTTGTGGTACCCACCTCATCAGCGCCCAATTGCACAGCTCGTTCTAACCGCACCTGTAGAGAGACCATGAGAGCTGGGCGTCCCCGGTTCCAGCAAGGGATGGGGGGACCAAAGTGCCCTCCAGTTCCCCACACTGGATGCCCTCCAAGACCACTCCACTACTTACATTCCCACTGAGATCTCCACTTTGGTCCACGGATGCCTGAGGAAGAAGAGCAAAGGGGTGGTGTGGATTGGACCTTGGTGGGGTGGTGGGTGCTGGGGCATCCTGGGGTGTACTGGGGTGTACTGGGATGGATGGGAATGCAGTGGGGGCCCTGGGGAAGGGGCCCTCCCTGGGAAAACACTGGGGTGCAGAGGCATTCTCTGGGGTTGCAGTGGGGTGCACTGGGGTGTGCTGGGTGACACTGGGATGCCCTGGAGTGTGGTGGCCGTGGAGGGGAGCGTCTGGGGCCAGCAGAACTTGTAGTACCCACCTGAGCCCTCATCGGTGGCACATCTTGGTCTAACTGGACCTGTAGAGAGACCATGAGAGCTCAGTGGTCACTGGGCTGTCCCCGGTCCCAGCAAGGCATGGGGGCACCAAAGTGCCTTCCAGTTCCCCAAGACCACCCCACTACTTACAGCCACATCGCGAACTCTCCTTCGGTCCACGGATGCCTGAGGAAGGAGAGGAAAGGGATGGTGTGGATTGGACCTCGGTGGGGCTGTGGGAGGGGCACAGGTGTCCCCAGTCCCCTCAGGCCCGTGGCTTCCCCTTGCTCTGAGCGGGGAAAAATCCCTTCGGCTCTCCCCAGCCCCATGTAGAAGAATTAATCATGAGCTTAACTTTCTACTATTGTAACATTAGAGAATAGAATATTGGTTTAGTTATTGATACAGGTGTGTATGGAACAAAACTGCTCCTTCATCCTTGTATAATCCTTACCAAGGCTGGCCTAAACCCCAGTCAAGCTGAATCGACAGAGAATTAGCTATATTCAAGGTTAGAGCGTGGATTAACTTAAAATAGATGATTTTAGGTAGTTATCTGTTTGAAGTAGACAAAGAATACAATAGAACAATTTAAGTTTTCCCAGATTTTGAAGGTGGTTCTCATTCTGTGACTCGAGCAACTGAGGACCGAGACAAGTGGAATGAACCTTGAAGAGAGAAATGAAGTGAAGAAGAGGACATCTGCTGAGACAAAGGAATTGCATAAACTTTTTGATTAATGAAGAATGAAGGACTGAGAATCGGTGGGAAAAAGTCAAGGACTTTAACTAGTGACATAATGTTAGAAAAGAAAACTAGATATACTAAGGATGTGCGCTGTGTGCTTCGCCACTCACTGAGGTGATGGCCCAACTCTGAGCTGTGGAATAAAGCAAACCTAGAGTTACCCACAGATTGGTAAAATTCTTTAACACCCCATCCCTCACCGCTTCCCCGGGGATCCCTGTTCCTGCAGGGACCAGGGGTGGGGATGGGGACAAAGAGATGTGGGGAATTCAGGGCCTTCAAAGAGGATGGGGTTGCTGCTGGGGGGACCGCAAAGACCGGGCACTGGGGTGAATTATGGGACTGCAAGGGACTGGTCTGGGGGTGTTGAAGGGACGGGATTGCGTAGGGTGCAAGTGAGGGGTGAAGGAAGTCAAAGGTTGGGGATGTGGGGACTTGAAGCGGGGTGGTTGGTGGGGGCAGAAGGGAGAGGTGTGCAGAGGGCAAAAGGGAGGGTCTTGGGAGAGGGTTTGGCAGTGGGGCTTCAAGGAAGGGGATGTGGGGCCACTGCCCCAATGGACAGGCTGAAACGCCGAGGACTGAGGGAAAGACCGGAAGATGCATTGGGAACGGTCACTGCGAGGGCATGTGGGGACCCCAGTCAGGACACGGAGGAGATCGTGGGGGAGGAGATGTCTGAGGGGACCAAAAGGATGGGATGGGAAGGCCCAAAAGGGGGTGTGTGGGGGCAGCATGACAAGAAACTGGGGGGCTCCCCTCAAGAGTTTGCTGTGGACCCTCACAGGGAGTGGCCAGGTCCAACCATCCAGTGAGGAAGTGGTTCTCTGGGCACAAGCACCTTCTCTGCAGGGGGATTGGAGGGGCCAGAGGGGATTGGGGGAGGGAGAAAGCTGCATTGCCCAGGGCTGGAGGTGCAGGGCAGCCTCGAGGAGCTCCTTGCCTGCAAAAGGGAGAGGCCAACTCAAGGGCTCTCGTGCTCCCCACCAAAATGTCATGGCGCAGGAGAGCTGGTGTCCTGCAGCCAAGAGCCATCCCCAGCCTCGAGCCCCTCCTCGCGGCATTGGGGACTCACCTCAGCATCTCCCGGGGTGCACAGCAGGATGGTGCAGAGCAGGGCCACGCTGAGCACTGCCACCTTCATCTTCCTCTGCAGTGTGGGGAGTCCTGGGTGAAGCTGCAGAAGGGGAGGGACACCTTTATGCCTCCCAGGACTCCTCCTCCTTGGCCCCCTTGCTGAGAGTCCCCGGGGCAAAGCCAGGCTTGGCAGAGACACCAGCCCTGGCAACAAGCCCAGCCCCGGCCCGGAGTCACCCCCGCCTGCGGCACGGATCCAGCCACCTTCCCTGGCACCAGCCCAGCTTCCTGCATGGGGCAGCTGCCCAGGGGAGGGCCCAGGCTCTGCGGGTGGTGAGGCGGGGCGGGCAGTAGACCCCTGACAGCCGGACACCCCATGGTGACCACCCACTGCTCCAGCATGAACCATGCTCCAACAGCCCCCAAAGCCAGATCCCCCCATCTCCCAGTGCCCCTCCCCTCCCAGCACCGCCATCCCCTAGTGCCCCTCACTTCCAGCACTGCCATCTCCCAGTACCCCTCACCTCCAGAGCTGGCCGAGGAGGGCAGTGCTGGGGGAGCGGGGAGGAGCAGCTCCTGGGGCACCCCGCATGACGGGTCTCCCTGGCTGCCCTGGGGACAGGCTGGAGCCCAGCGCCGGCGGCAGCCCCGGAGGAGCAGCCTGACAGCTGAGCTGTCCCTGTCCTTGGCCACAGCCCGGGGGCAGGGGAGTCCTGCAGGAGGGGAGCTGGGAGCAGCTGGCCATGGAGCTGTCTCCCCAGGGCCCTGTGTCCCTCGCCCTCTCCAGCCCTGCCTGCCCTGCACCTACCCCAGGCTTTCCAGGAGCGTTTCCTGCACAGCCCCCCTGGGCCAAACAGCCCCGTCCTGGGGGCCCTGGGCAGCGTCCTCTGGCCAGGCTGGGGCAGGGGCAGTGGGGGATTGACCACAACTGCTTCAGCTCTGCCCTCGTGCTGGGGAGAGCCGCGGGGGGAAGCTGCTGGTTGGGCTCCCACAAGCCAAGCCAGACCTTTCCCAGCGATGCAGCATCGATGGCCCCGTCCTTCCCAGCCAGCACCTTCCCGTCATCTGCCATCACTGTTCTCTTCATGGGTGCCAGTGCCCCAAGGAGCAGAGGGAAGAGCTGGTTCCTCTGCTGGCAGGGCCATCCTCAGAATGCAGAGGGGCCCGTTTGGGATGCCCAGGCTCAGGCAGCCCCTGACTGGCCTCCCTGCGGATTCACACCGCTGTTGGAAGAGAGAGACACAAGCTGGGAAGCCAAGGCTGGTGCTCAAGATCTGGTTGAGGTTTTGAGGGCAGGGGGAGGTTGGCCTGAGTTCCAGTGAACCCCAGGGGTCACTGGTTTTGGTCCCATGATGCTGCAGGCTCCTGGCACGGTGTCAAAGAAGCCGGTCTGGTGTCATCCACATGAGAAGAGATCAGTGCAAATACCCTGAGAAGCGGTTCAGGAGAACTGGAACTGGCTCTGGTGCTTCGCTGACATTATCTGCCATTATTGAAGGGTTCTGGTGACATCTTCACGGGACATTAACTAGAAACACGAGATCTGTTGTGGATCAGTTGTGAAAACATTGAAGGCGCTTGACGTGACTATTTGCTCTGGAACTGGCCCAGGAGCGGGCAGTGACCCAGAAGATTTTCCTTTTCACAGAATCACAGAATCATTTGGCTTGGAAGAGACCTTCAAAATCATCAAGTCCAGCCATTCCCCAGCACTGCCAGGTACCCACTGAACCCCATCCCTCAGCACCACCTCGACACGTCTGGGAAACCCCTCCAGGGATGGGGACTCCACCACTCCCTTGGGCAGCCTGGGCCAGGCCTGGACAACCCCAGTGGGGAAGAAGTGGTTCCTCAGGGACAACCTCAACCTCCCCCGGAGAAACTTGCGGCCATTTCTTCTCGTCCTGTTGCTTGTTCCTGGGGAGAAGAGACCAACCCCCACCTCACTCCAACCTCCTTCAAGTAGTTCTCGAGAGCCAGAAGGTCTCCCTGGAGCCTCCTTTTGCCAAGGCTCAACCCCTCCAGGTCCCTCAGCCGCTCCTCAGTGCACTTGCTCTCCAGACACTGCACCAGCTTCGTTGCCTTTCTCTGGACACGCTCCAGCCCCTCAATGTCCTTCTGGCAGTGAGGGGCCCAAACTGAACCCAGGATTTGAGGTGTGGCCTCACCAGTGGAAAATCCCTGCCCTGGTCCTGCTGGCCACACCAGTGCTGATACAAGCCAGGATGCTGTGGGCCTTCTTGGCCACCTGGGCACACTGCTGGCTCCTCTCCAGCTGCTGCCACCAGCACTCCCAGTGTCTTTTCTGCTGGGCAGTTTCCATCCACTCCTCCCCCCATCTGTACCGCTGCAGGGGGTTGGTGTGACCCAAGGGCAGGACCCAGCACTTGGTCTTGTTGAACTTCATACCACTGGCCTCAGCTCATCGATCCAGCCTGTCCAGACCCCTCTGGGGAGCTTCCTGACCTTCAGGCACATCAACACACCCACCCAACTTGGTGTCATCTGTGAACGGACTGAGGGTGCCCTCGATCCCCTCATCCAGATCATTGATAAACGTGTTGAACAGGACACGCCCCAGCACTGAGCCCTGGGGACACCACTGGTGACCGGCCACCAGCTGGATTGAACTCCAGTCCCCACCACTCTGGGCCCGCCCATCCAGCCAGTTTTGGATCCAGTGAAGAGGACACTCCTCCAAGCCAGGAGCACCCAGTTTCTGCAGGAGAATGCTGTGGGAAACGCTGTCAAAGGCCTGACTAAAGTCCGGGTAGACACATCCACAGCTCTTCCCTCGTCCACCAAGCGGGTCACCTGGTCATAGAAGGAGATCAAGGTGGTCAAACAGGACCTGCCCTTCATAACCCCATGCTGACTGGGATTGATCACCTCATTGTCCTGTACATGCCGTGTGATGGCACTCAAGGTGATCTGCTCCATGACTTTCCTCAGCACCGAGGTCACAGTGACAGGCCTGGAGTTCCCTGGGTCCTCCTTCCGGCCCTTCTTGGAGACAGGTGTCCCATTGGTCAACCTCCAGTCCATTGGTATCTCCCCCATTAGCCAGGACTACTGGGAAATGATAGAAAGTGACTTGGTGAGCCCTTCCACCAGCTCCCTCAGCACCCTTGGGTGGCAGGTACAGGCACCCTGACAAGGAACTGGGAAAGACCAGGGCTTGCACAAATGCCTGATGAAGATCATCTCGACGCCTCAGGGCTGTTACTTGGGGCCCTTACTTGGGGTCTAGGCCCTGAGCCTGCCTTTGTCATGTGGTTTTCCCCAACTCATGAGAACGACCAGAGCTCACATTCGCCTGGGGTGTAAATGGAGCCCTGCCCGAGAACCAAACCGAGACGGTCATCCTCAGAGCAGCAGCTTTAAAGGTTAAAGGGTGAAGGAGTCTCCCTGACCTTTCCTCGACTCCCCAGTCCCCAGATCAGCTCATGAATGGGAACCAGGAAGTCCCACCGGTGTGATATTGTCACTGGTGCACTCTCACGGCAGCAATTGGCACCTGCTGTTCTGGAGCTCACGGCAACCCCACAAAAGAAGGGTCCTCTGAGGGACCAGCTGAGCTAAACAGCTCTTTCATCATGAACCTGGTCCCGCAGACAGACCCACGTGTGCCACGTGCTGTGACCCACCGGTCCCCTTTCCCCAGGGCAGAAGAAGCTGACTTTGAACAGCAGAGACACTGGTGGGTACAGGAGAGGAAGACATCCCTTCTGAACCGCTGGCCCAAGGGATGGGACAGTTTGTCCACAGCCCAGGCTCAGGCCTGTGGGAAGGAAGGGAAATTCTCAGGCAGTTCCTGGAGCTGCTGCCCAACCCACCCCCAGCTACTGCCTCCACCTCTGTCATCCAGCTCATGAGCACCAGGCTGTTGGCAGAGGTGAAGTGGCCTTCAAAGGCCACCTGCCTGATTTGTACCAAGCCCAAAGGCAGCCTTGACCTCTCCTAAGTCAATATTCCTCAGCTGGGACAGAACAGACAAGTCATCAATTCTTTTCCAAATGATTCAGGATCCAAATGACGTCAGAGCACCTCAATAGTTCAGCCATGGGTGACTGAGCTGTCTGAGATAACACTCCAAGGTGCCACGGTCCACATGAAAATCTTCTGGCCGCTCCTGGGCCAGTTCCAGAGCAAATAGTCACGTCAAGCGCCTTCAATGTTTTCACAACTGATCCACAACAGATCTCGTGTTTCTAGTTAATGTCCCGTGAAGATGTCACCAGAACCCTTCAATAATGGCAGATAATGTCAGCGAAGCACCAGAGCCAGTTCCAGTTCTCCTGAACCGCTTCTCAGGGTATTTGCACTGATCTCTTCTCATGTGGATGACACCAGACCGGCTTCTTTGACACCGTGCCAGGAGCCTGCAGCATCATGGGACCAAAACCAGTGACCCCTGGGGTTCACTGGAACTCAGGCCAACCTCCCCCTGCCCTCAAAACCTCAACCAGATCTTGAGCACCAGCCTTGGCTTCCCAGCTTGTGTCTCTCTCTTCCAACAGCGGTGTGAATCCGCAGGGAGGCCAGTCAGGGGCTGCCTGAGCCTGGGCATCCCAAACGGGCCCCTCTGCATTCTGAGGATGGCCCTGCCAGCAGAGGAACCAGCTCTTCCCTCTGCTCCTTGGGGCACTGGCACCCATGAAGAGAACAGTGATGGCAGATGACGGGAAGGTGCTGGCTGGGAAGGACGGGGCCATCGATGCTGCATCGCTGGGAAAGGTCTGGCTTGGCTTGTGGGAGCCCAACCAGCAGCTTCCCCCCGCGGCTCTCCCCAGCACGAGGGCAGAGCTGAAGCAGTTGTGGTCAATCCCCCACTGCCCCTGCCCCAGCCTGGCCAGAGGACGCTGCCCAGGGCCCCCAGGACGGGGCTGTTTGGCCCAGGGGGGCTGTGCAGGAAACGCTCCTGGAAAGCCTGGGGTAGGTGCAGGGCAGGCAGGGCTGGAGAGGGCGAGGGACACAGGGCCCTGGGGAGACAGCTCCATGGCCAGCTGCTCCCAGCTCCCCTCCTGCAGGACTCCCCTGCCCCCGGGCTGTGGCCAAGGACAGGGACAGCTCAGCTGTCAGGCTGCTCCTCCGGGGCTGCCGCCGGCGCTGGGCTCCAGCCTGTCCCCAGGGCAGCCAGGGAGACCCGTCATGCGGGGTGCCCCAGGAGCTGCTCCTCCCCGCTCCCCCAGCACTGCCCTCCTCGGCCAGCTCTGGAGGTGAGGGGCACTGGGAGATGGCAGTGCTGGGAGGTGAGGGGCACTAGGGGATGGCGGTGCTGGGAGGGGAGGGGCACTGGGAGATGGGGGGATCTGGCTTTGGGGGCTGTTGGAGCATGGTTCATGCTGGAGCAGTGGGTGGTCACCATGGGGTGTCCGGCTGTCAGGGGTCTACTGCCCGCCCCGCCTCACCACCCGCAGAGCCTGGGCCCTCCCCTGGGCAGCTGCCCCATGCAGGAAGCTGGGCTGGTGCCAGGGAAGGTGGCTGGATCCGTGCCGCAGGCGGGGGTGACTCCGGGCCGGGGCTGGGCTTGTTGCCAGGGCTGGTGTCTCTGCCAAGCCTGGCTTTGCCCCGGGGACTCTCAGCAAGGGGGCCAAGGAGGAGGACTCCTGGGAGGCATAAAGGTGCCCCTCCCCTTCTGCAGCTTCACCCAGGACTCCCCACACGGTAGAGGAAGGTGGCAGTGCTCAGCGTGGCTCTGCTCTGCACCATCCTGCTGTTCACTCTGGGGATGCTCAGGTGAGTCCCCAATGCCACGGGGAGGGGCTCAAGGCTGGGGATGGCTCTTGGCTGCAGGACACCAGCTCTCCTGCACAATGACATTTTGGTGGGGAGCACGAGAACCCTTGACTTGGCCTCTCCCTTTCACAGTCAAGGAGCATCTCGAGGCTGCCCTGCACCTCCAGTCCTGGGCAATGCCCCTTTCTCCCTCCCCCAATCCCCTCTGACCCCTCCAATCTCCCCACAGAGAAGCTGCTTGTGCCCAGAGAACCACTTCCTCACTGGATGGTTGGACCTGGCCACTCCCTGTGAGGGTCCACAGCAAACTCTTGAGGGGAGCCCCCCAGTTTCTTGTCATGCTGCCCCCACACACCCCCTTTTGGGCCTTCCCATCCCATCCTTTTGGTCCCCTCAGACATCTCCTCCCCCACGATCTCCTCCGTGTCCTGACTGGGGTCCCCACATGCCCTCGCAGTGACCGTTCCCAATGCATCTTCCGGTCTTTCCCTCAGTCCTCGGCGTTTCAGCCTGTCCATTGGGGCAGTGGCCCCACATCCCCTTCCTTGAAGCCCCACTGCCAAACCCTCTCCCAAGACCCTCCCTTTTGCCCTCTGCACACCTCTCCCTTCTGCCCCCACCAACCACCCCGCTTCAAGTCCCCACATCCCCAACCTTTGACTTCCTTCACCCCTCACTTGCACCCTACGCAATCCCGTCCCTTCAACACCCCCAGACCAGTCCCTTGCAGTCCCATAATTCACCCCAGTGCCCGGTCTTTGCGGTCCCCCCAGCAGCAACCCCATCCTCTTTGAAGGCCCTGAATTCCCCACATCTCTTTGTCCCCATCCCCACCCCTGGTCCCTGCAGGAACAGGGATCCCCGGGGAAGCGGTGAGGGATGGGGTGTTAAAGAATTTTACCAATCTGTGGGTAACTCTAGGTTTGCTTTATTCCACAGCTCAGAGTTGGGCCATCACCTCAGTGAGTGGCGAAGCACACAGCGCACATCCTTAGTATATCTAGTTTTCTTTTCTAACATTATGTCACTAGTTAAAGTCCTTGACTTTTTCCCACCGATTCTCAGTCCTTCATTCTTCATTAATCAAAAAGTTTATGCAATTCCTTTGTCTCAGCAGATGTCCTCTTCTTCACTTCATTTCTCTCTTCAAGGTTCATTCCACTTGTCTCGGTCCTCAGTTGCTCGAGTCACAGAATGAGAACCACCTTCAAAAATCTGGGAAAACTTAAATTGTTCTATTGTATTCTTTGTCTACTTCAAACAGATAACTACCTAAAATCATCTATTTTAAGTTAATCCACGCTCTAACCTTGAATATAGCTAATTCTCTGTCGATTCAGCTTGACTGGGGTTTAGGCCAGCCTTGGTAAGGATTATACAAGGATGAAGGAGCAGTTTTGTTCCATACACACCTGTATCAATAACTAAACCAATATTCTATTCTCTAATGTTACAATAGTAGAAAGTTAAGCTCATGATTAATTCTTCTACATGGGGCTGGGGAGAGCCGAAGGGATTTTTCCCCGCTCAGAGCAAGGGGAAGCCACGGGCCTGAGGGGACTGGGGACACCTGTGCCCCTCCCACAGCCCCACCGAGGTCCAATCCACACCATCCCTTTCCTCTCCTTCCTCAGGCATCCGTGGACCGAAGGAGAGTTCGCGATGTGGCTGTAAGTAGTGGGGTGGTCTTGGGGAACTGGAAGGCACTTGGTGCCCCCATGCCTTGCTGGGACCGGGGACAGCCCAGTGACCACTGAGCTCTCATGGTCTCTCTACAGGTCCAGTTAGACCAAGATGTGCCACCGATGAGGGCTCAGGTGGGTACTACAAGTTCTGCTGGCCCCAGACGCTCCCCTCCACGGCCACCACACTCCAGGGCATCCCAGTGTCACCCAGCACACCCCAGTGCACCCCACTGCAACCCCAGAGAATGCCTCTGCACCCCAGTGTTTTCCCAGGGAGGGCCCCTTCCCCAGGGCCCCCACTGCATTCCCATCCATCCCAGTACACCCCAGTACACCCCAGGATGCCCCAGCACCCACCACCCCACCAAGGTCCAATCCACACCACCCCTTTGCTCTTCTTCCTCAGGCATCCGTGGACCAAAGTGGAGATCTCAGTGGGAATGTAAGTAGTGGAGTGGTCTTGGAGGGCATCCAGTGTGGGGAACTGGAGGGCACTTTGGTCCCCCCATCCCTTGCTGGAACCGGGGACGCCCAGCTCTCATGGTCTCTCTACAGGTGCGGTTAGAACGAGCTGTGCAATTGGGCGCTGATGAGGTGGGTACCACAAATACTGCTGGCCCCAGACGCTCCCCTCCACGGCCACCACACTCCAGGGCATCCCAGTGTCACCCAGTACATCCCAGTGCACCCCACTGCAACCCCAGAGAAGGCCTCTGCACCCAAGTGATTTTCCAGGGAGAGCACCTTCCCCAGGGCCCCCACTGCACTCCCACCCATCCCAGTACACCCCAGGATGTCCCAGCACACAGCCACACACCCAGGTGGACCCTTCCCCAGCACCCCAACGGCTTTCTGTTCACCAATACACAAGCTCACGGACCCCTGTTCTCCCAAGAGGCACCTGCCCCAAAGACCTCAGTGCTTTCCCCTGCCCCCCAGCACACCCCAGGGCACCAACTGTGTCCCTCACCCTCCCTTTCTCCCCAGTTTCCTGTGCCTAATGCTGTTTTGAGTGTTGGACCCGTGGATCTCCTGCGTGTACGTGGCTAGGTCTAGGTGAGCAGCATCAGGGCGTCTCCAGCCCCACAGAGGACCCTGGGCCCCACGGGATCCCCGGGTGCTCAGGGCAGGGCAGATCTTGGCTGTGGGGGAGGGAAGGAGAGGAGAGTGTCCCAGCACCATGTCCCAAGGGGAGCTGGACAGAGCTGCCCCCAGGCCTGTCCTTGCCTTCAGTGGGGCTCGATGGAGCCCCAGGGTCCCCATGCAGCCAGGCAGGGGCTCTGGTGCCATCCAGGGCCCCAGGATCAGCGTCGGGGCTGGGCAGGCCTTGGGGAGATTTAGGGGCATCCCGGGGGAATGAGACCCTGGGCAAGGGGCTCTGGGTGCCATGTGGGTCTCAGGAGAGCCAAGTCCTGTCCCAGGTCTGCTGAGGGCTCTGGTTCCCTTCTCCTTCGGCAGGTCTGTGCAGAGAGAGGGAGTGGGGACAAGGCCCTGCTCCTGTCCCAGCGGACACTGCGCGTCTCATTTTGGGCTCTGTCTTTCAGGACAGGAAGTGGTGGTGACAGACCAGTGCTGTCCCCGTCCAGCGGCATGAGGAGATGGTCATCCCTGGACGACCCGCCCTGATCCCCTGGGAGCCCTGGGCCCTTTCCCTCTCCTGCTCAATAAAGCCCTTCAGCAAAGCTCCGCTCTGCCTGGGCGTGTGCGCTCATGCCCATGTCGCCCTCCTCGGGCAGCCCCCCAACACCTGCGTCCTCTCTGGCAGCACCACGGGCAGGAGCAGCCTGGTGGAGGGGAGGGCTGGCAGCCCGCACGCCTGGGGGTCTCTCTGCACAGGAGATTCATCCTGGGAGATGCCAGCAGCAGCCGGGGCCAGCCCTGGGTGCACCGGGCTTCGGGAGGGACCAACCACCCCAGGGCTTTGGGCTGGGGGCAGCAGAGGACCATGCCCAAGAAGCCGGCACCCCTGGGTTCTGTGCCGCGTTCAGGGAGGGGCGCAGCTTCCCTGCCCCACGGACTCAGCCCTCCCGGCTTCACCGCAGATCCCAGAGCCCCAGCCTGGGCCCAGGGGCCTTCCTGCACCCCCCAGCCCACACCCTTTTCTGGGGCACCCCCAGCGCAGGCCACGAAGGCACCTCGTGGGCACCACAGGCTGGACGGACCCCCCACTGCCCGCCATGTGTGGCCAGGCTTTGCAGCACTTTGTGTCCCTTCTCTCTGGGCCGGGCTTTCGTCTCTCCAGGCAGGCACTGAATCCCCACGGACTGGGACATGCGGGTTTGTCCCGCACCCCCTGCATGGGATGATCTTGAGGGGCTTTTCCAACCTCCATGATTCGGTGATTCGATGATTTCATGTCTTCAGCAGGGTCAGCTGCAGGGGAATGTTTCCCGGGTGGCCTTGGGGAGACCTGAAAGCCTCAGGGGGCTCCTCTCAATCCCATCATCCCCCAGCCTGTATAAACACTGGGCATTGCCCGTACCCAGGGGCAGGACCTTGCACTTGGCCTTGTGGAACCTCCTGAGGGTCACACGGGCCCACTCCTCCAGCCTGGCAAGATCTCTCTGGAGGTCACCCCTTCCCTCTGGCCTGTCAACTGCGCCACGCAGCTTGGTGTCACCTGCCAACCTGCTGAGGGTGCCCTCGACTCTGCTCTCTGTGGCGCTGAGGAAGCTACTAAATATCACCGGTGCCAGTAGAGACCCTCGAGGGTCCCCACGTGTTACTGGTTTGCCCTTGCACATGGAGCCGTTGGCTGTTCTGGACAGCACCAGCCAGACAGTTCCTTCTCCAACGGTCCATCCGTCAGCTCCGTCTCTCTCCAGTTGAGTAACAAGAACGTTGCGGGGACGTGTGCAAGGCCTCACACCAGTGCAGGGAGGTGACACTCGTTGTTCTTCCCTTCTTTGCCGACGTTGTCCCTCCATCGTAGGAGGTGTTAGGGGTTGAGCCTCCGAGCAGAACTCAAGGTCCCTAACGCTCCTTAAATCCCTTACTGATATAGGGAAAAGGGAAACAAAACTCAAATCTCGGAATATATGGATGGGAAACTGAAACAAACTTTTAATAAAAATTCTAAAGTACTGTCATATCACACAACTATATATTAAATGTAAAACAGGAAACAATACAGTAAGAGTTAACATACTGCAAAGGGAAGAAAAGGAAAAAAACTACAATTATGGCCGATTGGCCCCAGGCCAGGAGATGACGTCACGCCAGAGTGGTAGCTCAGGAGATGGCGTCTGTCCACAATGGCGGCGGGCCAAGTGATTAAGAGTTTTTAACAGCTTAGAGAAGTATTTTAACGAGTTCGCAGGGAGACCTTTTTCAGTGTCTGTGTAAGAAAACTTCAAGGACACTCCGGACCGAAGCGGCGGCTTCAGATAAAGGAGAAGCCCTCGCGGCCGGAACGCGAAGGGGGGGTGAGCTTCCCCCGCGTCCGAATCCAGCGGTAGATTCTCGCCGAGTGAGAAATAGCTCCTCTCTCACCCGATACGAGAGAGAGAGATGCTGACTGAGTCCCACAACAGCTCACAGCAGAGCTGGGCGCCGATAGACAGAACCAGTTCTGAGTTAGGCCCCGGGTGGGGGGGCAGGCCGCAGGCTTTCGGCCTGGGCGGCAGCCAGCCCTCTCGCTGCGGCTCTTCCTCCGGAGCTGTCTGGTGTCCAGAGAGGAGGAGACTCCTCCTGGCTGCAGGTTTTAAGGAGCATCTGCCGGAAGAAATCTCTTGACCTGCACTTTCAGCCAATGGGATGCCGGGTTTATGGAGCTTGTATGAAATAATCCCGATACTCTGTGGGGCACATTTCCAAAACAAGGGAGTCTGGGCTCAAACTGGGACAGAGGCCGCTAGTTTGGTCAGCCCCATTGGTGAAGGCCAGGGCACCCACCCAGAGTGAGGGCTCTTTTTGTGACGCTGTGGAATGGTGCCCACGGGTGGTGCTGGGACAGCTGCAGGGTCCCCAGGACGAGCAGCTCCAACCCACTGCCCCGAGAGCTCGGGCGGGGCTGGTGGTTCCTGTTGGTTTAACTCCCCGACACGTGTCTGGAGACAGTCACTGCCATGGGCTGGAGCTCTGGGGAAACCGGAGCCTTTCCCAGCCCTGGAGGCCCAGCTCAGGCTGGGGGGTTTGCACCATCCCCAGGGCCATGTCAGCAAAGGAAGCGCCCACCATGACACGCAGAGAGGCGCCACTGCCCACAGCCTCATTCCCCTCCTCTTTCCATCCGGCATCGTGACTGGCTGACAGCCATTTCTGGACACCTGCACAGCCACGTGTTGTCAGGCAGCCCTGGGATTGGCTGCCGGCCTCCTTTGCTCCAGCAACTGCTCAGAGATAAGAATACATGCCTTGATAGAATAGATCCATTTCCAGAAAATATCTGTAGAGTCAGTAAAAACGGTGCAAATCTGTACAAACACGTGTTTTATTTGTTTGTCACTAGATACAGTATTTCCACAGATCCACTTCTCTGCAGCCGCGTCTAGATTTCCAGGTACAAACCAGCCCGTGTAAAGCTGCCGGAAGTTCCTACCCGAGCCACTGAACCATGGGTGTAAAGCAATGAGCCCTTCTGCAGTGGGAGCCGGTGGAGAGAGCAGGGACAGTTGACATGTGAACAGGAAGACAAGGAGAAGGCCAGGTCGTGGTCCGCCCCTTCCCCAGGCTGCAGAAGGAGCCCTCACATGTGGGTGGTGCCGGCACCTTCAAGAGGGTGGAGGGATGCCTGAAGGGTGGTGGGGCATGGACACGCTGGAACATGCCCATGGGCTACGGCCCCCTTCTAGGAGGCTTCCAGGACCCCCATAACAAGTCCTGTCACATGGAAAGAAGGGCCCGGTCCTGTGAGGGGACTGGGAGGCCCCTCCAGCCCAGCCCAGCACTGCAGGGTGGCCATGCCGTGTTCCTGGGGCAGAGTGTGGGCTCTGAGCAGAGCAGCGAGACACAGGCCACAGGGGCGGTGAACAGGCAACACCAGGACAGAATGCCAAGCTCAGGAGAACATGTGCATGGGGACCAAGAGGAAAAAGACCCAAAGGGGATCCCCCAAAAGAACCCCGTGAACGAGAGAAACCAGCCACTGGGCCTGTGACCTGCAAACTTGGTTTCCAGGTGTCACACCAAGAAGTGGGGTGATGGGGGGGACCCCCTTTCCCCATGGCTGTGGAGGATCTCACAGAGCCCTGTAAGACCATTTGGAGGTGCAGGCTGGAGCTACATGTTTTGCCTTGTCCTTAGGGCGATGATTCAAAAACTCCAGATGACGGAGTGTGGGGAGAAGTCACAAGTGGGCTGGGACTTGCCCAGCTCCACCAGAGCCACAGCAGCCAAACGCTGTGTGTGCGTGTGTCGCGTCAGAGGGCAGGGCAGGGGGTGGTGGGGAGTGATACAAAGGCATTAGGTACGGCGGGACCTGAGCAGCATGCAGACGGTACTGATAAGGGGTGGAGATTGTGCTGGGCCTGGCTGGGATGGAGTTCCTTGTCTTGACTGCAGCCCGTCTGGGGCTGTGCTTTGCGCTGGTGGCTGAATCGGTGCTGAGAAGACACCGATGTTGTAGCTAGTGCTGCTCAGTGCCGGCAGAGCGTCAAGGCCTTCTGTGACTTGCCCTCTGCCCCCACAGTTAGAGGAGGCTGTGGGTGGGCAGGAGTCTGGGAGGAGACCAAGGCAGCAGAGCTGATCTGAGATACTCCGAGCCACAGGCGGTCTTGCCCAGCGCTGAATCTGGGAGGCAGCTTCTGCAAAGCGGCCGTTGCTTGAAGACTGTCTGGCCTTTGCTCTGCTGCCGGGAGTGGTGGCTTCTCCAGCAGCCGCTTCCTGCTCTGTTCTTTTTCTCTCCCTTCACTTATTAAATTCTTTCTCTCAGCCCATGGCGGGTTGTTTCTTGCCTTTGTCCTTCCCGTTTTCTCCCCTCTTGTTGTGGAGGAGTGAGCAAGGGACTGAGTGGGGCTTTAGGTACCAGATGTGATACATCAAGCCAGAGGGCCAAGCCCTGAGCCCCAGCCCCTGCCAAGGCAGATGGTGTCCCTCACACAGTGCTCAGGGCTCTTGCTGGGACAGGGGGAGGTGGGCATGTGCAATGGCAACGGCAGGACTATGGTCCAACCCCTGGCAGGCTCTTGGGTGGGGAAGGGGAGGCCATGAGCCCCTGGTGCTGGAAGGAGAAGGTGCTTCCTCACAGTCATCAGAGGCAGACAACAGCCAGAGCTAAGGGCAGAAAGAGCTTGGCCGTCTTGGGGCTTCTCAGACATTCTTCATCCCTCTCTCACCTCCACCACAGGCTGGCCTATGGTGTCCTACACCGGCACCTCTTCCTCTGTGGGCTCCAGACATCCACCCTGCTGCCACACCTTGCTCTCCCCTCACCATCTTCCTCCCTTCCCTGGTGTCTCTCCGTCCTCCCTGGCTGCTCCTTGAAACACAAAGCCTGCGGCTGACCCCGTCTTCCTCAGGGTGACTTGTTCCACCACAGCACTGACCTTCCAGTGACATTTCTTTGGGTCCAGCCTGGGTCTCCCCGGCTGCACTTAGTGCCGTTAGGTTTTTCTCATGCTGGATCTCACTGCACAGAAAAGCTCCATCATCTCTGAAACCCCCTCAAGCCCTCTTAGTCTGCTCCTACAGTGCCTGGAGCCTCCACACCACTGGGCCAAAGAACTCCAGGTCCCTCAGCCACCCCACACAGCTCATGGGCACTAGGTCCCGACCCCCATTTTGGCAGACCTCCACTCAACACTCGGCAGTTTCTCTCTGCTTCTCCACAACACGCACCACACCCTGCGACACAGGCATGAGTGGACCACCCCAGTGCTGAGTAGAGGAGCACGATCACACAGGTGGTTTGGGTGGCCCACGCTCCTCCTCATGCAGCCCCGGTGGCAGTTGGCCTTGTTCCTAGTGTCCACACTCTACTGTCATGGAGGGCATCATCCCTCAGAGCGCTCAGGCCCTTCTTCTCAGGGACACTGCTCAGCCGCCCAGGTCCCAGCCTGGTCTGATGGGTGAGGTTATTCTCAAGGTCCCCCTGGACTGAAGCTCCACTTGGTCACCTCTTCATGTTTGCCTGCAGCTGCTCATCCTGACTGGGCTGTCTCTCCCAAGAGACCAGCATGAGAAAATGCAGAGCACTGCAAATCCCATCGGCTGGAGGAGCGGTGGGGTCCTGGGGGTCTGGCACTGCCAAGGCCAGAGGTCTGGGCCAAGAAGGGAAGTTGCCTTTTCTGGCAGAGAGCAGGAGGAACCTGTGGAACTCTGGCTGGGCAGACAACAGGACGAAGCCTCATGTTTGCACTCCCTGCTGCTCATGGCAGGCTTGGACCATCCCTGCACCTGCTGAAGGGGCAACAGAGTGAGGGGCAGCCAGCCAGAAGGTGCTTGATGATGTCTTCCTGACAAGGGTGAGTGAGGAGGATGGGAGGGGAGGGGTCCCGCAGGACATCACAATTAGAAACAAGGAAGAGCTGCTCAGGGCTATAACAGTCAGTGGTGAGAAAGTAGAGCTGAGTTCCTGAGAGAAGGGACCAAGGCCAAGAGTAGCACTTGAGGAGAGCAGGCCCTGGGCTGCTGAGGGACCTGCTGGACACAATGCCATGGGCTACAACACTGCAGAGAAGAGGGGAGAACTGCTTGATGGTCAACCATCTCGTCTGCAATCTCCAGAACAGCACAGCCGGACATGGGGGAAGTCAAGATACATTGCAGGGGGCTGGTAGAGATGAGAAAGGAGCTGCTGGCCAAAATGAAGCCTGAAGAGGAAGCCCAGAGCAGGTGGAAGCTAGTGCCTTCCAGCCTCACTGGTTCTGTGCTGCTGTGTGTGTGCCTGTTGGTGCGTGCATGGGGGCACTGGAGCCTGAGGGGATGTCAGGGCCAGTTCCTGGACAGCTGGAGAGCCTGAGATCAGCTCCTGGAGGGATCACTGCTGCAGCTGTGTCTAGACAGGCCTGTGGTTTCCACTGACACAGCCCAGCACACAAACAGCACAACCCTCGTTTCTCCTTTCTCCACTGACAGGGGTTTTGCTGGGCTCAGAGATGTCCTGAGGTCCCTTCCAGGAAGAGGGATGGTGCATTTTCTTCAACCACGAGTCTTCCCTTGAGGACAGTAGGGAGAGCCCTCAGGTTCCCCATGTGCCTCTGTTTAGCCCATATCCAGGGCTGAACTGTAGCAGATGCTCTGAGTATTGGAAGGGGCAGGAGTAGCCCTCGTTTTTGCGGGTGGTTGTGATGTCACAGGTATGTGACTAGAAACGGGGCAGGGGCAGGGGCCGGCCCTAGTTTGTGCGGGTGTTTGTGATGTCACAGGTGCATGAGTAGGGGATGGGGCAGAGCCCCTGGCTTGTGCTGGGCTTGTTAGCTGTCTGTCGTTGGTGGGGCAAACAGTGCATGCCGTTGCCACTGCCGGGGTAGACCGCGCTGCCCCGTCTAGACTCGGGGGTAGACGGGATCTGCTGGTGCCGGTGCAGGAGTCGACTATGCATTCCCTTGTCGGTTCGCTGGTAGACCTGGCCGCCTGGACTAGGATAGCCCGCCCGTTCATGGTATGCGGTAGACCAGGCCTCCCGCTGCAGATGCCCGGGTGGCGTCCCACATGTGGGTAGACTAGGCCTCCCGGTGCCCGTGCAGGGGCCACTCGCAAGAACGGCAGCCAAGGCCGCGCCGTCCAGGTCCCGATTGCGGTGCTAGGGTAGACCAGAGGTCCCCGTGCCGGAGAGGGGTTGACCAGGCCTCCCTGCCTCTGGCTTGTGCCGGCCTTAGTGAGGTCACAGGTTTCAGAAAAGGGGATGGGACTAAAGCAGCCCCTGGCTTGTGCAGGTGTTTGTGATGTCACAGCTCCATGAGTAGGACATGGGGCAGGAGCAGCCCCCGATGTCTGAGGGTTTTGGTGATGTCACAGGTACACGAGTAGGAGATTGGTGCGACGAAAAGTGGCTGCAAGGTGCAAACTGTTTATTTGAACTTCCCCTAGAGGTTTACCACACCACTATTGCAGGTTGTCACGGGTACAAAGGAAGAATGCGCTATTACTGCTGAAAAGCAAGAACACACTGTGACAACCCAAAACAGAACCACAGAATCACAGAATCTTCTGGCTGGAAGAGACCTTTAAGACCAGCGAGTCCAACCGTTGCCCCTGCACTGCCAGGGTCCCTAAACCATGTCCCGCAATGCCACCTCCACACGGCTGGGAAGCCCCTCCAAGGAGGGGGACTCCATTACCTTCCTGGTGTCCTTCTTGGAGTGAGGGGCCCAAAATGAACCCAGGATTCGAGTTGCGGCCTCACCAGTGCCCCCAGTACAGGGGGACAATCCCTGCCCTGCTCCTGTTGGCCACACCAGTGCTGATACAAGCCAGGATGCTGTGGGCCTTCTTAGCCACCTGGGCACACTGCTGGCTCCTCTCCAGCCGCCGTCACCAACACCCCCAGGGCCTTTTCCCAGGCAGTTTCAAGCCACTCTCTCCCCAGCCTGTAACGCTGCAGGGGGTTGGGGTGACCCAAGGGCAGGACCCAGCACTTGGCCTGGTTGAATTTCATACCATTGGCCTTGGGCCATCGCTTCAGCCTGTCCAGATCCCTCTGGGGAGCCTCCCGATCCACCAGCGGATCGATACACCCACCCAACATGGTGCCACCTGTGAACGGACTGAGGGTGCCCTCGATCCCCTCATCCAGATCATTGATAAACGTGTTGAACAGGACACGCCCCAGCACTGAGCCCTGGGGACACCACTGGTGACCGGCCACCAGCTGGATTGAACTCCAGTCCCCACCACTCTGGGCCCGCCCATCCAGCCAGTTTTGGATCCAGTGAAGAGGACACTCCTCCAAGCCAGGAGCACCCAGTTTCTGCAGGAGAATGCTGTGGGAAACGCTGTCAAAGGCCTGACTAAAGTCCGGGTAGACACATCCACAGCTCTTCCCTCGTCCACCAAGCGGGTCACCTGGTCATAGAAGGAGATCAAGGTGGTCAAACAGGACCTGCCCTTCATAACCCCATGCTGACTGGGATTGATCACCTCATTGTCCTGTACATGCCGTGTGATGGCACTCAAGGTGATCTGCTCCATGACTTTCCCCAGCACCGAGGTCACACTGACAGGCCTGGAGTTCCCTGGGTCCTCCTTCCGGCCCTTCTTGGAGACGGGTGTGCCATTGGCCAACCTCCAGTCCATTGGTACCTCCCCCGTTAGCCA
This sequence comes from Bucorvus abyssinicus, assembly GCA_009769605.1. Lineage (NCBI taxonomy): Eukaryota > Metazoa > Chordata > Aves > Bucerotiformes > Bucorvidae > Bucorvus > Bucorvus abyssinicus. The sequence goes on from WNMG01000077.1 coordinate 192,138, forward strand.
GGACTGCTGGTAGATCACGGACAGTGGCTTGGTGAGCCCTTCCACCAGCTCCCTCAGCACCCTCGGGTGGATCCCACCTGGCCCCATAGACCTGTGCACATCTCAGTGGTGCAGCAGCTCATTTCCTGTTCCCTTGGGGATCATGGGGCCTTGATTCCGCTCCCCACCTCTGCCTGCTGGTTCCAGAGGCCGAGCACTCAGTGAGCTGCTCTGACCATCACGGACTGAGGCACAGAAGCCATTCAGGACCTCAGCCTTCTCCTCATCCTGGGTCTCTACGTTTCCCCTCGCACCCAGCACAGGATGGAGGCCCTCCTTAGCTCTCCCCTGGCTGCTGATGTATTTATAGAAACATTTTTTGTTGTCCCTTATGGCGGTGGCCAGACTAAGCTCAAGCTGGGCTTTAGCCTGTCTAATCTCCCTGCGCAGCCTCACAAGAACCTTACAGTCATCCTGAGTGACCTGCCCCTTCTTCCACTGGCCATGGACTTTCCTCCTCTTCCTGAGCTCAGCCAGAGCTCTCTGTTCAGTCATGCCGGTCTCTACCTCGCCGGCTCGTCTTGTGGCTCACCGGGACAGCTTGCTCCTGGGCTTGGAGGATCTCCCTCTGGAGGATTGTCCAGCCTTCCTGGACTCCTCTGCCCATCAGGGCTGCCTCCCAAGGGACCCGGCCGACCAGGCTCCTCCACAGGCCACGCTCTGCCCTCCGGCAGCCCAAGGTGACACTTCTACTGACGCCCCTCCCCACTGCCTCAAGAACTGAAAACTCAACCATCTCATGGTCGCTGCCACGGCACGCTCTGTTTGCTCGCTCTGATCGCAGCTCCTGGTCGCTGCGCAGGGTTTTTTATAGCTGTGGGTGCGGTCGCCGTTACCCTGGCATCGTCCTCGCCTCGTCACCCCTCCCGTGAGACTTGCCAGATTCTGGCAGGACTCTCCGCTCCCCTGAAGTTCCCCTGCCAAAGGGAAGCCTCTGAAAACACCCTGTACTCCGAGATCTGCTGCTCTGCTTCGGGCTGTGCCGGCTCTGGGGCAGCACCTTCCTGCACGAGCCAGGGGCTGCTCCTGCCCCATCTCCTACTCATGGACCTGTGACATCACAGACACCTCCACGAGGGCCAGGGGCTGCTCCTGCCCCCTGTGCTAATCATGGACCTGTGACATCACAAAATGTTGCACGATCCAGGGGCTGCTCCTGCCCCGTCTCATAACCGTGGACCTGTGACGTCACAAACACGTGCTCAATCCAGGGGCTGCTCAAGCCCCATTAACTATTCATTGACCTGTGACATCACAAACACCAGCACGAGCCATGGGCTGCTCTTGCTCCAACTCTTCCTCATGGAACCGTGACATCATAAAAAGCTGCACTGTCCAGGGGCTGCTCCTGCCCCATCTCACGGTCACGGACCTGTGTGGGAAAACAACGGACAACAGGGGGTTGAGGGAATCACTGTTCCCCAGGTTTATCTCACGCCTGACACCAAGTGCAGCGCCTTGCAGTGGAACGCAGTTGCCGATCCAAGAATGGAATGCGGTTGCCATGGATAAGCCCACCCTGGCCAGGCGGAATGTACGGTATCTCTGAAATGGAGAATGGGGCATCACGGAGGTGGTGCAGCCCTTCTCCGTTATCAGGATAACAATGGGCTGCTGCAATTAACTGCAGAGCTGCTGTCAAGGAAGATGGATCCCAACTGCCGTGACAGCAACGAGGGTGAAATCGTGTCCTCTAGGTGAACTTTGCTCATTATAATGTCATTATAATACCAAAACACACCTCCATCCCAAAGGATAAAGCGCCTCCAAGGTGCGACCACTCCCCACTGGACATGCACCCCATATTTCATCACCTGGACCTTTCAATGTCAAGTGAGAGATTTTCGATCCAATCCAAACGGAATGTGTGACCAGAGCCACTCCAGCTCCACCTGAAAGTGTGGAAACAATATAAAAAGTGGCAAATGAAAGGGGGAATTTGGGAACAGAAGACCACCAGGAAAACTTTGGGGGCGGTCGACGGGCTGAGCTGATCTTCTACCCCCCAGAGGGACGTCTATTGGGTAGGAGCTCTGTGTTCTGCGCTTCAACACTGACGTCAAATAGTTATGAACAGCTGTGCTTGTGCCTTGGCCCATCAATCAGCTGGCAAAACTGGGAGTACTGGGAGTGCTGGGAGGGGCTAGGTGTCACCAGAAGGGACCCAGGAGCCCAGACAGGTACTGCTGACGGGAACTGGGGGAACTGGGAGTACTGGGGGAGCTGGAAGTACTGGGAGAACTGGAAGTACTGGGAGGGGGGTTCATAGGTTTTAGTTGGAGTAGTGGCTCCAAGTTCTGGTGCTCGTTGGGGTTCCCAGCGCCTCCCAGTGGGCCCTCACCTCCAGCCAGTGCACCATCAGGAAGAAGAAGTGGTCCCTGTTGCTTTGGTTGGGCTTCATCTTCTCCTCCATGTGGAACAGGTTCTGCCAAGCAAACCTTGACGTCGTGGAACCCAGGGCAGAAGAGGACACAGAGCGTCAGCTGAGGGAATTACGTGACATGGGTTTGGGAGCCACCTTGAGGCTGACCCACAGCGTGGCCACAGCTTCGGGACGGAGGGCTGGGTGGTGGGACTGGTGTCCATGGACTCTTCTAAGGGCAACCACTCCCTCTTGGCCCTCTTCACCAGGACAGAAGGATGACAACTGTTATTTGACATCCAAGAGCAGAAGGTCTGACCCAGGTGGGGTGGGATGAAGCTCTTCTACCCCTTTGCCCCTCCTCATGCCCACAGTTTGGGTTTGACAAGATTGTTTCAGCTGGAAGAGGAGAGACTGACATGAGATCTTGGGAAGAAGTTCTTCACCGTGAGGATGGTGAGACCTATGCCCCAGGTTGTCCCAGAGAGGTGGGAGAAGCTCCATCCCTGGAAGTGTTGGAGGTCAGCTTAGACCTTGGGGCTCTGAGCAACCTGCTCTAGTGGAAGGTGTCCCTGCCCGTGGTGGGGGGTTGGACTGGATGGTCTTTAAGGTCCCTTCCCAGGACCTGCAAGACCCGGGGAAGGGTGTGGGTGGGCTCGTGCCTCACGAATGCCCTGGGGTGGGAATGAAGCTTTTGCCCAGTGAGGAGAGAACCATGGTGACCCACCAGCAACAGCTTCTGAGCTGCCTGAGGACCATCCCACCTTGGGGAGGCAATGGTGCACGGTGAGGAGATGGAGAGCCTGGGTGTTCAGGGGAGCTGTTTTCTCCAGCACCACCCCTAAGAGAAGCTCCTCCAGAGATGATCCATCACCTCCAAGACAGGTTCTCACCCCTTGGCTTCAGCAGCGTGGCCTCGCTTTGGCCCAAAGAGGATCACCCTGAGTGTTGATGGAGAAGGCCCCCAAAGTCCACTTTTTCTTGAGCTCGGACTCATACCATGTCCACGACGTCTCTTGGATGGTGTCTGCAGCCTGTTCCTGTCTCCCGAGAGGTCTAGAGGTCTCCTGGAAGAGAAGAGTCCTCCACAGCTCCACAGCCAGTAGCCGCCCCAGAGGAAGGGACATTCCAGAGGAAGATGAGCTGCTTCACCAGCAGCCGCAGGAGCTTTCACCTCTGTTTGAGTCCCATTGAGCAGGATGTTCTCCATCAACATGTAGACAATGTTGGTGCAGGTCCAACCCCCAAGGTTGGACCTCCAGAGGTGCCAAGGTCCCATTCCACTGGTGCTTCTGTGATTCATCCCGGGGAGCGTGTGGTCACTTGAGGACGAGATGACCTTGAAAGGTCCCTTCCTACCTAAAACATTCTGTGATTCCATGACCCAAAACCTTCTGAGATAGAGGGAGAAAGACACAGCATGGTCTTGGACGATGGACAAGCTCTGGACATGTCTACCTGGACTTCAGTAGGGCACCCTCAGCTCACAGAAGACACCAAGATGGGTGGGAGTCTTGATCTACTGGAGGGTCAGGAGGCTTCACGGAGGGGTCTGGCCAGGCTGGATTGATGGGCCAAAGTCAACGGGCTGCGGGTCAACCAGGGCAAGTGCCAGGTCCTGCCTCTGGGCCACACCAACCCCCAGCAACACTCCAGGCTGCGGGAGGAGTGGCTGGAAAAAGCCTGGGGAAAAGGCCCCGGGGGCCAAGATGGCCAACGGCCTCCGGGCTTGTGTCACTATGGAACCACCTTGGGAGCTGCCTGAGGAGCTACAGAGCAGGGTGGAACCTGTCCAGAAGACTTCTGGAGGACATCAGTGAGGACTTGCCAAGCATGCAGAGATGGGGTTAGGACAGAAGTGGTGCCAGGTGTCACGGTTTGAGCCCAGACTCCCTTGTTTTGGAAATGTGCCCCACAGAGTATCGGGATTATTTCATACAAGCTCCATAAACCCGACATCCCATTGGCTGAAAGTGCAGGTCAAGAGATTTCTTCCGGCAGATGCTCCTTAAAACCTGCAGCCAGGAGGAGTCTCCTCCTCTCTGGACACCAGACAGCTCCGGAGGAAGAGCCGCAGCGAGAGGGCTGGCTGCCGTCCAGGCCGAAAGCCTGCGGCCTGCCCCCCCACCCGGGGCCTAACTCAGAACTGGTTCTGTCTATCGGCGCCCAGCTCTGCTGTGAGCTGTTGTGGGACTCAGTCAGCATCTCTCTCTCGTATCGGGTAAGAGAAGAGCTATTTCTCACTCGGCGAGAATCTACCGCTGGATTCGGACGCGGGGGAAGCTCACCCCCCTTCGCGTTCCGGCCGCGAGGGCTTCTCCTTTATCTGAAGCCGCCGCTTCGGTCCGGAGTGTCCTTGAAGTTTTCTTACACAGACACTGAAAAAGGTCTCCCTGCGAACTCGTTAAAATACTTCTCTAAGCTGTTAAAAACTCTTAATCACTTGGCCCGCCGCCATTGTGGACAGACGCCATCTCCTGAGCTACCACTCTGGCGTGACGTCATCTCCTGGCCTGGGGCCAATCGGCCATAATTGTAGTTTTTTTCCTTTTCTTCCCTTTGCAGTATGTTAACTCTTACTGTATTGTTTCCTGTTTTACATTTAATATATAGTTGTGTGATATGACAGTACTTTAGAATTTTTATTAAAAGTTTGTTTCAGTTTCCCATCCATATATTCCGAGATTTGAGTTTTGTTTCCCTTTTCCCTATATCAGTAAGGGATTTAAGGAGCGTTAGGGACCTTGAGTTTTGATCGGAGGCTCAACCCCTAACACCAGGGCAGGACCCCTGCCCTGTATCCCTGCTGACCCCAACTCAGATACCCCCATCTCCATGGGGCCAGCCGAGACGCACCCAAAAAGCACCAAAATCCCTGGGAACGGGCTGAAACAGAGCCCAAGGGGTTAGTCCTGAGGCCATTACCCATCCTAAGAGACCTGGAACCCCTGGAGATCATAGAATCATCGAATCATCTGGTTGGAAGAGACCTTTAAGATCATTGAGTCCAACCTTTCACCCTGCACTGCAAGGGTCCCTAAACCATGTCTCTCTGCACCACATCCACACGGCTTTTAAACACCTCCAGGGATCGGGACTCCACCACCTCCCTGGGCAGCCTGTTCCAATGCTTAATGACCCTCTGCGTAAAGACATTTTTCCTGATATCTAACCTAAATTTCCCATTTCATTCATAATATGTGAGAAGAGACCGATCCCCACCTCCCTACAACCTCCTTTCAGATCCACCTGAGAATCCCTGAGATCCCTCTGAGATGCTCCTGAGACCCTCTGAGACACCCTGAGACTCTCCCTGAGATACATCAAGACCCCTGACACCTTATGCAGTTCAAACAGCTGGAAAGGGACCGCTGGGGGGTCAGGGCAGTGCCCGACCGCAGAAATTCAAAGGAAAAGATCGTCACCCAGCTGTGACAGCCCCTCTCAAGCCCTGACACTGCCCCAACAGCTACTCGAGGGGGTCCCAGCCCCACCACCACCCATCCCACAACGGGGCACCTAGGGCAGGGGGCACTTGGGGGATCCCCCCACCTCTGTCTCTGCAGAGGGGGCACAGAGGGCAGCGGCAGGCCACAGGGTTGTCTCCCCATGACCCCACCAGCAAACACCCCCAGGAAGGGTCCACCTTTCTCTGACCACCCAATAAATAGCCATCGAGTGGCTCTGCTTGAAAATAGGGAGTGATGGTGGTGGTGCAACTGGCGTAACTGGAGCTAGTGGTGTAACATCCAGCGGTGCTGGGAGAAATGAGGTTTGGGGTCTCCACTGGGATTTATTCCCCACCTTGGCAGCAAAACGCACTGGGAGGGATGGGATGGGGAGAAGAATCCACCACTGAGACCCCCATGTCTGTTGCGGCAGCTCCTCAAGGCACTGGTGATGTCAGAGGGGCAGGAGGTGCCTGTCACCATGGTGGATCTTCTCGTGGCGCTTGAGGTGGGAGCTGTAGCTAAAGCTTTTGCTGCAGTCGATGCAGGTGAAGGGCTTCTCCCCGGTGTGGGTGCGGCGGTGCTGGGAGAGGTGGGAGCTTTGCCTGAAGCTCTTGCCGCAGTTGGTGCAGGTGAAGGGCTTTTCTCCAGTGTGGACGAGTTGGTGCCGGGAGAGGTGGGAGCTGCTGGTGAAGCTCTTGCCGCAGTCACCGCACAGGTATGGCCTCTCCCTGGTGTGGGTGCAGCGGTGCTGGGTGAGCTGGGAGCTGCCATAGAAGCTTTTGCCACACTTGGAGCAGGTGACGGTCTTCTCCCTGGTGTGGGTGCGGTGGTGTCGGAGGAGATCTGTGCAATCCCTGAACCTCTTGCCGCAATCCCCGCAGACATACGGTTTCTCTCCAGTATGGGTGAGGCAGTGCTGGGTGAGCTGGGAGTTTTGCCTGAAGCTCTGTCTGCAGTCGACGCAGATGAAGGGCCTCTCCCCAGTGTGGATGAGGCGGTGCTGGGAGAGGTGGGATCTCTGCCTGAAGCTCTTACCGCAGTCACTGCATCCGTACGGCTTCTCCCCGGTGTGGATGAGGCGGTGTTGGGTGAGTGTGGAGCTGTAGCTGAAGCTCTGGCCGCAGTCAGGGCAGGTGAAGGGCTTCTCCCCAGTGTGGATGAGACGGTGCTGGAGAAACATCGTACTCCGCCCAAACCTCTTGCCGCAGTCGCTGCAGACGAAGGGTCGGGCGCTGGGGTGGGAGCACCGGTGCTTCACCAGCTCCGAGCTGGACGGGAAGCTCTGCCCGCACTCGGGGCACCTGATCTGCTCAGGTGGCACAGAGGGGGCCATTGTGGCTTCCTCTTCCCCCTCCTCCTCCTCTTCCTCTGGGATGTGCTTCAGCTCCTCTGACTTATTCTCCAGAGGCTCCTTCTCCTCCTCTGGGCTCTGGCTGGTGGCACCTGGTGGCTTCTGAGGGGACAAGGTTGGGGAGAGGAGATCAGCCCTGGGGATACACAGAGGGGTCTGTGTGAGCGCTGATGGGTGGACGGACAGATGGACTGGGGGGAGTTGGGCAGCCGTGTTTCTCTGACCGGCTCCACCAGCAATGGAGGAGGCAGCACCTGACACCCGAAGCTCAAACGCTGAGATCCTCCCCTGGTCACAACAACGCTCCCCAGCACCCAACACCTCCCGACACCCAACACTTCCCAGGGGTTACCAAAATGGGAATAAACCCCTTACCCCCAGTGCAGCAGGGAGCAGCAGCATTTTGTTACTGGCAGCGCTGGGTGCCCAGGGGGTCCTTCTGCCCATCACCACATGGTCTGCTGCCTCCCCCAACGCTCATATCCCTGGTTACAGACATGGGCATTAATGTCCCACAACGGGCACACGGGGTCATTCTGCTCCCGGGAACTGAGAAGCATTTCTGCAGAGTCGTTATGCACGCGAACTGGTCCCGGGGGATCCGCCAGGGTGGTCCCTGGTGGTCCCTGAAGAGGTGGCTCACTTTTCACACTCCACATGGGACTCTGCATCCCGGGATCACAGGACCTCCAGCCAGCACCGAGGGATTCTCGGGGAGAACCTCCCATCCCCGGAGTGAAGAGCTCGGAGCAAGACCCCCGGGAAGGTCAAGGCATTTCTTTTACAGTGAATGTTACTGTGTGGATGGGAAGGAAAGTGGGGTGAAGTCTCGTGTGTTCATTTGTTCTTCACTCTAAGAGATCCCACAGAACGGCCAGAGGAACATAGTGTGATCCCGCAGGAGGCGTTTGTGACGGTGCTGGAGAAAGAGAGAAAAACCCAAGGGAAAAACAGAACGAGGAGATGGTGTTGGGCTGCAGCGCTGGGAAACGGTGAATGAAACATGTGAAACCCCCCGGGGCAGAGGGAACAGGAGAAGGATGTGGAGCTGTTAGTGAGGTGGACAAAGGAATGTCCACAGCCACAATCAGAACTCACCCCAAGGGCAGGAGACTGATGATGGTCATGGAGGAGGAGGAGGAGTGGTGGGGACCGGGGGAGTCACCCCCAGCTGAACCCCTGGGTACCCTGGAGCTGGGGACAGAGAAGGTCTGTTTTTATTGGATGCTGGGGCTGCATGTTTGGTACTTAACCCATGTAGAGGAACCACCGGTGAAGAAATAAAACTGCAGAGGACATTCATCCTGTGGTGGCAAATCCACAGACCCTCTTGACCTCCCCAGGGGAGGACCAGAAATGGTTTCCAGTGTGAGAGCTTACAGATGCTTCTTCTGCATCCCTGTGAGCCCAGAGAGCCAACAGAGTTTTGCTTCTGAGTGGGAAAATTGTGCGACTGGACGGAGAACTCAACTCGCCTGGACGGTGCTGCCGCAAGGATTTACAAACAGCCCCACGGGATCTGGATGGACTCATTGCAAAACCTCTGGGTGAGACCCTTGAGAGCGTCTCTTCGTCTGCAACGGACGAGTGAGGCCCCCCAGGCCTTTGGGGGTTTAAAAATGGCCCTGATGGAAGCTCCAGCCTTCGGACTGGACAAACCTCCTGAACCCTGTGTTGGGGAAAAGTCCCATTTAGCTCTAGGGGTCCTCACGCAGCACCTCCAGAGTTGCAGGAGACCAGTGGGGAACTTCTCCAAACAGCTGGATATGGCCAGCCAGGGCTGGCGACCGGAAGGGGAACACTCCAGGAATCACTGGAGATTGGTCGGCAAATGCCATGGCTAGACGGGCTGCGGAACAAGGACTTTTGCCCCTGACCCCAATAAAAGCCCGGTGGGACCCTCAAGACACCAAACCCCAGGATGGTGCAATGGAACCAGCGAGTGGTTGGAAATGGGAAATCTGCCTGAAAAACAACCATCTACATATGAGAAGACCCCTTTGGGGCACAGCGAACAGGGGGATTCCGCAGTGGATTGTGGGCAGAGAGACTTTCCTGAACCTCCTCATGAAGAAGGGCTGAAGGATCTCCTGGTCTCAGTGGAACTTTTTCAGCATGGCCAGAGGCTTCTCCCACCCACCCCAACAGAGCGAGGGAAGGGGTTCAACTGCTCTGGGAAGAAATCACCCCTCCACTGGGAGGCCCGTGAGGGATGTCTTCAGCTCGGGAGCTCATTTCACTGTGGAAATAGGACGAGGGCTGGGTAGAACATGAGGAATTAAATGGGATCTACAGACCCTGAGAAGACCTCGCTCTAGTTGGAGAGAGAAGGGATTTCCAGTAAAGTCTGTCTAGAAACTCCATTAAGCTGGCCCAAAGCATCGCCTTTGGCTCTGCTCAGGAGCAGGACAAAACCCAGGACAAAATAACGAGTCCATCGGAGATCTTCTACCAGGCCACGATGGGTCCAGGGGAGGAACAAGTGAAGGGCCACTTGAGCTGGGCCAAGAGCTGATAACTTTGGGAAAGGTTTTAGGCGACCTACAAGGATCTGTGCTTTCTGCAGCTGCTTTAGGTCTGGACCACAAGGAATCCGGGAGACTGGGTATTCATCACAACATGGCACCAGGAACCTCTCCAGCCAAGATGGAAGGTCTGTGAACAACATGCACTTCTTTAAAGGGGGCTGGACTGTCTGCTGGGATTCACGACATGCCAGTAAATAGGCGCCGTCGGACCAATGGACACTTAATGCTGACGGAGCTTTGGAGATCAAGATCTACTGAGTCCAGCTAGCTCCAGCTCTGGAAAGGGAAGCGGAGCCGATGGCCACAAGGATCTGACCCTCTAGACCAGAACCTGTTGAATTTGGCCCCAGCAGCCGCAGGAGGACGGGCAGCGGGATCATGGAATTTAGGGGTCACTCACAATCCTGCTAAGGATGGATCCGTGACCCCAGGATGTGCAACTGAGAGAGAAACCAAACACCTGCACTGGGCCCTTGGAAGGGACCTGGAAACACCTGGGACAATCCGATTGGTGCATCACCTGGGGAACGGGTCCTACAGTCCACCATGGGGCAACGGCAGGTGGATTCTGGAGCACACGTTGAAAACTGGAACCAACGACCAGGCCAGTGACACCGGGTTATTAACCCTTTGCCCACCAAGGAAGAGAAGCCCAACTGCAGCAAAATAGTGGGGAGGAGTGAGAAGACACCAGGAGGAAGATGAATGAGCAGGTCCAACCTCAGCTGTAGGAGCTGGGTGGGGGATCCAGAGCCAGTCAAGGGCAGGTCTCATGGAGTTAGGACACAGAAGGGACACCACGGAAGTGACTCTGCCAAACAGATTGGCCTCAACTCTGTTGTTAGCAAAGGCACAAGCGTCAGAGATGGAAACACGGAGATCTCTAAACACAGAGACATCTCCAACGGGGGGATTGTTCTCCTCCCTGGTGAACACCAGCCTGTGCCACCGAGACACAAAGGAACTGAATGGGCTGAGGAGACGAGGCCTGAGGAGGAGACGGGACCGCAGAGAGGAGGAGGAGCAGAACAGCCTCGAGGGCACTTGGAACCAGCACAAACCCCAACAAACTGGGGCAAGTGCTCCGTGAGCCACCTCTGCCCATCGCTGGGAGAAAGAACCCAGAGCTCATGGACAGGGCACCAAGAGACACCTCTTCAACGGCCACCAGGGACCACCAGGGGCCACCAGGGAAGCCCCTCCAGGACCAGGCCACCAGTAACGAGATGCTGCTGCTTCCTGCTCCACGGGGGGGAAGGGGGTTATTCCCCATTGCGGTCACAGCGCTGGGACCCCCCCGGACCTTCTCCCAGCACCCACCTCGGAGCGGCTCCAAAGGGCCTCCAGGGCCTCGGCTTCGGGCACCAGGAAGGACAGAGCCGGGGGGGGGCGGGGCAGGTCACGGTGGGGGGGGCACCCACGGGTGGAGGCACCCAGGGGTGGGGGGGGGAGACCCATAGGAGAAGGGACACCCAGAGAAGGGGGGGGCGTCCGGCAGAGGGGGGTTCCCAGAGATGGGGGTGACACCCATGGAGGGGGGGGACCTTGGGTAGGCGGAACACCCAGAGATGGGGGAGGGGCACCCATGGGGGGTGAGAGGGCCCCCAGGGATGGGGGGGGGACACAGGGGGCACCCAAGGCGGGGAGGGCCACCCAGGGGTGCGGGGAACACCCCAGACTGGGGGAGACCCGCGGGGGGGGGCGGTGTCACCCGAAAATGGCGGCTCAGCGGGGGGGGCACCCAGCGATGGGGGAGGGGCACCCATGTCCCCCGAGGGGTCCCCGCGTCTCTGAGGACCCCCAGACCCCGCCCCGGCTCCCCCCGAACCTGCGGCTCGTCCCGGAGCGGCCACGGTGCGCCGGCGGGTCGGCGCGCGGGAAGTGACGTCACAAGCAACGCGCCGCTCGTGGTCGGAAGCCCCGCCCAGTCCCGCCGCGGGGCATGACGGGAGATGTAGTGCAGTGTCGCCCGAGCGCTCCCAGTGCCGCCCCAGTGCTCCCAGTTCCCCCCCTCCCAGTGCTCCCAGTGCAGCCCTGTGGCTCCCCCAGCGCTCCCAGTGCGGCTCTCGGGCTCCCCCAGCGCTCCCAGTGCAGCCCTCTGGCTCCGCCAGCGCTCCCAGTGCAGCTCTCGGGCTCCCCAGTGCTCCCAGTGCAGCTCTCGGGCTCCCCCAGCGCTCCCAGTGCGGCTCTCGGGCTCCCCCAGCGCTCCCAGTGTGGCTCTCGGGCTCCCCCAGCGCTCCCAGTGCAGCCCTCTGGCTCCCCCAGCGCTCCCAGTGCGGCTCTCGGGCTCCCCCAGTGCTCCCAGTGAGGCTCTCGGGCGCCCCCAGCGGTCCCAGTGCGGCTCTCGGGCTCCCCCAGCGGTCCCAGTGCGGCTCTCGGGCTCCCCCAGCGCTCCCAGTGCAGCCCTCTGGCTCCCCCAGCGCTCCCAGTGCGGCTCTCGGGCTCCCCCAGTGCTCCCAGTGAGGCTCTCGGGCGCCCCCAGCGGTCCCAGTGCGGCTCTCGGGCTCCCCCAGCGGTCCCAGTGCGGCTCTCGGGCTCCCCCAGCGGTCCCAGTGCGGCTCTCTGGCTCCCCCAGTGCTCCCAGTGTGGCTCTCTGGCTCCCCCAGTGCTCCCAGTGTGGCTCTCTCACAGGGAACTGGTCCCACCGCTCCTCCAAGGCAGGAACTGGTGCCCCCGGCGGGGGCTGGCTTGGGGCAGGGGCTGCTCCCCACGGCCGGGCAGTCCCAGGTCCCAGCACTCAGCACCTCGTGTCCACACACACTGGTGTCAGGCATCGTGTCCAACGTCCGTCCATCCCGGCACGCCGTGGCTGCTCCAGCTGCGCCTGAAGATCCTCCCAGCTCTTCCGCAGGGCTGGGGATGGTGACCCAGTGGGGAGAAGGAGAGGGAAGAGAAGAGACAGTCACAGAGCCACAGAGTCCTCTGCTGGGGAGAGACCTTCCAGGCCATCGAGTCCAACCGCCCCCTGCACTGCCAGGGGCCCTAAACCATGTCCCTCAGCACCACCTCGACACCGCTGGGAAAGCCCTCCAGGGACGGGGACTCCACCACCTCCCCGGGCAGCCTGTCCCACGGCTTCACAACCCTTTTGGGGAAGAAATTCCTCCTGACATCCAAACTCAACCTCCCCTGGCCCAACTTGAGGCTGTTACCTCTTGTCCTGTCACCTGTCCCAAGGGAGAAGAGACCAACCCCCACCTCACTCCAACCTCCTGTCAGGGAGTTGTCGAGAGCGAGAAGGTCTCCCCCAAGCCTCCTCTTCCCCAGGCTCAACCCGCCTTGGTCCTCCAGTTGCTCCTCAGACATTCTCCAGATCCATCTCCATGTTCTCCAGACCCATTTCCATATTCTCCAAACCATCTCCTGGTTTTCCAAACCATTCTCCATGTTCTCCACACCCTTCTCTGGACACACTCCAGCCCCTCAATTTCCTTCAGGGAGTGAGGCCCCAAAACTGAACCCAGGATTTGAGGGGTGGCCTCGCCAGTGCCCCCAGTCCAGGGGAACTATCCCTGCCCTGGTCCTGCTGGCCACACCAGTGCTGGTACAAGCCCAGATGCCGTTGGCCCTCTTGGCTACCTGGGCACACTGCTGGCTCCTCTCCAGCCACAGTGGCCAAGGCTTTCTCCACCCGGCCTAAGCAGGCCACGGGGTCAGGAGAGTCCATTTCCCAGGTGCGACCCTTGAGGGAAGGGCTGGACGGGATCCTTGCACCCAGGTAGGAGAGACTTCCCCGGTGGATGCTGCTGGAGGGTCCCTGACACACGCCCCACCCTTTTAGGGGCTTCTTGGCCCATCACAGGCCCCTTAGAGGGGAAGGTGGCAGATGTTGGCTGCACCCTATCATCTGGTGGAGCTCAGGAGAAGCTCCCCTTGGGGTGCCACGTCCTCGGCTTCTTCTGGCAGCCTGGGGAGCTTCAAAACCAGGTGGAAGTGGGGCAGTCTAGTGGCTGTGACCCCTCAGAGATGTCCAGGTCCCCCCGTCCCTGCGTCCTGGGGTGGTAGAGGACACCCCCTGATGTCTCACATGACCTGGGTTCCCCCCACAGCTAAGGTCCAAAGCTCCCCGCAGGGTGGATGGGTGGACACAGGGGCTGGCCGAGGGCCCCTGGTCAGGAGGTTCTGGAAGTTGCCCTTGGCCTAGACCTACTGGACACCTCCTCTTCCTTCCTCCCCATCATGTGGTGCTGGAGGAGTCTCAAGGGGTTAGACCCATCACCCGTGTGGTCCCAGAGCTGCTTCTAGTGGCAGGAGGAGGTGATTTCCACCCCACCCCATCCCACCGCCTGAAGATGCACAGCCCGCCCCAGCACACTGTCAGCTTCTCAACCAAACAAGAGACAAAGCTCCTTCTCCTTGCTCAGAAGTTCTCTGCTCTGGCCCAGCAAATGTTGTCCAGAGAAATCTGTCCATTCTGGGTCTTTCTGGGGCCAGCAGGACCAGTCTGAAGTCAATTCCCATGTCCAGAGAAGCCCCACGCTGCACTGACAGGGTGGTGAGGACGGGCAGGTCCTGGAGATGAACTTCTCATGTCTCCAGAAGAAACCAAAATGCTCCTGGAGATGCCTGGGAGGAGTCTTGGGGTTCTACCAGCAGTGGACCTGTCCCCAACACCCACAGTGTTCTTGGGAGGCCACCTGAGAAAAGTCAGGGGTGGCTACCTGGGACTTCTCGTGTCTCCAGAAAAAACCAAACCCTCTCCTGAAGATGCCTGCAAGAAGAGCTGGGAAGACACCAGCCACGCAGCAGAGTTCTCCATAAAGAATACTTTTGAGGGACCTTCTGTGGAGGAGCCTGGGGCTTCTAGCAGGGCTTCAGCCATCTGCAGAGGAAGCCCAAACCTTCCTGGAGGTGGCTGAGAGGAGGCGCCAGAAGATACTGGGCATGGACCTGTCTCCACCATGGACCAGCTTCCTCCCAGGTGGCTTCCCTGGTCCAACTCAGGTTTCTCCAAGGGAGGCCCCTGGAGCTACTGGAAGGCAATGGAGGGCACCAGTAGCTACTGCTGAATTACTGGGAGGCTCTGGGGGGTGTTACTGGGAGATACTGATGAGTTACTGTGAGGCACTGGGAAGTACTGGGAGTTACTGGAACACACTAGGTGACTCTAGGGGAGTTACTGGGGGGTACTGGGAGTAACTGGGAGGTGCTAGGGCATAAGTGGGAGGTGCTGAGGAGTTAGTAGGGGTTTACTGGGAACACTGGGAGGTACTGGGAGGCACTGAGAGTGCCTGGGAGGAGCCTTGGGAACATAGAAGGGCATGGGGAGGGGGGCATTGGGAGCCCTGGGGAGACTGGGGAGCAGTGAGGGGCACTGGGAGCACTGGAGAGCACTGGGGGGACACTGGGAGCACTGGGGAGGGCACTGGGAGCACTGGGCACCCTATCATGTCTCCCAGTTGCCCCCCAGCTCCCCCAGTGGTGGGGAAGGCCTCTGTGGAGGTGCTGGGGGGGTCCCTCCCTCCCCCAGCGGAGAGGGTTTGATTGACAGCTGCCATTTATTGAGGGGGTGAGGGGGCGGGGCAGGGGGTGCTGGGTGCTGGGGTTGCTGGTTGTGGTGGGTGCTGGATGCTGGGTGCTGAGGATGGTGGGTGCTGGGTGTCTCCATGTGCTGGGGGGGTGCTGGGTGTGACCAGGTGCTGGGTGCTCAGAGCACTGGGACACTGGGTGCTGGGCATGTCTAGGTGCTGGGTGCTGGTGGTGCTCAGGTGCTGGGTGTGGGGTCCTGGGGGTGCCGGGGGCCAGGTTCTGGATACTGGGTGCTGGGGGGCACCCAGGCACTCAGATGGAGATGCTCTTCTCCGTCTCCAGCGGGTTCATGTAGTTGTATCGCAGCTCATGCTGGTGGTTCCTGGCCTCGATGTGGTCCCGGATCTCCTCCAGCCGTGCCTGGAAGGTCCTGATGAGCTGCCAGGGTTCCACCTCGGTGAACTGCTCCCCCAGGTACTGTCCCAGGAACCTCTGGGAGACGTAGGGATGGGAACCCATCAGGAACCTCAGGGGGACACAGGGAGGGGGACCCATCAGGTTCTCAAACCATGTGGGGGGTCTCTGGGCACCCAGGTGGCTGTAGAGCGCTGGTGGCCACCACCCTGGGCTTGGGGATAGCCAAGGTGCTGCTGTGCACCTTGTGGGGCACCTCTTTGGGGTTTGTCAGAGCCACCATTTTGGGGAGGTCCTGGTGAAGGCAGGGACCAGACTCACAACGTCGCTGAGGCGGGAGCTGAGGAGGATGAGGGCCACCAGGATCTGGGCAGTGGTGTCCACCTCGGGGAGGGTATCGAGGAAGTGCTGGAGGAAGGCCTTGCCCTTTGCCACAGGTGGTGGGTGGCGCATGGAGGACGGAGCATTGGGGAGGAAGGCGCAGAGGTCGTACTGCGTGGTGAGAGGTCACGGTCAGCAGAGGACATCCCTCTGGCATGGAGAGGGGGTGGATGGAGACCTTCTCCTGAGGTGGGGATGTCCCTCCAAAATGGAGAGAGGTGGGACACGGATATCTACCCTGGCTCAGGATGGGGACATCCCACCCACGCCCAGAGTCGGCTGGAGGAAGACATCGATCCAGCGTGGGTCGGGGACACCTGGGGACAACGTCTGGGTGCAGCAGGGTCGGAGGTCCCCTGTCCCACCTGCCCGTTGTTGACGGCTGCGTGCTGGACCGAGCAGGTGAACACCACCATGGTGAGGTACTTGCTGAGCTCCGCCACCGTTCGCAGCGAGGAGGGGACACCTAGGCGGGCAGAGGGGACAGCAAAGACCATCAACAACCTGTCCTTGTCCCCACCACCACCCCTGGAGACATCCCAGGGGGGCGAGGCCACCCTACCCGAGGAGGTCCTGCCCAAGAAGGCATTGGTGAAGATGTCCATCACCCAGGCCTGCAGCTCAGCGTTACCGCTCACTGCCGCGTCCTCCCCATAGTAGAAGGCCACCAGGCCAGAGACAAAGCTGTGAGGGGACCATGAGGTTACCAGAGCCACCCGTGGGTGGGGAGCGGCCAGTTGTCCCCTGTGTCCCACCTCTCAATGGCTTCCCAGAGGCGCAGCCCATCACCCCTGTAGAGGTAGCTGGGGATGTGGCCCAGGCCACGGTGGGTGATATCATCAGGGAGGCACAGGGACGCGTAGGTGACCTTCTCCAGGCCCCGCTGGACCACCAGCAGCAGCCCCTCATAGGTTAGCCCTGAGCCCTGGTGGAGGAAGAGGCACCCATGGTTGCTCAGGCCAAGGAGGAGCCGTGCCCCTCCTCGCTCCAGCCCCCAGCTGCCCCAGTGCTCCCCAGTGCTCCCAGTAGACCTCAGCGCCCCCCAGTGCTCCCAGCTCCAACCAACCCCGCCCTGGTTCTCTATTGTCCTCTGTGCTCCCCAGTGCCCACCAGTGTCCCCAGTATATACCAGTGCCCCCCAGTGCTCCCAGTACACCCCAGTGCCCTGCAGTGCTTCCAGTAGACCCCAGTGCTCCCAGTCCCCCCAGGCTCACCTTGTCGATGGCGCCACTGGGGTTGATGAGGACGGTCCGGGCCAACGTGTTGATGTGCAACGTGAAGCGGAGGTGGGGGATGAGGAGCTGGTGGTGGAAATCAAGAGCTTGGAGATGACCAGGGACCTCCCAAGGAGCTGGGCAGGGGGTTGTTGGGGAGGGGTGAGGGAGGGTGTTTCTGAGGTCAGGTGGAGGTGGGCAGGTGGTCCTGAGGTGGGACCTTACCTTGAAGAGGGGGTGACAGGAGGGCAGTTGGCGAAGGGTGGCGATGGCAAAGACCTCCCCGAAGAGGTGGGTCCTCAGGAGGTGGGCGAGGAGCTGGTGGCTGTAGAAGTCGGTGTTGCGCACCCAGGTCTTGGCCGACAGCCAATCCCACTCGTCATCGCTCGGCAAGAAGATGGGGCTGGTGGGTCCCGGCTTTTGGCTGAGCTGCGGGGCATCAACCACGTGGAGGGACCATCTCCACCACCATCACCACCACCCCCACCCCCACCACGGTGGGGTTGTCCATACCTGGATGGCAATGGGGTGTAGCAGCCCATCGGCGCCCTGGTGCAGGAGGCAGAGCAGGGCGGCCACATGCTGCCGGCGCCTGTGGATGGTGCCCCCCAGGAGGCCCTCCAGCACCTCATAGTCCACGAGGAAGATCCGCCCCTCTTGCATCTCCTTGCCCAGGGTGGTGCCACCACCCAAGGAGGAGGCCACCATCTCTGGCGTCACTGGGAACTTGGTCGGCAGCGCTGTGCAGCGCTGGATGACAATGGGGTTGTTGCTGGTGAGGAACTGGGAACCGAAGAATTCATCTTCTCGCCAGTGCCTGGCCACGTACTTGGGGTGGTGGGCCATCAGCCAACATCTAGCCAGGGACTTCCTGGGAAGCCCTTGGTGGTGGAGGGGGGAGGACACACAAGGCACCCACCGATCTCCCTGCCCTGTGTCCGGGAGAAGATGCTGTGCATCTCGTCCAGGCTCTCCCAGGAGGTTGGTCTCAACAGGAACCCTGCCAGAAGCATGTCTTCTGCGGGACAGAGGTGGGACCTCAGCACCCACCACCCCTTCCCTGGGCCACCCGCCCCCCCCAACCATCCTTCTAGAACAGGGTGGCACTGGCAATGGTGCTCACACCCATCACCTGGGTTCTCTCCAGCCTTGGGGTGTTGCTTACTGGAAGATGAGGGTTCCATTGAAGTTGGTGGCCCTCACACAGGAGAACTTCACGTTGGAGTCCAGCTCATGGATGGAGCCCACATTGAGGCAACGGGGCAAAGCTCTTCCACCTGCAGGCGGGACGTGGGGACAGAGGTCACCCAGGCTACCCTGGCCGTGGTGGGCCCCCATCCTCACGTCCCCACTCTCACTGGTAAGCCTCCTGCCATGCCTTCAGCTCCAGCTGCCGATGCTCCTTGAGGATCCCCAGCTCATCGTCCACCAGCGTCTTCGCTGCAAAGGAGGAGAACAGGGGTCAAGGTTGGACCCCCCCCCCCACCTCGGCCACCAGAGGATGATGGGGATGGGCCTGTGTCCTACCTGAGCCCTCCCGCACCTCCACCACGGTAACTCCCTCCAGCCACTGGTAGCAGGGGAAGCGGTAGAGGGTGCCGTCAGGGGCCATCACAGGGACGTCCTTGCAAAACCAGGCGTCCTTCAAGAAGAGCCGCCACTTGTGCAGGCGGATGAGGACAATGGGACCCAGGTCCTGCTCGCAGTGCACGGTCAGGTCCTTCTCCTGGGTGGGGGGGAAGTGGCTTGGTGGTGAGAGGGCAGCTGCCCTGACGTGGCTCCAGGGGATGTGAGTGCTCCCTTTGCTCCATCCCCCCAGGACCACGTCCCACCATCTCCCAAGACCATGTCCCACCATCCCCCCAAGATCCTTTTCCTTAATCCTCCCCAGGACCATGTCCCACCATCCCCCCAAGATCCTTTTCCTTAATCCTCCCCAGGACCATGTCCCACCATCCCCCCAAGATCCTTTTCCTTCATTACCCCCAGGATCATGTCCCACCATTCTCCGCCAAATATGTCCGACAACCCCCACAAGTTCCTTTTGCTCCACTCCCCGTGAAAACCTCCCACCATACACCCAAGATCCTATTCTTCCATCCCCCAGGACCAGGTCCCACCATCTTCCAAGACCACTTCCCATCAGCCCCGCAAGATCCTTCCCACCAGCCCGCCAAGCCCCCTTTCCTCCATCTCCCACCAGCCTTGGAGGTGACCCAGCCTTTTTCCCTCCCTGCTCCAGAAAAGCCCATGCTGGGACAATCAGGACACCCCATGCCACCCCTAGTGTCCCTGTCCCCACGGTCACCTTCCCGGGCAGGAACCAGGAGTTGATGCTCGTCCGACGGCTCTTGCCGTGGCTGCCTACCAACGTGATGGAGATGGAGTTCTTGGTCCCAGCTGCGGTGATGTCACCCGTCGCCACCCTCACCTTGTAGACAGCCATGGCAAGCTGCACCGAGGACACACGGCAACGTCCAGGAGATGCCTTCAAAAAGCAGCTACCACAAGGAGTGAGGGGTTTGGGGGTGAAATTGGCCCTTTTGGGTAGTTTGTATGTCACAAGCCCCGTGGCTGTTGCCCAAGTCAGTGGTTGGTCCTTCCTTCGCAAGCGGAGGTCCTATCAGATGATCGTTACCGGCCAGTGGCCGTCGTATCTGATCTCAACGGACGTGGCCATGGGGACGTTGCCCAAGTGCTGGCCCTGGGGGGTGGCTGTGTGCCCAAGGGAGGAGGTGTTCACCCATGGTCCAAAAGCTCCTCCTGCCTCTCCACGGGCCTCTTTCATGGCCCATCCATGTTGTGGGGCCATCAGGGACTTCCCAAAGGAAGGGGGTGGAGCAGCTCATGCTGGAGACCACTTCCAGGCACGTGAAGGATGAGATAAGCCCCAGGAGGAGTCAGTGACGGCTTCACCGAGGAGAAGTCAGGCTTGATCAGCATGGTAAACATCTATGGTGCAAGGACCAGCCTGGCATGAGGGGAGAGTGGTGGACATGGTCTGCGAGGACTTCATGGAGTCACAGAAGGGTTTGGGCTGGAGAAGACCTTTAAGCAGCTCAATTCCAACCGTTGCCCAGCACTGCCAGGTCCCCCCTAACCCCTGTCCCTCAGCACCACCTCGACACGGCTGGGAAACCCCTCCAGGGATGGGGACTGCACCACTGCCCTGGGCAACCTGGGCCTGTCCTAGACAACCCCAACGGGGAAGAAGTGGGTCATCAGGGCCAACCTCAGTCTCCCCTGGAGCAACTGGTGGCCTGTTCCTCTTGTTCTGTCGCTTGTTCCTTGGGAGAAGAGACTGACCCCCCTCTCACTCCACCCTCCTGTCAGGGAGCTGTCGAGAGCCAGAAGGTCTTCCCTGAGTCTCCTTTTCTCCAGGCTCAATTCCACAAAGTCCCTCAGCCGCTCCTCAGACGTTCTCCAGACCCTTCGCCGTGTTCTCCAGCCCCTTTTGCAGGAGGATTGTTGTGGCCCAAGGGCAGGACCCTCCACTTGGCCTGGTTGACCCTAAGCACATCAGCCTTGGCCCATCAATCAGCTGGTGGAACTGGGAGTACTGGGAGTGCTGAGAGGGGGGTAGGTGTCACCAGAAGGGACCCAGGAACACAGGTGGATAACACTGGTGGGAACTGGGGGAACTGGGAGTACTGGGGGAGCTGGGAGTACTGGGTGGGGGGTTCATAGGTTTTAGTTGGAGTAGTGGCTCCAAGTTCTGGTGCTCGTTGGGGTTCCCAGTGCCTCCCAGTGGGCCCTCACCTCCAGCCAGTGCACCATCAGGAAGGAGAAGTGGTCTCTGTCGCTTTGCTTGGACTTTATCTTCTCCTCCATATGGAACAGTTTCTGCTAAGTGAAGCTTGACATCGTGGAACCCGGGGCAGAAGAGGACACAGAGCGTCAGCAGAGGGAATTATGTGATGTTTGGGAGCCACCTTGGGGCTGACCCACAGTGCGGCCGCAGCTTCAGGACGGAGGGCTGGGTGGTGGGACTGGTGTCCATGGACTCTTCTAAGGGCAACCACTCCCTCTTGGGCTTCTTCACCAGGACAGAAGGATGACAACTGTTATTTGATCTCCAAGAGCATGACCCGGCTTGGGTGGGATGATGCTCTTCTACCCCTTTGCCCCGCCTCATGCCCAGGGTTGGGTTTGAAGGCCACAATCTCTCTCATTTGTGGAAAAGCTCTTGGTGAGGAACTCAACGAAGAAGGAGCTGCGTTTCCTCCTGCGTTTTGTTGGGACAGGCCACGGTGTCCCTGGAGGGGAGAAGAAAAGCAACACTCGTGGTCAACCTTCAACCAAGGGAAGAAACAACGTCTCTCTGCTGAGCCTGGGACCCAAACAAGGGCAATGAGATGGTTTCAACTGGAAGAGGGAAGATTGAGATGAGATCTTGGGAAGAAGTTCTTCACCGTGAGGGTGGTGAGACCTGTGGCCCCAGGTTGCCCCAAAGAGGTGGGAGAAGCCCCATCCCTGGAAGTGTTGGGAGGTCAGCTTAGACCTTGGGGCTCTGAGCAACCTGCTCTAGTGGAAGGTGTCCCTGCCCATGGCGGGGGGTTGGACTGGGAAGAGGTGTGGGTGGGCTTCTGCCTCACGAATGCCCTGGAGCGGGAATGAAGCTTTTGCCCAGTGAGGAGAGAACCATGGTGACCCACCAGCAACAGCTTCTGAGCTGCCTGAGGACCATCCCACCTTGGGGAGGCAATGGTGCACGGTGAGGAGATGGAGAGCCTGGGTGTTCAGGGGAGCTGTTTTCTCCAGCACCACCCCTAAGAGAAGCTCCTCCAGAGATGATCCATCACCTCCAAGACAGGTTCTCACCCCTTGGCTTCAGCAGCGTGGCCTCGCTTTGGCCCAAAGAGGATCACCCTGAGTGTTGATGGAGAAGGCCCCCAAAGTCCACTTTTTCTTGAGCTCGGATTCATACCATGTCCACGACGTCTCTTGGATGGTGTCTGCAGCCTGTTCCTGTCTCCCGAGAGGTGGGTCTAGAGGTCTCCTGGAAGAGAAGAGCCAGTAGCCGCCCCAGAGGAAGGGACATTCCAGAGGAAGATGAGCTGCTTCACCAGCAGCCGCAGGAGCTTTCACCTCTGTTTGAGTCCCATTGAGCAGGATGTTCTCCATCAACATGTAGACAATGTTGGCGCAGGTCCAACCCCAAGGTTGGACCTCCAGAGGTGCCAAGGTCCCATTCCACTGGTGCTTCTGTGACTCATCCCAGGGAGCGTGTGGTCACTTGAGGACGAGATGACCTCGAAAGGTCCCTTCCTACCCAAAACATTCTGTGATTCCATGACCCAAAACCTTCTGAGATAGAGGGAGAAAGACACAGCATGGTCTTGGACGATGGACAAGCTCTGGACATGTCTACCTGGACTTCAGTAGGGCACCCTCAGCTCACAGAAGACACCAAGATGGGTGGGAGTCTTGATCTACTGGAGGGTCAGGAGGCTCCACAGAGGGGTCTGGCCAGGCTGGATTGATGGGCCAAAGTCAACGGGCTGCGGGTCAACCAGGGCAAGTGCCAGGTCCTGCCTCTGGGCCACACCAACCCCCAGCAACGCTCCAGGCTGCGGGAGGAGTGGCTGGAAAAGGCCCCGGGGGCCAAGATGGCCAACGGCCTCCGGGCTTGTGTCACTATGGAACCACCTCGGGAGCTGCCTGAGGAGCTACAGAGCAGGGTGGAACCTGTCCATGTGCAGAGATGGGGTTAGGACAGAAGTGGTGCCAGGGCAGGTCCCCTGCCCTGTATCCCTGCTGGCCCCACCCCAGACACCCCCATCTCCATGGGGCCAGCTGAGATGTGCCCAAAAAGCACCAAAATCCCTGGGAATGGGCTGAAATAGAGCCCAAGGGGGTAGTCCCGAGGCCATGACCCACCCTTAGTGCCCCAGAACCCCGAGGGACCACCCCCCCAGCCCCCGAGACTCCCTGAGATCCCTCTGAGATGCCCCTGAGACCCTTACAGATATCCTGAGACTCCCCCTGAGATGCTTCAAGACCCCCTGGGACCCCCTAAGAATCCCTATGATGCCTCTGAGACCCTTTGAGATACCCAGAGACTTCCCCTGAGACACATCAAATCCCTTGACACCCCACCCAGTTCAAACTGCTGGAGAGGGACTCCTGGGTGGGTCAGGGCAGTGCCCAACCACAGAAGCTCAAAAGCCAAGATCATCCCCCAGCTGTGACAACCCCTCCCAAGCCCTGAAACCGCCCCAGCAGCCCACATTTACCACACAGACACTCAAGGGGGTTCCAGCCGAACCACGGGGCACCCAGGGCAGGGGGCACTTGGGGGGATCCCCCATCTCTGTCCCTGCAGAGCAGGCACAGAGGGGCAGCTCCAGGCCACAGGGTCATCTCCCCCCTGCCCCATGTGCAAACATCCCCAGGAAAGGTCCACGTTTCTCTGACCCCCCAGTAAATCCCCATCAAGGAGCTCTGCTTGGAAATGGGAAGTAACGGTGCTGGCGCAACTGGGGTAACTGGAGCTACTGGTGCCAGATCCAGCGGTGCTGGGAGAAATGAGGTTTGGGGTCTCCATTGGGATTTATTCCCCACCTTGGCAGCAAAACCCACTGGGAGTGTGGGATGAGGAGAAGAATCTACCTCTGGGACCCCCATGTCTGTTGCGGCAGCTCCTGGAAGCACCAGCAATGTCAGCGGGGCAGGAGGTGCCTGTCACCATGGTGGATCTTCTTGTGGTGCTTGAGGTTGGAGCTCTGCCTAAAGCTCTGGCCACAGTCACTGCAGGTGAAGGGCTTCTCCCCGGTGTGGATGAGGTGGTGGCGGAGGAGATCCGTGCTCTTCCTGTACCTCTTGCCACGTCTCTGCAGACGTATGGTTTCTCCCCGGTGGGTACAGCGGTGTCGACTGAGGGCAGAGCTGTGCCTAAAGTTCTGGCTGCAGTCTTGGCAGTCAAAGGGTTGGGAATTATAATGACATTATAATGAGCAAAGTTCACCTAGAGGACACGATTTCACCCTCGTTGCTGTCACGGCAGTTGGGATCCATCTTCCTTGACAGCAGCTCTGCAGTTAATTGCAGCAGCCCATTGTTATCCTGATAACGGAGAAGGGCTGCACCACCTCCGTGATGCCCCATTCTCCATTTCAGAGATACCGTACATTCCACCTGGCCAGGGTGGGCTTATCCATGGCAACCGCATTCCATTCTTGGATCGGCAACTGCGTTCCACTGCAAGGCACTGCACTTGGTGTCAGGCGTGAGATAAACCTGGGGAACAGTGATTCCCTCAACCCCCTGTTGTCCGTTGTTTTCCCACACAGGTCCGTGACCGTGAGATGGGGCAGGAGCAGCCCCTGGACAGTGCAGCTTTTTATGATGTCACGGTTCCATGAGGAAGAGTTGGAGCAAGAGCAGCCCATGGCTCGTGC
Organism: Bucorvus abyssinicus; assembly: GCA_009769605.1. Lineage (NCBI taxonomy): Eukaryota > Metazoa > Chordata > Aves > Bucerotiformes > Bucorvidae > Bucorvus > Bucorvus abyssinicus. Next base: position 216,748 of record WNMG01000077.1, read on the forward strand.
TGGTGTTTGTGATGTCACAGGTCAATGAATAATTAATGGGGCTTGAGCAGCCCCTGGATGGAGCACGTGTTTGTGATGTCACAGGTCCACGGTTATGAGACGGGGCAGGAGCAGCCCCTGGATCGTGCAACATTTTGTGATGTCACAGGTCCATGATTAGCACAGGGGGCAGGAGCAGCCCCTGGCCCTCGTGGAGGTGTCTGTGATGTCACAGGTCCATGAGTAGGAGATGGGGCAGGAGCAGCCCCTGGCTCGTGCAGGAAGGTGCTGCCCCAGAGCCGGCACAGCCCGAAGCAGAGCAGCAGATCTCGGAGTACAGGGTGTTTTCAGAGGCTTCCCTTTGGCAGGGGAACTTCAGGGGAGCGGAGAGTCCTGCCAGAATCTGGCAAGTCTCACGGGAGGGGTGACGAGGCGAGGACGATGCCAGGGTAACGGCGACCGCACCCACAGCTATAAAAAACCCTGCGCAGCGACCAGGAGCTGCGATCAGAGCGAGCAAACAGAGCGTGCCGTGGCAGCGACCATGAGATGGTTGAGTTTTCAGTTCTTGAGGCAGTGGGGAGGGGCGTCAGTAGAAGTGTCACCTTGGGCTGCCGGAGGGCAGAGCGTGGCCTGTGGAGGAGCCTGGTCGGCCGGGTCCCTTGGGAGGCAGCCCTGATGGGCAGAGGAGTCCAGGAAGGCTGGACAATCCTCCAGAGGGAGATCCTCCAAGCCCAGGAGCAAGCTGTCCCGGTGAGCCACAAGACGAGCCGGCGAGGTAGAGACCGGCATGACTGAACAGAGAGCTCTGGCTGAGCTCAGGAAGAGGAGGAAAGTCCATGGCCAGTGGAAGAAGGGGCAGGTCACTCAGGATGACTGTAAGGTTCTTGTGAGGCTGCGCAGGGAGATTAGACAGGCTAAAGCCCAGCTTGAGCTTAGTCTGGCCACCGCCATAAGGGACAACAAAAAATGTTTCTATAAATACATCAGCAGCCAGGGGAGAGCTAAGGAGGGCCTCCATCCTGTGCTGGGTGCGAGGGGAAACGTAGAGACCCAGGATGAGGAGAAGGCTGAGGTCCTGAATGGCTTCTGTGCCTCAGTCCGTGATGGTCAGAGCAGCTCACTGAGTGCTCGGCCTCTGGAACCAGCAGGCAGAGGTGGGGAGCGGAATCAAGGCCCCATGATCCCCAAGGGAACAGGAAATGAGCTGCTGCACCACTGAGATGTGCACAGGTCTATGGGGCCAGGTGGGATCCACCCGAGGGTGCTGAGGGAGCTGGTGGAAGGGCTCACCAAGCCACTGTCCGTGATCTACCAGCAGTCCTGGCTAACGGGGGAGGTACCAATGGACTGGAGGTTGGCCAATGGCACACCCGTCTCCAAGAAGGGCCGGAAGGAGGACCCAGGGAACTCCAGGCCTGTCAGTGTGACCTCGGTGCTGGGGAAAGTCATGGAGCAGATCACCTTGAGTGCCATCACACGGCATGTACAGGACAATGAGGTGATCAATCCCAGTCAGCATGGGGTTATGAAGGGCAGGTCCTGTTTGACCACCTTGATCTCCTTCTATGACCAGGTGACCCGCTTGGTGGACGAGGGAAGAGCTGTGGATGTGTCTACCCGGACTTTAGTCAGGCCTTTGACAGCGTTTCCCACAGCATTCTCCTGCAGAAACTGGGTGCTCCTGGCTTGGAGGAGTGTCCTCTTCACTGGATCCAAAACTGGCTGGATGGGCGGGCCCAGAGTGGTGGGGACTGGAGTTCAATCCAGCTGGTGGCCGGTCACCAGTGGTGTCCCCAGGGCTCAGTGCTGGGGCGTGTCCTGTTCAACACCTTTATCAATGATCTAGATGAGGGGATCGAGGGCACCCTCAGTCGGTTCACAGATGACACCAAGTTGGGTGGGTGTGTTGATGTGCCTGCAGGTCAGGAAGCTCCCCAGAGGGGTCTGGACAGGCTGGACCGATGGGCTGAGGCCAGTGGTATGAAGTTCAACAAGACCAAGTGCTGGGTCCTGCCCTTGGGTCACACCAACCCCCTGCAACGTTACAGACGGGGGGAGGAGTGGATGGAAACCACCCAGGGAAAAGGCCCTGGGGGTGCTGGTGACAGCGGCTGGAATGGAGCCAGCAGTGTACCCAGGTGGCCAAGATGACCAATGGCATCCTGGCTTGTATCAGCACTGGTGTGGCCAGCAGGAGCAGGGCAGGGATGGTCCCCCTGTACTGGGGGCACTGGGGAGGCCACACCTTGTGTGCTGTGTCCAGTTTTGGCCCTCACTGCCAGAAGGACATTGAGGGGCTGGAGCGTGTCCAGAGAAGGACAACGAAGCTGGTGCAGGGTCTGGAGCACAATGTGCTGAGGAGTGGCTGAGGGACCTGGGTGGGTTCAGCCTGGAGAGAAAAGGAGGCTCCGAGGAGACCTTATTGGTCTTGAGAACTCCCTGACAGGAGGTTGGAGTGAGGTGGGGGTCGGCCTCTTCTCCCTTGGGACAGGTGACAGGACAAGAGGTAACAGCCTCAAGTTGGGCCAGGGGAGGTTGAGTTTGGATATCGGGAGGAATTTCTTCCCCGAAAGGGTTGTGAAGCCTTGGGACAGGCTGCCCGGGGAGGTGGTGGAGTCCTCGTCCCTGGAGGGCTTTCCCAGCGGTGTCGAGGTGGCGCTGAGGGACATGGTTTAGGGCCCCTGGCAGTGACGGGGGCAGTTGGACTCAATGACTTTCAAGGTCTCTTTCAACCAGATGATTCTGTGATTCTATGAACTGGAGGCCAGTTCTTCTTGTCCTGTGCTTCTTCCTGAGGAGAAAAGACTGACCCCCACCTCGCTCCAACCTCCTGTCAGGGAGCTCTTGTGAGCCAGAACATGTCCCCTGAGTCTCCATTTCTCCAGGCTCAAACCAGCCAGCCCCTTAAGCTGTTCCTCAGACATTCTCCAGCCCTTTCTCCATGTTCTCCAGACCCATCTCCATGTTCTCCAAACTCTCTCCTGGTTTTCCAGACCGCCTCCTGGTTCTCCAGACCCTTCTCCATGTTCTCCACACCCTTCTGTGGACACGCTCCAGCCCCTCAATTTCCTTCAGGGAGTGAGGCCCCAAAACTGAACCCAGGATTTGAGGGGTGGCCTCGCCAGTGCCCCCAGTCCAGGGGAACTATCCCTGCCCTGGTCCTGCTGGCCACACCAGTGCTGGTACAAGCCCAGATGCCGTTGGCCCTCTTGGCTACCTGGGCACACTGCTGGCTCCTCTCCAGCCACAGTGGCCAAGGCTTTCTCCACCCGGCCTAAGCAGGCCACGGGGTCAGGAGAGTCCATTTCCCAGGTGCGACCCTTGAGGGAAGGGCTGGACGGGATCCTTGCACCCAGGTAGGAGAGACTTCCCCGGTGGATGCTGCTGGAGGGTCCCTGACACACGCCCCACCCTTTTTAGGGGCTTCTTGGCCCATCACAGGCCCCTTAGAGGGGAAGGTGGCAGATGTTGGCTGCACCCTATCATCTGGTGGAGCTCAGGAGAAGCTCCCCTTGGGGTGCCACGTCCTCGGCTTCTTCTGGCAGCCTGGGGAGCTTCAAAACCAGGTGGAAGTGGGGCAGTCTAGTGGCTGTGACCCCTCAGAGATGTCCAGGTCCCCCCGTCCCTGCGTCCTGGGGTGGTAGAGGACACCCCCTGATGTCTCACATGACCTGGGTTCCCCCCACAGCTAAGGTCCAAAGCTCCCCGCAGGGTGGATGGGTGGACACAGGGGCTGGCCGAGGGCCCCTGGTCAGGAGGTTCTGGAAGTTGCCCTTGGCCTAGACCTACTGGACACCTCCTCTTCCTTCCTCCCCATCATGTGGTGCTGGAGGAGTCTCAAGGGGTTAGACCCATCACCCGTGTGGTCCCAGAGCTGCTTCTAGTGGCAGGAGGAGGTGATTTCCACCCCACCCCATCCCACCGCCTGAAGATGCACAGCCCGCCCCAGCACACTGGCAGCTTCTTGACATCTCGTGTCTCCAGGAGAAAACAAAATGCTCTTGGAGATGCCTGGGAGGAGTCTTGGGGTTCTACCAGCAGTGGACCTGTCCCCAACACCCACAGTGTTCTTGGGAGGCCACCTGAGAAAAGTCAGGGGTGGCTACCTGGGACTTCTCGTGTCTCCAGAAAAAACCAAACCCTCTCCTGAAGATGCCTGCAAGAAGAGCTGGGAAGACACCAGCCACGCAGCAGAGTTCTCCATAAAGAATACTTTTGAGGGACCTTCTGTGGAGGAGCCTGGGGCTTCTAGCAGGGCTTCAGCCATCTGCAGAGGAAGCCCAAACCTTCCTGGAGGTGGCTGGGAGGAGGCGCCAGAAGATACTGGGCATGGACCTGTCTCCACCATGGACCAGCTTCCTCCCAGGTGGCTTCTCTGGAGGACCTGTCCCTGGTCCAACTCAGGTGTCTCCAAGGGAGGCCCCTGGAGCTACTGGAAGGCAATGAAGGGCACCAGTAGCTACTAGTGAGCTACTAGGAGGCACTGGGAAGTACTGGGTGTTACTGGGGACCACTGGGGAGTAACTGGAAGGCACTGGGTCGGTTACTGTGAGGCACTGGGAAGTACTGGTGAGCTGCTAGGACACACTAGGTGGCTCTAGGGGGGTTACTGGGGAGTACTGGGAGGTACTGGGCAGTTACTATGGGGTTACTGGGAGACACTGTGAGGCACTGAGAGTGCCTGGGAGGAGCCTTGGGAACATGGAAGGGCATGGGGAGGGGGGCACTGGGAGCCCTGGGGAGACTGGGGAGCAGTGAGGGGCACTGCGAGCACTGGGGAGGGTACTTGGAGCACTGGGCACCCTATCATGTCTCCCAGTTGCCCCCCAGCTCCACCAGTGGCATGGAGGGCCTCTGTGGAGGTGCTGGGGCGGTCCGTCCCTCCCCCAGCGGAGAGGGTTTGATTGACAGCTGCCATTTATTGAGGGGGTGGGGGGGCGGGGCAGGGGGTGCTGGGTGCTGGGGTTGCTGGGTGTGGTGGGTGTTAGATGCTAGGTGCTGAGGGTGGTGGGTGCTGGGGGTGTCCAGGTGATGGGTGCTGAGCATGTCCAGGTGCTGGGTGCTGGGGGTGCTCATCTGCTTGGGGTGCTCATGTGCTGGGTGGTGGGTGCTGGGGGTGGTGGGCGCTGGAGGTGGCCAGGTATGGGATCCTAGGGCTGCCAGGGGCTGGGTGCTGGGTGTCTCCAGGTCCTGGTGGTGGTGATGGGTGCTGGGGGTGTCCAAGCGTTGGAGGTGCAGAGATGGTGGGTGCATCTGGGAGCTGGGGGTGCTGGGTGTGACTAGGTGCTGGGTGCTGGTGGGGCACCCAGGCACTCAGATGGAGATGCTGTTCTCCGTCTCCAGCGGGTTCATGTAGTTGTATCGCAGCTCATGCTGGTGGTTCCTGGCCTCAATGTAGTCCCGGATCTCCTCCAGCCGTGCCTGGAAGGTCCTGATGAGCTGCCGGGGTTCCGCCTCGGTGAACCGCTCCTCCGGGTACTGTCCCAGGAACCTCTGGGGAACACAGGGATGGGGACCCATCAGGAACGTCGGAGGGACACAGGGAGGGGGACCCATCAGGTTCTCAAACCATGTGGGGGTCTCTGGGCACCCAGGTGGCTGTAGAGCGCTGGTGGCCACCACCCTGGGCTTGGGGATAGCCAAGGTGCTGTTGTGCACCTTGTGGGGCACCTCTTTGGGGTTTGTCAGTCACCCCCAGAGCCACCGTTTTGGGGAGGTCCTGGTGAAGGCAGGGACCAGACTCACAACGTCGTTGAGGCGGGAGCTGAGGAGGATGAGGGCCACCAGGATCTGGGCAGTGGTGTCCACCTCGGGGAGGGTATCGAGGAAGTGCTGGAGGAAGGCCTTGCCCTTTGCCACAGGTGGCGGGTGGCGCATGGAGGACGGAGCGTTAGGGAGGAAGGCGCCAAGGTCGTACTGCGTGGTGAGAGGTCACGGTCAGCAGAGGACATCCCTCTGGCATGGAGAGGGGGTGGATGGAGACCTTCTCCTGAGGTGGGGTGGGGATGTCCCTCCAACATGGAGAGGGGATGGAGGGGGATGTTCTCCTCAGGTGGGCTGGGTTTATCCCTCTGGTATGGAGAGGGGATGGTTGGGGACATCCCTCCAGCATGGATATGGGATGGATGGGGACATACTTCCAACAGGGAGAGAGGATGGATGGAGACGTCGCTCTGGCATAATGGCAGATGGATGGAGATGTTATGCTGAGGTGTGGTGGGGATGTCCCTCCAAAATGGAGAGAGGTGGGACATGGACATCTACCCTGGCTCAGGATGGGGACATCACACCCACGCCCAGAGTTGGCTGGAGGGAGACATCGATCCAGCGTGGGTCGGGGACACCTGGGGACAACGTCTGGGTGCAGCAGGGTTGGAGGTCCCCTGTCCCACCTGCCCGTTGTTGACGGCTGCGTGCTGGACCGAGCAGGTGAACACCACCATGGTGAGGTACTTGCTGAGCTCCGCCACCGTTCGCAGCGAGGAGGGGACACCTAGGCGGGCAGAGGGGACAGCAAAGACCATCAACAACCTGTCCTCGTCCCCACCACCACCCCTGGAGACATCCCAGGGGGGCGAGGCCACCCTACCCGAGGAGGTCCTGCCCAAGAAGCCGTTGGTGAAGATGTCCATCACCCAGGCCTGCAGCTCGGCATCACCGCTCACTGCTGTGTCCTCCCCATAGTAGAAGGCCACCAGGCCAGAGACAAAGCTGTGAGGGGACCATGAGGTTACCAGAGCCACCCGTGGGTGGGGAGCGGCCAGTTGTCCCCTGTGTCCCACCTCTCAATGGCTTCCCAGAGGCGCAGCCCATCATCCCTGTAGAGGTAGTTGGGGATGTGGCCCAGACCGCGGTGGGTGATATCATCAGGGAGGCACAGGGACGCGTAGGTGACCTTCTCCAGGCCCCGCTGGACCACCAGCAGCAGCCCCTCATAGGTGAGCCCCGAGCCCTGGTGGAGGAAGAGGCACCCATGGTTGCTCAGGCCAAGGAGGAGCCGTGCCCCTCCTCGCTCCAGCCCCCAGCTGCCCCAGTGCTCCCCAGTGCTCCCAGTAGACCTCAGTACCCCCCAGTGCTCCCAGCTCCAACCAACCCCACCAGGCTCTCTATTGTCCTCTGTGCTCCCCAGTGCCCACCGGTGTCCCCAGTATATACCAGTGCCCCCCAGTGCTCCCAGTACACCCCAGTGCCCCGCAGTGCTTCCAGTAGACCCCAGTGCTCCCAATATACTAGAGTGCCCCCCAGTGCTTCCCAGCTCCAACAACCCCCTCCCCAGGCTCTCTATTGTCCCCAGTGCTCCCCAGTGCTCCCAGTACACCCCAGGGCCCCCCAGTGCTCCCAGTAGAATCCAGTGCTCCCAGTCCCCCCAGGCTCACCTTGTCAATGGCGCCACCAGGGTTGATGAGGACGGTCCGGGCCAACGTGTTGATGTGCAACGTGAAGCGGAAGTGGGGGATGAGGAGCTGGTGGTGGAAACCAAGAGCTTGGAGATGACCAGGGACCTCCCAAGGAGCTGGGCAAGGGGGTGTTGGGGAGGGGTGGGGAGGGGGTGTTTCTGAGGTCAGGTGGAGGTGGGCAGGTGGTCCTGAGGTGGGACCTTACCTTGAAGAGGGGGTGACAGGAGGGCAGTTGGCGAAGGGTGGCGATGGCAAAGACCTCCCCGAAGAGGTGGGTCCTCAGGAGGTGGGCGAGGAGCTGGTGGCTGTAGAAGTCGGCGTTGCGCACCCAGGTCTTGGCCAACAGCCAATCCCACTCGTCATCGCTCGGCAAGAAGATGGGGCTGGTGGGTCCCGGCTTTTGGCTGAGCTGTGGGGCATCAACCACGTGGAGGGACCATCTCCACCACCATCACCACCACCCCCACCCCCACCACGGTGGGGTTGTCCCTACCTGGATGGCGATGGGGCGTAGCAGCCCGTCGGCGCCCTGGTGCAGGAGGCAGAGCGGGGCGGCCACGTGCTGCCGGCGCCCGTGGATGGTGCCCGCCGGGAGGCCCTCCAGCACCTCATAGTCCACAAGGAAGATCCGCCCCTCTTGCATCTCCTTGCCCAGGGTGGTGCCACCACCCAAGGAGGAAGCCACCATCTCCGGCGTCACTGGGAACTTGGTCGGCAGCGCTGTGCAGCGCTGGATGACAATGGGGTTGTTGCCGGTGAGGAACTGGGAACCGAAGAATTCGTCTTCTCGCCAGTGCCTGGCCACGTACTCGGGGACTGAGCAGGGTGGTGGGACATCATCCAAGGTCAAGCCAGGGACTTCCTGGGAAGCCCTTGGTGGTGGAGGGGGGAGGACACACAAGGCACCCACCGATCTCCCTGCCCTGTGTCCGGGAGAAGATGCTGCGCATCTCGTCCAGGCTCTTCCAGGAGGTGGGTCTCAACAGGAATCCTGCCAGAAGCACAGAGGCTCCCCTGCGGGACAGAGGTGGGACCTCAGCACCCACCACCCCTTCCCTGGGCCACCCGCCACCCAGCCTCCTGGGATAGCTGGCACAGGCAATGCTGCTCACACCCATCACCCGGGTCCTCTCCAGCCTTGGGGCGTTGCTTACTGGAAGATGAGGGTTCCATTGAAGTTGGTGGCCCTCACACAGGAGAACTTCACGTTGGAGTCCAGCTCATGGATGGAGCCCACATTGAGGCAACGGGGCCAGCCCTCGGCAAAGCTCTTCCACCTGCAGGCAGGACATGGGGACAGAGGTCACCCAGGCTACCCTGGCCGTGGTGGGCCCCCATCCTCACGTCCCCGCTCTCACTGGTAAGCCTCCTGCCGTGCCTTCAGCTCCAGCTGCCGATGCTCCTTGAGGATCCCCAGCTCATCGTCCACCAGCATCTTCGCTGCAAAGGAGAAGAGGGCTCAAGGTTGGACCACCCACCCCGGCTAGCAGAGGATGATGCGGGTGGGCCCGGGTCCTACCTGAGCCCTCCCGCACCTCCACCACGGTAACTCCCTCCAGCCACTGGTAGCAGGGGAAGCGGTAGAGGGTGCCGTCGGGGGCTGTCACACGGACGTCCTTGCAGAACCAGGCGTCCTCCAAGAAGAGCCGCCACTTGTGCAGGCGGATGAGGACAATGGGACCCAGGTCCTGCTCGCAGTGCACGGTCAGGTCCTTCTCCTGGGTGGGGGGGAAGTGGCTTGGTGGTGAGAGGGCAGCTGCCCCGACGTGGCTCCAGGGGATGTGAGTGCTCCTTTTGCTCCATCCCCCCAGGACCACGTCCCACCGTCTCCCAAGACCATGTCCCACCATCCCCCCAAGATCCTTCTCCTTCATCCTCCCTAGTACTATGTCCCACCATTCTCCGCCAAACATCCCACCACCCCAGCAAGATACTTTTGGTCCATCACCCAGGACCACGTCTCACCATTTCCCAAGACCACCTCCCACCATCCCCCCAAGATTCTTTTGCTCCATTGCCACAAGATCCTATTCTTCCATCCCCCAGGACCAGGTCCCACCATCTCCCAAGACCACTTCCCACCAGACCCCCAAGATCCTTCCCACCAGCCCACCAAGCCCCCTTTCCTCCATCTCCCACCAGCCTTGGAGGTGACCCAGCCTTTTTCCCTCCCTGCTCCAGAAAAGCCCATGCTGGGACACCCAGGACACCCCATGCCACCCCTAGTGTCCCCGTCCCCACGGTCACCTTCCCAGGCAGGAACCAGGAGTTGATGCTCGTCCGACGGCTCTCGCCGCGGCTGCCCACCAACGTGATGGAGATGGAGTTCTTGGTCCCGGCTGCAGTGATGTCACCTGTCGCCACCCTCACCTTGTAGACGGCCATGGCAAGCTGCACCGAGGACACACGGCAACGTCCAGGAGATGCCTTCAAAAAGCAGCTACCACAAGGAGTGAGGGGTTTGGGGGTGAAATTGGCCCTTTTGGGTAGTTTGTATGTCACAAGCCCCGTGGCTGTTGCCCAAGTCGGTGGTTGGTCCTTCCTTCGCAAGCGGAGGTCCTATCAGATGACCGTTACCGGCCAGTGGCTGGCATATCTGATCTCAACGGACGTGGCCATGGGGACTTTACCCAAGCGCTGGCCCTGGGGGGTGGCTGTGTGCCAAATGGAGGAGGGGTTCACCCATGGTCCAAGAGCTCCTGCCTCTCCACGGGCCTCTTTCATGGCCCATCCATGTTGTGGGGCCATCAGGGACTTCCCAAAGGAAGGGGGTGGAGCAGCTCATGCTGGAGACCACTTCCAGGCACGTGAAGGATGAGATAAGCCCCAGGAGGAGTCAGTGACGGCTTCACCGAGGAGAAGTCAGTCTTGACCAGCATGGTAAACATCTATGGTGCAAGGACCAGCCTGGCATGAGGGGAGAGTGGTGGACATGGTCTGCGAGGACTTCACGGAGTCACAGAAGGGTTTGGGCTGGAAGACCTTTAAGCAGCTCAATTCCAACTGTTGCCCAGCACTGCCAGGTCCCCCCTAACCCCTGTCCCTCAGCACCACCTCGACACGGCTGGGAAACCCCTCCAGGGATGGGGACTGCACCACTGCCCTGGGCAGCCTGGGCCTGTCCTAGACAACCCCAACAGGGAAAGAAATGGATCCTCAGGGCCAAACTCAGCCTCTCCTGGTGGAACTGGTGGCTTGTTCCTCTTGACCTGTTGATTGTGCCTGGGGAGAAGAGACCAACCCCCCTCTCACTCCACCCTCCCGTCAGGGAGCTGTCGAGAGCCAGAAGGTCTCCCCTGAGCCTCCTCTTCTCCAGGCTCAACTCCACCAGGTCCCCCAGTTGCTCCTCAGACCATTCACCATGTTCTCCAGACCCTCCTGCAGGAGGATTGTTGTGGCCCAAGGGCAGGACCCTCCACTTGGCCTGGTTGACCCTCAGCACATCAGCCTTGGCCCAGCAATCAGCTGGCGGAACTGGGAGTACTGGGAATGCTGGGAGGGGGGTACGTGTCACCAGAAGGGACCCAGGAGCCCAGACAGGTACTGCTGACGGGAACTGGGGGAATTGGGAGTACTGGGGGAGCTGGGAGTACTGGGTGGGGGGTTCATAGGTTTTAGTTGGAGTAGTGGCTCCAAGTTCTGGTGCTCGTTGGGGTTCCCAGCGCCTCACAGTGGGCCCTCACCTCCAGCCAGCGCACCATCAGGAAGGAGAAGTGGTCCCTGTTGCTTTGGTTGGGCTTCATCTTCTCCTCCATGTGGAACAGGTTCTGCCAAGCAAACCTTGACGTCGTGGAACCCGGGGCAGAAGAGGACACAGAGCGTCAGCTGAGGGAATTAAGTGACATGGGTTTGGGAGCCACCTTGGGGCTGACCCACAGCACGGCCACAGCTTCAGGAGGGAGGGCTGGGTGGTGGGACTGGTGTCCATGGACTCTTCTAAGGGCAAGCACTCCCTCTTGGCCCTCTTCACCAGGACAGAAGGATGACAACTGTTATTTGACATCCAAGAGCACAAGGTCTGACCCAGGTGGGGTGGGATGATGCTTTTCTACCCCTTTGCCCCTCCTCATGCCCACGGTTTGGTTTGACAAGATTGTTTCAGCTGGAAGAGGAGAGACTGACATGAGATCTTGGGAAGAAGTTCTTCACCGTGAGGATGGTGAGACCTGTGGCCCCAGGTTGTCCCAGAGAGGTGGGAGAAGCTCCATCCCTGGAAGTGTTGGGAGGTCAGCTTAGACCTTGGGGCTCTGAGCAACCTGCTCTAGTGGAAGGTGTCCCTGCCCGTGGTGGGGGGTTGGACTGGATGGTCTTTAAGGTCCCTTCCCAGGACCTGCAAGGCCTGGGGAAGGGTGTGGGTGGGCTCCTGCCTCACGAATGCTCTGGGGTGGGAATGAAGCTTTTGCCCAGTGAGGAGAGAACCATGGTGACCCACCAGCAACAGCTTCTGAGCTGCCTGAGGACCATCCCACCTTGGGGAGGCAACGGTGCACGGTGAGGAGATGGAGAGCCTGGGTGTTCAGGGGAGCTGTTTTCTCCAGCGCCACCCCTAAGAGAAGCTCCTCCAGAGATGATCCATCATCTCCAAGACAGGTTCTCACCCCTTGGCTTCAGCAGCGTGGCCTCGCTTTGGCCCAAAGAGGATCACCCTGAGTGTTGATGGAGAAGGCCCCCAAAGTCCACTTTTTCTTGAGCTCGGACACATACCATGTCCACGACGTCTCTTGGATGGTGTCTGCAGCCTGTTCCTGTCTCCCGAGAGGTAGGTCTGGAGGTCTCCTGGAAGAGAAGAGCCCTCCCCAGCTCCACAGACAGGAGACTGTAAAAGAATTAATCATAAGTTTAATTTTGTACTATTGTAGCATTAGAGAATAGAATATTATTTTAGTTATTGATACAGGTGTATATGAAACAAAGCTGCTCCTTTATCCTTGTGTAATCCCTACCAAGGCTGGTCTAAACCCCAGTCAAGCTGAATCGACAGAGAATTAGCTATATTCAAGGTTAGAGCGTGGATTAACTTAAAATAGATGATTTTAGGTAGTTATCTGTTTGAAGTAGACAAAGAATACAATAGAACAATTTAAGTTTTCCCAGAATTTTAAAGGTGGTTCTCATTCTGTGACCCGAGCAGCTGAGGGCCAAGACAACCGGAGCGAACTTTGAAGAGAGAAATGAAATGAAGAATAGGACATCTGCTGAGACAAAGGAATTGCATAAACTTTTTGATTAATGAAGAATGAAGGACTGAGAATCGGTGGGAAAACGTCAAGGACTTAAGTAGTGACATAATGTTAGAAAAGAAAACTAGATATACTAAGGATGTGCGCTGTGTGCTTCGCCACTCACTGAGATGGCCCAACTCAGAGCTGTGGAATAAAGCAAACCTGGAGTTACCCACAGATTGGTAAAATTCTTTAACAGAGATGCCCCAGAGGAAGGGACATTTGAGAGAACGATGAGCTGCTTCACCACCAGCTGCAGGAGCTTTTGCCTCTGTTTGAGTCCCATTGAGCAGGATGTTCTCCATCAACATGTAGACAATGTTGGCGCAGGTCCAACCCCCAAGGTTGGACCTCCAGAGGTGCCAAGGTCCCATTCCACTGGTGTTTCTGTGACTCATCCTGGGGAGCGTGTGGTCACTTGAGGACAAGAAGACCTTGAAAGGTCCCTTCCTACCCAAAACATTCTGTGATTCCATGACCCAAAACCTTCTGAGATAGAGGGAGAAAAACACAGCATGGTGCTGCATGAGGGACAAGCTCTAGACGTGTCTACCCGGACTTCAGTAGGGCACCCTTAGCTCACAGAAGACACCAAGATGGGTGGGAGTCTTGATCTACTGGAGGGTCAGGAGGCTCCACAGAGGGGTCTGGCCAGGCTGGATTGGTGGGCCAAAGTCAATGGGCTGCGGGTCACCAGGGCAAGTGCCAGGTTCTGCCTCTGGGCCACACCAACCCCCAGCAACGCTCCAGGCTGGGGGAGGAGTGGCTGGAAAAAGCCTGGGGAAAAGGCCCCGGGGGCCAAGATCGCCAGTGGCCTCCGGGCTTGTGTCACTATGGAACCACCTCGGGAGCTGCCTGAGGAGCTACAGAGCAAGGTGGAACCTGTCCAGAAGACTTCTGGAGGACATCAGTGAGGACTTGCCAAGCATGCAGAGATGGGGTTAGGACAGAAGCAGTGCCAGGGCAGGACCCCTGCCCCGTATCCCTGCTGACCCCACCCCAGACACCCCCATCTCCATGGGGCTAGCCGAGATGCGCCCAAAAAGAACCAAAATCCCTGGGAACGGGCTGAAACAGAGCCCAAGAGGGGAGTCCCGAGGCCATAACCCATCCTAAGGGCCCTGGAACCCCTGGTGATCCACCTGAGAATCCCTGAGATCCCTCTGAGATGCTCCTGAGACCCTTTGAGACACCTCGAGACTCCCCCTGAGACCTCCCCTAGTTCAAACAGCTGGAAAGGGACCCCTGTGGGGGTCAGGGCAGTGCCTGACCCAGGAAGCTCAAAGGCTGAGATCCTCCCCCGGCTGTGACAACCCCTCCCAACCTCTGAACAGCCACTCGAGGGGGTCCCAGCCCCACCACCACCCATCCCACCATGGGGCACCCAGGGCAGGGGGCAAGTGGGAGGTCCCCCACCTCTGTTCCTGCAGAGGGGTTACAGAGGGGCAGCTGCAGGCCACAGGGTTGTCTCCCCACGACCCCATCTGCAAACACCCCCAGGAAGGGTCCACCTTTCTCTGACCACCCAATAAATCCCCACTCAGGGGTTCTGCTTGAAAATGGGGAGTGACAGTGCTGGCACAACTGGTGTAACTGGAGCTAGTAGTGTAACATCCAGCAGCACTGACAGAAATTAGATTTGGGGTCTCCATCGGGATTTATTCCCCACCTCAGCAGCAAAACCCACTGGGAGGGATGGGATGGGGAGAAGGATTCACCGCTGAGACCCCCATGTCTGTTGCGGCAGCTCCTGGAGACACGAGCAATGTCAGAGGGGCAGGAGGGGCCCATCACCGTGGTGGATCTTCTTGTGGTGCTTGAGGTGGGAGCTGCAGCTGAAGCTTTTGCCGCAGACAGTGCAGGTGAAGGGCTTCTCCCCGGTATGGATGCGGTAGTGCTGGTAGAGGGTGCAGCTGCGGCTGAAGCTCTTGCCGCAGTTGGTGCAGGTGAAGGGCTTTTCTCCAGTGTGGACGAGTTGGTGCCGGGAGAGGTGGGAGCTGCTGGCGAAGCTCTTGCCGCAGTCACCACACGGGCATGGCCTCTCCCTGGTGTGGGTGCGGTAGTGCTGGGTGAGCTGAGAGCTGCCGTAGAAGCTTTTGCCACAGTCGGAGCAGGTGAAAGGTTTCTCCCCAGTGTGGGTGCAGCAGTGCCGGAGGAGGTATGAGCAATCCCTGAACCTCTCGCCGCAGTCACCGCAGACATGCGGCTTCTCTCCAGTGTGGACGAGGTGGTGCTGGGTGAATCTGGATCGGCAGCTGAAGCTCTTGCTGCAGTCAGGGCAGGTGAAGAGCTTCTCCCCAGAGTGGATGAGGTGGTGCCGGATGAGGCTGGAGCTGTGCCTGAAGCTCTTGCCACAGTCACCGCAGACGTGTGGCTTTTCCCCAGTGTGGATGAGCATGTGCTCAGTGAGGCTTGAGCTCTGGCTGAAGCTCTGGGTGCAGTCGGTGCAGGTGAAGGGCTCCTCCCCGGTGTGGATGCAGCGGTGCTGGGACAGGTGAGAGACCTGGTTGAAGCTCTTGCCGCAGTCGGCGCAGGTGAAGGGCTTCTCCCTGGTGTGGATGAGGTGGTGCTGGGTGAGCTGGGAGCTGCTGGTGAAGCTCTTGCCGCAGTCACCACATAGGTATGGCCTCTCCCTGGTGTGGGTGCGGTGGTGCTGGGAGAGGTTGTAGCTGTGCCTGCAGCTCTTTCCGCAGTCACCACAGACGTGTGGCTTCTCCCCGGTGTGGATGCGGAGGTGCTGGGTCAGGTGGGAGTTTTGCCTGAAGCTCTGGCCGCAATCACCACAGACGTACGGTTTCTCTCAGGTGTGGATGTGGCGGTGCTGGGTGAGCTGGGAGTTTTGCCTGAAGCTCTTGCCACAGTCGGTGCAGGTGAAGGGCCTCTCCCCGGTGTGGATGAGGCGGTGCTGGGAGAGGTGGAAGCTCTGCCTGAAGCTCTTACCACAGTCACCACAGATGTGCAGCTTCTCCCTGGTGTGGATGAGGCGGTGCTTGGAGAGCGTGGAGCTGTAGCTGAAGCTCTGGCCACAGTCAGGGCAGGTGAAGGGCTTCTCCCCGGTGTGGATGAGACGGTGCTGGAGAAACATCGTACTCCGCCCAAACCTCTTGCCGCAGTCGCTGCAGACGAAGGGTCGGGCGCTGGGGTGGGAGCACCGGTGCTTCACCAGCTCCGAGCTGGACGGGAAGCTCTGCCTGCACTCGGGGCACCGATTTGGCTGCTCACGTGGCACAGAGGGGGCGATTGTGGCTTCCTCTTCCTCTGGGATGTGCTTCAGCTCCTCTGACTTGTTCTCCAGGGGCTCCTTCTCCTCCTCTGGGCTCTGGCTGGTGGCACCTGGTGGCTTCTGAGGGGACAAGGTTGGGGAGAGGAGATCAGCCCTGGGGACACACAGAGGGGTCTGTGTGAGCGCTGATGGGTGGACGGACAGATGGACTCGGGGGGAGTTGGGCAGCCACGTGTCTCTGACCGGCTCCACAAGCAATGGAGGAGGCAGCACCTGACCCCTGAAGCTCAAACGCTGAGATCCTCCCCTGGTCACAACAACGCCCCCCAGCACCCAACACCTCCCGACACCCAACACTTCCCAGGGGTTACCAAAATGGGAATAAACCCCTTACCCCCAGTGCAGCAGGGAGCAGCAGCATTTTGTTACTGGCAGCGCTGGGTGCCCAGGGGGTCCTTCTGCCCATCACCACACCGTCTGCTGCCTCCCCCAACGCTCATATCCCTGGTTACAGACATGGGCATTAATGTCCCACAACGGGCACACGGGGTCATTCTGCTCCCGGGAACTGAGAAGCATTTCTGCAGAGTCGTTATGCACGCGAACTGGTCCCGGGGGATCCGCCAGGGTGGTCCCTGGTGGTCCCTGAAGAGGTGGCTCACTTTTCGCACTCCACATGGGACTCTGCATCCCGGGATCGCAGGACCTCCAGCCGGCACCGAGGGATTCTCGGGGAGAACCTCCCATCCCTGGAGCGAAGAGCTCGGAGCAAGACCCCCGGGAAGGTCAAGGCATTTCTTTTACAGTGAATGTTACTGTGTGGACGGGAAGGAAAATGGGGTGAAGTCCCGTGTGTTCATTTGTTCTTCACTCTAAGAGATCCCACAGAACGGCCAGAGGAACGTGGGGTGATCCCGCAGGAGGCGTTTGTGACGGTGCTGGAGAAAGAGAGAAAAACCCAAGGGAAAAACAGAACGAGGAGATGGTGTTGGGCTGCAGCGCTGGGAAACGGTGAATGAAACATGTGAAACCCCCCGGGGCAGAGGGAACAGGAGAAGGATGTGGAGCTGTTAGTGAGGTGGACAAAGGAATGTCCACAGCCACAATCAGAACTCACCCCAAGGGCAGGAGACTGATGATGGTCATGGAGGAGGAGGAGGAGTGGTGGGGACCGGGGGAGTCACCCCCAGCTGAACCCCTGGGTACCCTGGAGCTGGGGACAGAGAAGGTCTGTTTTTATTGGATGCTGGGGCTGCATGTTTGGTACTTAACCCATGTAGAGGAACCACCGGTGAAGAAATAAAACTGCAGAGGACATTCATCCTGTGGTGGCAAATCCACAGACCCTCTTGACCTCCCCAGGGGAGGACCAGAAATGGTTTCCAGTGTGAGAGCTTACAGATGCTTCTTCTGCATCCCTGTGAGCCCAGAGAGCCAACAGAGTTTTGCTTCTGAGTGGGAAAATTGTGCGACTGGACGGAGAACTCAACTCGCCTGGACGGTGCTGCCGCAAGGATTTACAAACAGCCCCACGGGATCTGGATGGACTCATTGCAAAACCTCTGGGTGAGACCCTTGAGAGCGTCTCTTCGTCTGCAACGGACGAGTGAGGCCCCCCAGGCCTTTGGGGGTTTAAAAATGGCCCTGATGGAAGCTCCAGCCTTCGGACTGGACAAACCTCCTGAACCCTGTGTTGGGGAAAAGTCCCATTTAGCTCTAGGGGTCCTCACGCAGCACCTCCAGAGTTGCAGGAGACCAGTGGGGAACTTCTCCAAACAGCTGGATATGGCCAGCCAGGGCTGGCGACCGGAAGGGGAACACTCCAGGAATCACTGGAGATTGGTCGGCAGATGCCATGGCTAGACGGGCTGCGGAACAAGGACTTTTGCCCCTGACCCCAATAAAAGCCCGGTGGGACCCTCAAGACACCAAACCCCAGGATGGTGCAATGGAACCAGCGAGTGGTTGGAAATGGGAAATCTGCCTGAAAAACAACCATCTACATATGAGAAGACCCCTTTGGGGCACAGCGAACAGGGGGATTCAGCAGAGGATTGTGGGCCGGAAGACTTTCCTGAACCTCCTCGTGAAGAAGGGGTTAGGGATCTTTTGGTCGTGGTGAATTCCTTTTCAGGACGGCCTGAGGCTTCTCCCACTCGCACCAACAAAGTGAGGGAAGGGGTTAAACTAATTATGTTAGTCATAATAATTGCAATCTGCATCGGATGCATTTGAAGAGTAATTGAAAATAATACAGAATTAAATGTATTAAAGACGAAAATGTTGAGATCTCTCTAAAAATAAGGGAAATCTCAAAAGGGGGGAAACGTTCTGTTCCCCGGTAAACACCAGCCTGTACAAGAGAGAGACGAAAACCTTGGCGGTCTGGGAAAAAAATGTGAAGAATCTGAACGGCTTGGGAAAACAGACGGGAAAGACGAAGAGAGAAGAAAAGAGCAGCGAAGAGCAGTGAAGAGCAGAGCAGAACAGAGCAAAGATGGGCTGAACAGTCTACAGGCGGGTGGAAACCAGCAGGAACGCAGAGTTCGAGATAAGGACCCCTCTTTGCAACCGCCAGGGCCTCCACAGCCCGCAAGAAAAGCTCCTCAGAGCTCAGGCCGTGTGCGCAATAGCTGTGCAAAAATACTAATAGTTGTTAGAAATAGAATGTGATTAGTTGTGTGTTTATTAGGTGTGATTATTTCAGGGAAAAGAATGACTGTGTCTGTAACCGGGTGAGATGAACTTGGGTTGGAGCACCACACGGGATGCATGATGGGCGGAATGATCCCCTGTGCATCCGCCACTGCCAGTAAAGAAACACTGCTGCTTGATGCTGCATTGGGGTGAGGAAATTCTTCTTCCGATTTTCAGTACCACCACCAACAACAACAAGGGGAAGACCCCAAATAGAAGGGCTGGGGGAGGGGGACTGTGGTGACACCAGCACTGACCAGTGCCACTTGGCTCGGGGTCTGGACGGCTGCTGACCTACAAGGAGTTCACCTGGGCTTTTCTAGTTTTTTGTCCCATCAAACCAGCTCATCACGGAATCAGAGAGTCCTCTGCTTGGAAGAGACCTTCCAGGCCATCGAGTCCAACCGCCCCCTGCACTGCCAGGGGCCCTAAACCATGTCCCTCAGCACCACCTCGACACCGCTGGGAAAGCCCTCCAGGGACGAGGACTCCACCACCTCCCCGGGCAGCCTGTCCCAAGGCTTCACAACCCTTTCGGGGAAGAAATTCTTCCTGATATCCAACCTCAACCTCCCCTGGCCCAACTTCAGGCCATTTCCTCTTGTCCTGTCACCTATCCCAATGGAGAAGAGACCAACCCCCACCTCACTACAACCTCCTGTCAGGGAGTTCTCAAGACCAATAAGGTCTCCCCAGAGCCTCCTTTTCTCCAGCTCAATCCCCCCAGGTCCCTCAGCTGCTCCTCAGATGTTCTCCAGACCCTTCTCCATGGTCTCCAGATCCTTCTCTGAACACACTCCAGCACCTCAATGTTGTTGTTGAAGTGAGGGGCCAGAACTGGACACAGCACTCACCAGTGCCCCCAGTACAGGGGGACAATCCCTGCCCTGCTCCTGCTGGCCACACCATTTCTGTCATCACAAGGGCAGTCTGCACAGGGGACACTGGAAGGATGATGGGAAACAACCCATGGGATTGGTCAGATGCATCAGAGACAAAATATTGAGAAACCTCTACAGAGTCATCTCAAACAGCGGGAATTGCTCTGCTCCCTGGTGGATACAACAGACACGGAGGAACCGAACGGGCTGAGGAGGAGACGAGGCCTGAGGAGGAGACGGGACCGCAGAGAGGAGGAGGAGCAGAACAGCCTCGAGGGCACTTGGAACCAGCACAAACCCCAACAAACTGGGGCAAGTGCTCCGTGAGCCACCTCTGCCCATCGCTGGGAGAAAGAACCCAGAGCTCATGGACAGGGCACCAAGAGACACCTCTTCAACGGCCACCAGGGACCACCAGGGGCCACCAGGGAAGCCCCTCCAGGACCAGGCCACCAGTAACGAGATGCTGCTGCTTCCTGCTCCACGGGGGGGAAGGGGGTTATTCCCCATTGCGGTCACAGCGCTGGGACCCCCCCGGACCTTCTCCCAGCACCCACCTCGGAGCGGCTCCAAAGGGCCTCCAGGGCCTCGGCTTCGGGCACCAGGAAGGACAGAGCCGGGGGGGGGCGGGGCAGGTCACGGTGGGGGGGGCACCCACGGGTGGAGGCACCCAGGGGTGGGGGGGGAGACCCATAGGAGAAGGGACACCCAGAGAAGGGGGGGGCGTCCGGCAGAGGGGGGTTCCCAGAGATGGGGGTGACACCCATGGAGGGGGGGGGGACCTTGGGTAGGCGGAACACCCAGAGATGGGGGAGGGGCATCCATGGGGGGTGAGAGGGCCCCCAGGGATGGGGGGGGGGGAACACAGGGGGCACCCAAGGCGGGGAGGGCCACCCAGGGGTGCGGGGAACACCCCAGACTGGGGGAGACCCGCGGGGGGGGCGGTGTCACCCGAAAATGGCGGCTCAGCGGGGGGGGCACCCAGCGATGGGGGAGGGGCACCCATGTCCCCCGAGGGGTCCCCGCGTCTCTGAGGACCCCCAGACCCCGCCCCGGCTCCCCCCGAACCTGCGGCTCGTCCCGGAGCGGCCACGGTGCGCCGGCGGGTCGGCGCGCGGGAAGTGACGTCACAAGCAACGCGCCGCTCGTGGTCGGAAGCCCCGCCCAGTCCCGCCGCGGGGCATGACGGGAGATGTAGTGCAGTGTCGCCCGAGCGCTCCCAGTGCCGCCCCAGTGCTCCCAGTGCAGCCCTCTGGCTCCCCCAGTGTTCCCAGTGTGGCTCTCGAACTCCCCCAGCGCTCCCAGTGCAGCCCTCTGGCTCCCCCAGTGCTCCCAGTGCGGCTCTCGGGCTCCCCCAGTGTTCCCAGTGTGGCTCTCGAACTCCTCCAGTGCTCCCAGTGTGGCTCTCGGGCTCCCCAGCGCTCCCAGTGCGGCTCTCGGGCTCCCCCAGCGCTCCCACTGCGGCTCTCGGGCTCCCCCAGCGCTCCCAGTGCGGCTCTCGGGCTCCCCCAGTGCTCCCAGTGCGGCTCTCGGGCTCCCCCAGCGGTCCCAGTGCAGCCATTTGGCTCCCCCAGCGCTCCCAGTGCGGCTCTCGCGCTCCCCCAGCGGTCCCAGTGCGGCTCTCTGGCTCCCCCAGTGCTCCCAGTCTGGCTCTCACACTCCCCCAGTGCTCCCAGTGCGGCTCTCGGGCTCCCCCAGCGCTCCCAGTGCGGCTCTCGCGCTCCCCCAGCGGTCCCAGTGCGGCTCTCGGGCTCCCCCAGCGCTCCCAGTGCGGCTCTCGGGCTCCCCCAGCGGTCCCAGTGCGGCTCTCGGGCTCCCCCAGCGGTCCCAGTGTGGCTCTCTGGCTCCCCCAGTGCTCCCAGTGTGGCTCTCTCACAGGGAACTGGTCCCACCGCTCCTCCAAGGCAGGAACTGGTGCCCCCGGCGGGGGCTGGCTTGGGGCAGGGGCTGCTCCCCACGGCCGGGCAGTCCCAGGTCCCAGCACTCAGCACCTCGTGTCCACACACACTGGTGTCAGGCATCGTGTCCAACGTCCGTCCATCCTGGCACGCCGTGGCTGCTCCAGCTGCGCCTGAAGATCCTCCCAGCTCTTCCGCAGGGCTGGGGATGGTGACCCAGTGGGGAGAAGGAGAGGGAAGAGAAGAGACAGTCACAGAGCCACAGAGTCCTCTGCTGGGGAGAGACCTTCCAGGCCATCGAGTCCAACCGCCCCCTGCACTGCCAGGGGCCCTAAACCATGTCCCTCAGCACCACCTCGACACCGCTGCGAAAGCCCTCCAGAAACGGGGACTCCACCACCTCCCCGGGCAGCCTGTCCCAAGGCTTCACAACCCTTTTGGGGAAGAAATTCCTCCCGATATCCAAACTCAACCTCCCCTGGCCCAACTTGAGGCTGTTACCTCTTGTCCTGTCACCTGTCCCAAGGGAGAAGAGGCCGACTCCCACCTTACTCCAACCTCCTGTCAGGGAGTTCTCAAGACCAATAAGGTCTCCCCGGAGCCTCCTTTTCTCTCCAGGCTGAACCCACCCAGGTCCCTCAGCCACCCCTCAGCGCATTGTGCTCCAGACCCTGCACCAGCTTCGTTGTCCTTCTCTGGACACGCTCCAGCCCCTCAATGTCCTTCTGGCAGTGAGGGCCAAAACTGGACACAGCACACAAGGTGTGGCCTCCCCAGTGCCCCCAGTACAGGGGGACCATCCCTGCCCTGCTCCTGCTGGCCACACCAGTGCTGATATAAGCCAGGATGCCATTGGTCATCTTGGCCACCTGGGCACACTGCTGGCTCCACTCCAGCTGCTGTCACCAGCACCCCCAGGGCCTTTTCCCTGGGTGGTTTCCATCCACTCCTCCCCCCGTCTGTAACGTTGCAGGGGGTTGGTGTGACCCAAGGGCAGGACCCAGCACTTGGTCTTGTTGAACTTCATACCACTGGCCTCAGCCCATCGGTCCAGCCTGTCCAGACCCCTCTGGGGAGCTTCCTGACCTGCAGGCACATCAACACACCCACCCAACTTGGTGTCATCTGTGAACCGACTGAGGGTGCCCTCGATCCCCTCATCTAGATCATTGATAAAGGTGTTGAACAGGACACGCCCCAGCACTGAGCCCTGGGGACACCACTGGTGACCGGCCACCAGCTGGATTGAACTCCAGTCCCCACCACTCTGGGCCCGCCCATCCAGCCAGTTTTGGATCCAGTGAAGAGGACACTCCTCCAAGCCAGGAGCACCCAGTTTCTGCAGGAGAATGCTGTGGGAAACGCTGTCAAAGGCCTGACTAAAGTCCGGGTAGACACATCCACAGCTCTTCCCTCGTCCACCAAGCGGGTCACCTGGTCATAGAAGGAGATCAAGGTGGTCAAACAGGACCTGCCCTTCATAACCCCATGCTGACTGGGATTGATCACCTCATTGTCCTGTACATGCCGTGTGATGGCACTCAAGGTGATCTGCTCCATGACTTTCCCCAGCACCGAGGTCACACTGACAGGCCTGGAGTTCCCTGGGTCCTCCTTCCGGCCCTTCTTGGAGACGGGTGTGCCATTGGCCAACCTCCAGTCCATTGGTACCTCCCCCGTTAGCCAGGACTGCTGGTAGATCACGGACAGTGGCTTGGTGAGCCCTTCCACCAGCTCCCTCAGCACCCTCGGGTGGATCCCACCTGGCCCCATAGACCTGTGCACATCTCAGTGGTGCAGCAGCTCATTTCCTGTTCCCTTGGGGATCATGGGGCCTTGATTCCGCTCCCCACCTCTGCCTGCTGGTTCCAGAGGCCGAGCACTCAGTGAGCTGCTCTGACCATCACGGACTGAGGCACAGAAGCCATTCAGGACCTCAGCCTTCTCCTCATCCTGGGTCTCTACGTTTCCCCTCGCATCCAGCACAGGATGGAGGCCCTCCTTAGCTCTCCCCTGGCTGCTGATACATTTATGGAAACCCATCAGGAGGTTGGAGCAAGGTGGGGGTGGGGGGTGGTCTCCCCAGGAAGAAGTGACAGGACGAGAGGTACTGGCCTCCAGTTCCACCAGGGGAGGCTGAGGTTGGCCCTGAGGACACGTTTCTTCCCCGTTGGGGTTGTCCAGGCCTGGCCCAGGCTGCCCAGTCTGGAGTCCCCATCCTGGAGGGGTTGACAGCAGGAGCTCCCCAAGGGGACGGTGGCCTTGGCTCTCCTGACAGTCAGAGGTGACGTCACCAGGGGGTGACTGACCCCACCACGCAGTCTGCAGAAGTTCCTGCTGCTGCTGGCAGAGCTGAAGCTGGAGGGTGGAGGAGAAACCGGAGCTGGAGTCCCCTCGAGGTGGTCATGGCTGTGGGGTGGCACTGGTGGAAGGCAGGAAGCAATACTGGGAGCACTGGGGGGGGGCAGTGGGAGCACTGGGGGGAGGCAGGGAGCGATCGATACTGGGAGCACTGGGCAGTGTCCTGGGAGCACTGGTGGGAGGCAGGGAGCGATACTGGGAGCACTGGGGGGTCAGTGGGAGCACTGGTGGGAAGCAGGGAGCGATACTGGGAGCACTGGGGGGGGCAATGGGAGCAGTGGGCGGCACGGGACTCCATCTCCCGTCATCCCCCGCGGCGTTTCCGGCTCCGAGAGTGTTTCCGGCGCCGCGCGTGTCCTCCCTTTCGTCGTCACTTCCGGCGCCGCCGCGCGCCGCCGCGATGGAGGCGCTGGGGCGGGTGGGGACGAGTCGCAGGTTCGGGCGGAGCCGGGGTGGGGTCTGGGGTTCCCCACAGCCCCGGGCACCCTCCGGGGGACATGGGTGCACCCCCGCTGAGCCGCCGTTTTAGGGTGAACCCCCCGCACTCCGCGGGGCCTTCCCCAGTCTGGGGGTGCCCCACCGCCCCACTGGGTGCCCCCCCACTCTCTGGATGCTCCCTTACCCCATGGATGACCCCCCACACTCCGTGGGTGGCCCCACCATCTCTGGGTGCCCCCTGTCCCCACCTCGTGCCACCTTGTCTTTGGGTCCCACCTCATCTCACCCCACCCCATAGGTGCTACCCCCACCCCATGGGTGACCCCTCCCCAATCTGTGGGTGTGTCCCCCCAACCCAGGATGACCTTCCCCCCCCCCAGCTCTGTCCTTCCCCGTGCCCAAATCCGAGGACCTGGAGGACCTTTAGAGCTGCTACAAGGTGGATGCTGGGAGAAGGTCTGGGGTGGGGGTGGGGTGGCAGCGGGCTCCCCCCATCCTCCAGTTGTCCCAGTAGCAGCTGCAGCAGGAACTGGAGTTCCTGGAGGTGCAGGATGAGAACATCAAGGCCCAGCAGAAGAACCTTGAGGATTTTCTCCGCACGCAGGAGGCGCTGAAGAGGATCCAAAGCATCCCCCTGGTCATCGGGCACTTCCTGGAGGCTATCGACCAGAACACGGCCATGGTGGGCTCCACCACCGGTGGGGAGGGGGGCATGGCCAGAGTGTGGACAGGGTCAGGGTTGGTGGGGACATGGGGATGGAGATGGACATGGGGGGTTGGGTGTTCCCACCACTAGCATGGCCATAAGATGATCAGGTGTCGTGGGAATGTGGGGATGCACATGGAGGGTTGGAGGGGACCATGAGGGGTCAGTTGTGGTGAGGATGTAGGGATAATCTTGGAAGGTTGAAGACAGCCATGGGGTGGTTAGGTGCGGGGGAGATGGACATGGAGGGTTGAGGGTTGCCAGGGAGGGTCAGATGTGATCGGAACGATGTGATGGATGTGGAAGGTCAGATGTGGTGGGGACGGACATGCAGGGTTGGGTATTCCCACCACCATGGGCATGAGGTGTTCAGGTGTGGTGGGGACAAGGGGGTGGACATGGCATGGTCAGGTGTGGTGGGGACGTGATGGACATGGGCACGGAGGGTTGGGTGTTGCCACCATCACCATGGCCGTGAGATGATCAGGTGTGGTGGCTACATAGAGATGAGTGAAGAGTTGAGGGTGGTCATGAGGAGTCAGGAGTGGTGGGGATGTGAGGATGGATGTGGAGGGTTGGCTTTTACCACCACTGCCATGAGGTGTTTAGGTGTGATGGGGCTGTAGGAATGAGCGTGGGGTGGTCAGGTGTGGTGAGGATGGACATGGAGGGTTGGAGATGGGCATGGGCACGCAGATGTGGTGGGGACATAGAGGTGAGTGAAGGGTTGAGGATGGTCATGAGGAGTCAGGTGTGGTGAGGATGTGGGGATGGATGTGGAAGTTTGGGGTTGACCATGGGGTGGTCAGGTGTGATGGTGCTGTGGGAGTAGATGTGGAAGATTGGGGATGGCCACAAGGGGCCATGGTGAGCGAGCTTGGGAACAACTGCTGTGGGGGTGACCCGTGGAGAACACCCCATCCTCATTCTGCTGCAGCTTCCAACTACTACGTGCGGATCCTGAGCACCATCGACTGGAAGCTGCTGAAGCCCAGTGCCTTGGTGGCCCTGCACAAGCACAGCAACGCACTGGTGGATGTTTTCCCGCCCGAGGCCAACAGCAGCATCATGATGCTGATGTCAGGTGGGCTACCACCATCACTCAACTACCATCTGGGGCCACCACTGTGTCCCAGGGATCCGGGCTTTGGGGTGTCAGAGCTCAGTGGTGGGACCAAGGGGAGGTTCTCAGCAGGTTTATGGGTGCCATGAGGTTGGGTTAAGCAGAGACCAGGGATCTCCCGAGTGGACCTGGAGGATGAAGAGCAGCAGGACATGGTCCAGAAAGGGCTTGATGTTGAGTGACATATATTCAGTAACTCCAGTGGTGGTGGGACCAAGGGGGTTCTCAGGAGGTTTGTAGGTGGTGAAGGTGCTGCAGGTTGGGGCTCTTTTTCAGAGAAATCTTCAGAGCTGGACCTAAAGGGTGGTCAGCAACTGGACAACATGGTCCAGGTCCATCCAGACGGATGGTGGGGCTTCATCCTTGTAGCCACCCAGCCATCACCTGGGCAAGGTCCCAGGTGATCTACTGAAGTTGAAGGTGCTTTGGAGAGGAGGTTGGACCAGGAATCTCCTAACCTTGTTGTCCCTAGAGTATGGAGCTGCGACCAAGACCTAGATGGGTGGTGAGTCTCCATCCCTGGATCTACCCAACCATCATCTGGGCAAGATCCCATGTGACCTGGTCTGGTTGGAGATGTTTTGGAAGGGGATTGGTGCAGGAATTGTCCCATGAAGGTGGAGCCATGGAAGGGTGGTGTAGCCACCTCCTTGGAGCCACCACCTGGACAAGGTGTCAGGTGACCTGCTCCGCCATGGTGTTATGTTACCTTGTAAGTACTAGTCTGTACAATAGAGATACAAAAACCTCGGCAGTCTGGGAAAGGAATGAGAAAAATCTAAACTAGAAGTCCACGGTCTGAGAGAGACACAGAAGAAGACAAAACAGAAGAGAAAAGGCAAGCTGAGCTGTTTTGAAGGCTGATTGAAACCTGCGTAAATCACAACAAACTCTGATAACACAGTTTCTTTGCCAATTATCTACCGTATACAGGAGTGTTCCCATGAAAATCTTCAAATGCTCTTTCTTCAGCGACCGGTAGGACAGGACATAGTCCACAAAACGGACCTTCTTAAGCTCAGACCGCATGTGTAATAAATATGCAAAATTACTAATCAGTTTTTGAATGTGTATGATTATTTGGGGGAAAATAATGAATATGTCTGTAATCGGGTGATATGAGCTTTGGCTGGGGCAGCATACGGGGTGCTTGATTTGAGGACGAGACCCTCCTTGCACCCGGTGCTGATAAGATAAAGAAAATGCTGCTTCTTGATGCTACATTGGTGTTAAGGAGTTTTTCTTCCGAATTTTTGGTAATAACGGTTCCTCCTCATCCCTCTCCACAGTCCTAAGGCCACCACGGTTGCCTGTCCAGGTGACCCCACTGATGTTGCAGACCAAAAGCTGGACGTGATGTACAAGGACATCGGGGGCACGGACATCCAGGAGCAGGAGGTGCAGGAGGCCGTGGAGCTGCCCCTCACCCACTTTGAGCTCTACGGGTAGGTTTGACCACGTGATACCCCAGGCTGGGGGGGACCCTCACTGACCCATGACATCACCGCTGGGTGCCATGTCCACACCCATATCGACATCAACCTTCCCATGGGGTGTCCTCATGTACGGCCCCCCAGGCTGCGGGAGGACCATGTTGGCCAAGCCGGGAAGATGAACCTGTCTGAGGAGATGGACCTCGAGGACTGTATCTGGGGGCATGTGGCGATACCCTGGAGTGGGGACACAGAGATGGTGGGGACCCCAAGGGGTGGCCTGAGGAGGTGGGATCCCCTGGGGCCATCAGGAACCGCAGGGAGATGTTAGGGTTGGGGGTACCATGGGGACATCAGGGGCCTCAGGGTGTGTCAGAGACCCCATGGGGATGTCAGGGACTCCAGGGGTCATCGGGGACCCCATAGGGATAGAGGGGCACTCCAGGGCACATCAGGGACTGGGGAGGGATCATGGAGGAGAGGGTGTTTCCTTCGCCCTCACCCAGACATGGCTCAGCTGGACAAAGTCTTGGTGGCCAACCATCAACTCCATCCGCCAGAAGGTGGGTGATGGAGGGACAGGGAGGGAAAATGGGTGCCATGTCCCCGTGTCACCACGGCAGGGTGACAAGGGTGCTGCGTCCCTCCATGATGACAGCAGGTTGGCAGGAGGTGCCACCTCCCTGCATTGTGGTGGGGATGACCAGGGTGGTGGGGTTGACTGGAGAAGACCTGGGTGATCTGGTGGCCCGTCCCCATGGTGGCTGAGGGTGACGTGGTGGCCCAGTGGCCTGTCCTTAGGGTGGCACGTTAGTGGTGAGGGAGAACTGGTACATTGTGCTGGCCAAGAACTTCGAGAAGGCCTACAAGACCATCATCAAGAAGGAGGAGCAAGAGCATGAGTTTTACAAGTGACAGCTTGGGGATGTTGGGGACAGCCTGGGCATCCCCAATAAACCTCAACCCACCCCACCCGCCACCTGCCGGCCTGCGCCTGCCTGGGGACGTGGAGGGGGACATGGGGAGAACCTGGGGAGGTCCATGGAGGTGTCTGGGGACATGGGGACAGCCTTGGGGACACAGGGACAGCCTTGGGGACATGGAAGTGTCCTTGAGGGAGCAGAGGCAACCTTGGGGACATGGAGATATCTATAGGGACAACTTTGGAGACATGAGGACAACCTGGGGGAGGTTGTCCTCATCTGGGGCAACCATCTGGGGATACAGGGACAACCTTGTGGACATAGAAATGTCCATGGGAAAAACCTTGGGGATATGGGGACAGCCTGGGTATGTCCATGGGGTCAGAGGGACAACCTTGGGGACATGGAGGGGTTCATGGGGCCAGGGGACCACCTTGGGGACACAGGGGCAGCCTCAGGGACATGGGGTTGTCCTTAGGGATTATCTTGGGACCACAGGGACAACCTTGGAGACATGGGGACGTCCATGGGGATGATCTTGGGGACATGGAAACATCTATGGGGATGAACCTGGGGACAATCTGAGGTCCATGGGGCTATCTGGGGATGTCCATGGGGACATGGGGCCAACCATGGGACATGGGGAGAGCCTGGGGGACATGGGGATGTTCATGGGGCCAACACTGGGGACATGGGGATGTCCATAGGGAGATCTTGAGAACACAGGGATGACCTTGGGGCCATGGGGAGGTCCACAGGAACAACCTTGGGATGTCTATGGAGCCGTGTGGAGACAGGGGATCCACCTTGGGCTTGCAGGGACAGCCTTGAGGACAGGGACATGTCCATAGGGATGATGGGGACATGGGGACAATCTGGAGATGTTCATGGGGACAACATTTGGGACATGGAGATGTCCATGGGGTCAACCTTGGAGACACAGGGACAGCCTGGGGATGTCCATGGGGACATGGGGACAACCTTAGGATGTCTATGGGGCCATCTGGGGACATGGGATTGACCCTGGGGACACAGGGATAACCTTGGGGACAGGAAGATGTCCACAGGAATGATCTTGGGGACACAGGGACAACCTGAAGATGTACACAGGGACAATGCTGTGGACATGGGGGTGTTCTTGGGGACAGCCTGGGGACATGGGGACATGGGGACAACATTGGGCACATGGGAACGTTCATGGAGACAACCCTGGGGACATGGGGAGGTCCGTGGAGCCATCTCCAGGCTTACTGGAGCTAAGCCTGGGAGGGCATGTCACCATTGGTGGGATAGTGCCAGTGAGTGTCCTGGTCTGAGTCAGAGCAGAGCTCCTCCTGCTCAGTGGTTCCACTGCCCAGCTCAGTCTCTGCTCCGTGACGGCACTTTCTGAAGGTCATGGCAGAGTTGTGCAGACAGTGGCTGCTCCTGGCAGTGACAGTGCTGGATGGTCCCAGTCATGGCCAGGTGTTGGGTTGCACAAAGGCTCTGGCTGACACTTGCTTCTGGGCAGACCAAGGGCACTGCTGAACCCGGTGTCCCACGGTGAGGGGCAGGAAGGGAGAGGCCGCAGCTGCAGGGAGGAGCGGACAGGACAGGTGACCCTGCCCTGACCAGCCAGGGGTTCCATCCCAGAGATGTCTGTCATTGGTCTGGAGCTGGCTTGACACGTCCTCATGGACCCGTGACATCCCAAACCCCTGCACGAGCCAGGGGCTGCTCCTGCCCCATGCCCTTCTCCAAATCCTGTGACATCACAAAGCCCGGCACCGGCCAGAGGCTGGGACACCTGGTCAACCCAGCTCTGGCACAGGGACATCAGGTTTACCCAATCAAGGGGCTCGACACCGGGAGGGGGAAGCTTGGTCTAGCCTAATGTCCAGGGGACCAGACCTGCCCAGTTACCGACTCCGGGAGGCCTAGTCTACCCCAATATCCGGGCCGCCAGGTCTACCAATCAACCGTCAGCAGAATACACGGACTATTCAATAACCGGCAGTGGAGGTCAGGTCTGTCCAGGGTCCAGACAGGGCGGCCAGGTCTACCCAAGCAGCGGCACCGGGATGCCCGGTCTGTCACGCTGAGGAGAAACGGCAACCAAACCCGGCACAAGCCAGGGGCTTCAGCTGCCCCGTCTCCTACTCATGGATCTGTGACATCACAAACCACATGTGATGTCACAAACCCCTGCACAAGACAGGGGCTGCTCCTGCTCCAGATCCTACTTGGTGCAGCTAATAAAAATGAGGTTTTATTTTAAAGGATATTATTTGGTCCTTTTCAGTTTCAGGCAGAGCTGATAGAAACCTCCACAAAGTGCAGCTGGAAAGGGTCTGACTGGGGGCAAGGCAAAAAAGAGAGCCTTGTGGTGCAAGAGATCACCCTGAGGGAGGCTGGATGAGCCCGTGGCTTTGTGTGTCAAGGAAGAGGCAGCCATGGGTGCAGAGACATGAGGGAAGGTCTAGAAATGGCAGGGGGAGAGCTGGCTGGGGAAGCAAGATGGGTGTCAGCAGGCTGAAGGGCAAGAGTTGCAGGCATGGGCCAGTGCAGGACAGCCTGCAGGAGAGATGGCCAAGGGCTCTGGCAAGGCTCAAAGGCCCAGC
Source organism: Bucorvus abyssinicus (assembly GCA_009769605.1). NCBI lineage: Eukaryota > Metazoa > Chordata > Aves > Bucerotiformes > Bucorvidae > Bucorvus > Bucorvus abyssinicus. The sequence goes on from WNMG01000077.1 coordinate 247,632, forward strand.
AGGACCAAGGAATTTGTTCCTTTGGCTCTGGCAGTTCCTGGGCCATCTAGGCCTGGCAGGAGAACGTTTCTGTGGAGGCTTTCAGGCTGTGCTTTCCCCAGGGCTGTGCTCAGGCCTTGGCCTTGGTGCTTCCTCACCCAAACCCAGGGTTCTCTCAGCATCAGGGACAGCTGCTTTGGCCTTTGTCTCCCTGGAACCACAGCCTCCAATGATAGGCTCTAACGAGTCCCTGGGAGCCTTTGTCAGGAACAGCCCTCAGTGGGGCCAACCAACACTTCCAGGGCCTTTGGGTTTTGCTCCTGACTTCTGGAGCACTTTGTTCCATCTCCTCTCAGTGCCTGAGGTTCCTGGTCTTGTTAAAACCCTGATGAGCCACATCTCATGCTGAAATTGTTTCCCACTCTTCAAGCCAGCTAACGGGAGAGGTTTCATAGCAGCCAGATATTACAAAAATCATCTAATAAAATTATTTTAAGGAGTATATTTCATTCCTTTTGAATGTGACTGGGGAGTCTGGGCTTGGCCTTTGTGCTTCATCAAACTCAGCCCGACCATCCGTCCCTGGACTGACAGTTCACAGGAGATGGCTGGCCTCCAGCTAGGGCAGGACAAGCGCTGAGTCTCCAGGGCTCTGAATTGCTGACCCTGACAGGGTGACTCCATTCGGGGCTTGCCCGACCCTTTGACATCGTCTGCCCTGCAACTCCAGGAGCCTGCGGGACCCATGGACTGCCCAGGAGAGGAGACAACAAAGGGGAGGGGCACCCATGGCCTTGGGGTAGAGAGCTCAGGAGCTGAGAACTTCTGGCAGGAGAATGGGAGTGGTGGCAGGAGTCACGAAATCCAGGACCCCTGGAGGGAGGGTGGCACAAGAGCAGGACAGACTTCCCTCCACCATCCCCAAGAGTTCCTCAACCTTCTGATGGCCCGGGGCAATATGTTATGGGCTGAACACACTGAGAAAGGAATTTCCCAGGAGATAAGGATGGAGTGCCCACACCCTCCCTGGGAAAACTGGTTTGGTCCTAGAGGGAGAGCAGACCCCTCCACAGGTTCCTGGGGTGAAACCAAACTTTTTACCAACCACCACCCTGGAGAAATTAGTCCGAGTGTGGAAAAGGCTCAGAATCCCCGGCTGTTCCCCGGGACAGTCAGTGGGGTCAGTACCATTACCCATGAAAACCCCTTGGAACCGTTACCCCTGGATGGCTCCTGACGCCCGGAGAAAGGAGCAGCCAATGCACAGCCAGTGGAGTGTCCCATCTTTGTCACTCTGTCTTGGACCATGTCTCTGCTCTACAGGGTGTCAGAGCCCACCACGTGACTCCATGTTTGCACTCACGAGGTGGGGTGGGTTCAGTGTTCTTGGTTTGATCGGTTTGGCTTCATGTTGTATTTGATGTAGGAACGATGATGTGGGCAGAACTGCTGTTCTGATTGGTTCGCTGCAGCACTGTTAGTCGGCCAGGAAGGAATTGGGATGGCCCACCCGACTGGGCATGGGGCTGATGACCAGATTCACTCGAACCTGGAATGGGACGGATCAAGGTGTTTGTGGTGACCTCCCCAGTGCTGCTTCGGCAGGATGTCAGTTTGCTGGGATCTGCCTGAATTTCTTAACAATAAACCCTGGGGAGACCAAAAAATGTCTGTGGGGGCCCGACCCTTCTGCATCGCCAGGAATGCAATGGCACAGTAGGGGTTAAACCTCCTGCCATGGTCTAGAGGTTCCCAGTTAACACCATCCGGGAACCCTCATGGGATGGCACGTGTTGGGAACAGCCACTCTGTGCCGGTGCCACTGACAGCACCGCTGCCCGGGGAAGAAATTGGCCTGTGGAGAACCCTGGCAACACGGATGTCACGTGCCAGCTGAGTCCCACACAGCCGCTGCCTCACGCGTGACGTCACATGGTCTGGAAGATCCCTTGGGTGAGCTGGGGTCAGCTGTCCCAGCTATGTCCCCTCCCCACATCTCGAGCACCCCCAGCCCACGCGCTGGTGGAGCAGCAGGAGCAGCAGAAAAGGCCTCGATGCTGCGCAAGCGCTGCTCAGCCAGAACCAACCCATCGGTGTGTCACCAGCAGCGGGTGGTCACAACCCCAACCCACAGCCCCAGATGGGCTGCCCTGGGCAAAATGAATTCCACTGCAGCCCACACCAGGACCGCAGGCTGGTTCTGCCCCTGACGCTCCACACCAGAAGAGCAGCAGCAGCAGCAGATCCCTTCTCTGGGGAAAACGCCTGGAGGTTTCTCTTGCTCCAGTCCCAGAGTTCCTCGAGGTCCCTTTGCAGTGAAGCTCCGTGGCGTCAGTGGTTCATGTGCGCGGGCAGAGGCCTCAGCAGACTGTGGTGCCTCTCACCAGATCCCAGCAACGGGAACTAAAGGATGTGATGGATAAGAAGTGAAACGAGGAGACATGGACTGAATGAAATGGGACAGCCCGGAGCTCCACCTTGGGGTTGGTGATGAGCCTGTGGAGAGCTTGTGGCTCAGGATGGGCCAGGCAGACCAGCACGGGTGACCTGTTAGTGGGGGGCTCCTGCTGACTGCTTTGTCAGGAAGAAGGAGACAAAACCTTCCTCAGGCCACTGGGAGAAGCCTCATGTTCTCCCACCCGGCTCCTCCTGCTCTTGCAATGGAACCACCTTGGGGGCTGCCTGAGGGGCTACAGAGCAGGGCACAACCCATCCAGAAGGCTTCTGGAGGACACCAGTGAGAACTTCCCCAGCGTGCAGAGGTGGGCTTAGGAAAGGCAAAGCCCAACTAAGTGGTCAAACGTATCGCTTATGTTAATTGCACAAAGCCCGTTAATTTACACCTTCACAGGCATCTATACCAGCTCATTTTATCCTGGATGGAAAAGTGCAGGAATGGACTAAGGCCTCCACCCTGTTTCTCACCCCTCCCGGGCACCAAGATAACACCAACCACCAGATATTGATCGAGTAACAGGTGATGTCACCCATGGTTTGTAGTTGGAAACAGTCCCTGTGACGCACAACACTGCCCAGATACTGTCTGGGGCCTTGGAAAGCACCTTTTAGGGTGACACAGCAGCCCTGAAAGAATGGAATCTGACCGCAGGACTCATAGCCAAACCAATCTCGTGGACCTCTGGGCCAAAGAACAGGGCACTGAGTGGGGGTGTCACATCCCCTATCATGTTCCAGCCTCTGAGACAATCGGAGGATACAATGGCCTGTTAGACACCACCCTGAGAGCAAGGGCTGCTGGGACATCCGAGCTCTGGGACACCCATTGAGCAGAAGCCCTTGGCTGGTGAACACGAGAGGATCTGCCCATCGTGCTGGCCCTGCCCAGCAGAAAGCCCTGCCCACTGTGGGGGCATGGGGTGTATCAGGAAGTAGCTGGGAGGGACAGTCTGAGTTCTGCCTTCCTGGGGAAAAGGCAAAGTCACTCCTGGCACTGCTTCTGCTCCAGAACCTTTCTATGAGCAGCTTGTGTGGGGCTGGGTTTGGCGTTTCTGCTGAAAATAGGGCTGAGGATGACGTGGCTCCAGGCCAGTCAGCCCAACCTCTCTCCCTGGGAAGGTGGAGAAGCATCTCACTCTGGGAACTCTTTCCAGGCACTCTGGACTGTTTCTGGCTGGGACAGACTTAATTTTCTTCAGAGTACCCGTTCGGCGCCATGTTTGGGGTTCATGACCAAAACAGTATTGACAACACACCGATGTTGTAGCGATCACAGAACCATTTGTGCCCACCCTCAAGGCCTTTGCTAGTCTCTGTTTTCCTCCCAAATGACGAAATTGTGTTTGTGGATGAGGGAAGAGCAGGAGACATCATTCAGCAAGGTGAGGATTCACATCATTGATGTCCATGTCTGGTTTGGAGCAGCGGGGCTGCAGGGGTGGCCTCTGTGACAAGAGACCAGGGGCTGTCTCTGTGTGAGACAGAGCTGGTTCTAGCCAGCTCCAAAATGGACCCACTGCCAGCCAAAACCGAGCTCATTGAGGAAGCTGGTGGAACCTCTGAGAAAGCTCCCTGAGGAGCTCCTCATCTCTGTCAGCCTGTGGCTTGCTGTGGGTGGCACAGGGACAGGTGCCACTGGGTGAGGGCTGGGCTGAAGTAGCTCAGCAGGGAGAGCGTTAGACTGAAGATCTAAAGGTCCCTACTTCCACTCTGGGCTTCTGCAATAATTTCAGCCCTTTGAGTTTTGCAGAGCCCACCCACATCCTTCCAGCCAGCCCCAGCCCTGCTTGCTTCATCACCTCTGGCCAGAGCACGGTCCCTAACCCTAACCCTAACCCTTAGCTGGGACACCCATAAGGACTGACCTGCAGACTCGAGTTGACTAGTCTGTCCCATGTCACCCACCCACCACCCCTGCCCTCCCACAGGTGCAGCATTTATCCTTTCCTCTGGCACCAGGCAGAGATTTGATCCTGCTCCTCCTCATGGAGATGAGCAGCAGGCCCCAGGTGGGCTGAGGGGGCACCATGTTCCACGGCATTTTGGGTCCTAAACAGAAGGGCCTTGCAGGCTGGGTCCCTTCTTGGCAGCAATGCAGGATCATCCCTGTGCCCCAGAGCTGCAGCTCCCTGGAACCCACCCGAGGGCTGTGCTGGGGAGACCCCAGCCCTCTGCACTGCTGCCCCACGCTGGGCAGAGCACAGCTGTGGAAAGCCCAGGGCAGAGCAGTTTCCAGGGCCAGAGCCCTGGGGTGATGCGAGACACACATGGGCACCACAAACACAATCTCCACCCCCAGGAAACTCTCACCGTAGGGAGCAGAGCTGCCTCCTCATCACTGTGGGGAGTCGTCCACGGGCTGTGATACTGCCCTGGGGCTGGCCAGGGTGTCCAGGGCACACTGAGGCCACCCTGGGGCTCACTGCAGAGGGGCCACAGCCCCAGGGGTCACCCAAACACAGCAGCTCTGTCATGGTCTCTCTGCTGTGGGACCAGCGTGGCCCAAGCAGGGCCTGGGGGAAGGAGCAACTGGGGATCGCCAAGGTGAGGAGCTGGTAGAAGGAGCTGATAGATGGACAGTGAGATAGAGAAGGAACTGTCTGGCTGGTGCTGTCCAGAACAGCCAACGGCTCCATGTGCAAGGGCAAACCAGTAACACGTGGGGACCCTCGAGGGTCTCTACTGGCACCGGTGATATTTAGTAGCTTCCTCAGCGCCACAGAGAGCAGAGTCGAGGGCACCCTCAGCAGGTTGGCAGGTGACACCAAGCTGCGTGGCGCAGTTGACAGGCCAGAGGGAAGGGGTGACCTCCAGAGAGATCTTGCCAGGCTGGAGGAGTGGGCCCGTGTGACCCTCAGGAGGTTCCACAAGGCCAAGTGCAAGGTCCTGCCCCTGGGTACGGGCAATGCCCAGTGTTTATACAGGCTGGGGGATGATGGGATTGAGAGGAGCCCCCTGAGGCTTTCAGGTCTCCCCAAGGCCACCCGGGAAACATTCCCCTGCAGCTGACCCTGCTGAAGACATGAAATCATCGAATCACCGAATCATGGAGGTTGGAAAAGCCCCTCAAGATCATCCCATGCAGGGGGTGCGGGACAAACCCGCATGTCCCAGTCCGTGGGGATTCAGTGCCTGCCTGGAGAGACGAAAGCCCGGCCCAGAGAGAAGGGACACAAAGTGCTGCAAAGCCTGGCCACACATGGCGGGCAGTGGGGGGTCCGTCCAGCCTGTGGTGCCCACGAGGTGCCTTCGTGGCCTGCGCTGGGGGTGCCCCAGAAAAGGGTGTGGGCTGGGGGTGCAGGAAGGCCCCTGGGCCCAGGCTGGGGCTCTGGGATCTGCGGTGAAGCCGGGAGGGCTGAGTCCGTGGGGCAGGGAAGCTGCGCCCCTCCCTGAACGCGGCACAGAACCCAGGGGTGCCGGCTTCTTGGGCATGGTCCTCTGCTGCCCCCAGCCCAAAGCCCTGGGGTGGTTGGTCCCTCCCGAAGCCCGGTGCGCCCAGGGCTGGCCCCGGCTGCTGCTGGCATCTCCCAGGATGAATCTCCTGTGCAGAGAGACCCCCAGGCGTGCGGGCTGCCAGCCCTCCCCTCCACCAGGCTGCTCCTGCCCGTGGTGCTGCCAGAGAGGACGCAGGTGTTGGGGGGCTGCCCGAGGAGGGCGACATGGGCATGAGCGCACACGCCCAGGCAGAGCGGAGCTTTGCTGAAGGGCTTTATTGAGCAGGAGAGGGAAAGGGCCCAGGGCTCCCAGGGGATCAGGGCGGGTCGTCCAGGGATGACCATCTCCTCATGCCGCTGGACGGGGACAGCACTGGTCTGTCACCACCACTTCCTGTCCTGAAAGACAGAGCCCAAAATGAGACGCGCAGTGTCCGCTGGGACAGGAGAGGGCCCCACAAACCCAGCCTGACCCCAGCATCTGGCACCAATTTTCCCTCTCACATGCGGAGGTCTCACTGTCAGCTGGAACTTTGTCCTTGCAGCACACGCACACACGCAAACACGACAGAGCAAGAACATGCGGAGAGAGTAAAAAACAACTTTAAGACAAAGACAGGACAGACTGCAGTGATCGGGCATGGGTCTCAGCCAGACAAGTGCATCGACTGGCCCTGAGTCACAGAATGGTTTGGGTGGGAAGGGACCTTTCAAGGTCACCTAGTCCAACCCCCATGCAGTGAGCAGGGACATCTTCAACTCAAGCAGGTTGCTCAGAGATCCAAGGTCCAACCTGACCTGGGATGGTTCCAGGGATGGGGCTTCTGCCACCTCTCTGGGCAACCTGGGCCAGGGTCTCACCACCCTCAGTGGAAAAAATCTTTCTTCTCTCTGGGCTGAATCTCCCTCTCCCACTTTAACCATCACCCCTTGTCCTGTCCCAACAGCCCCTGCTCAAAAGCCCCTCCCCCAGCTTTTGCACAGGCCCCTTGAAGCACTGACAGGCCACGCTAAGGTCTCCCCAAAGCCTCCTCTGCTCCAGGCTGAACACCCCCAACTCTTTCCCTGGTCCTCTCAGCAGACGGGTTCCAGCCTCGGGTCACTCCTGGGCCTCCTCTGGCCCCGCTCCCTGTCTCTGCTGGGCTGAGCAGCCCAGAGCTGGACCCAGCACTGCAGGGGGTCTCTCCAGAGCGCAGCAGAGGGGCAGGATCCTCTCCCTCCACCCACTGCCCACGCTGCTGGGGATGAACCCAGCACACGGGGGGCTTCTGGGCTGTGATTGCACGTTTTTGGCTCCTGTCCAGCTTTTCACCCACCAGCACCCCCAGGTTCCTCTCTGCAGGGCTGCTCTCCATCCTATCATCCCTCAGCCTGTGCTGATACCAGGAGTTACCCTGACCCAGGGGCAAGACCTTGTGCTTGGCCTTGTTGGACCTCCTGAGGTTCACATGGACCCACTTCTCCAGCTTGTCCAGGTCCCTTTGGATGGATTCCATCTGGTATCCACTGCACAGCTCAGTTTGGCGTCACCTGCAAACTTGCTGAGGGTGCTCTTGATCCTGCTACGTCATTCATGTAGATAAACAGCACTGGTCCCAGTGTGGACCCCTGAGGGACACCACTTGTCACCCATCTCCATCTGGACATCAAGCCACTGACCACTACCCTCTGGATGCAACCGTTCATATCTCTCCCATTTAGGGAGAAGGATGTTATGGGGCACTGTGTCAAAGGCTTTACAGAAGACCAGGTGGATGACATCCACAGCTCTCCCCTTGTCTACTGATGTCGTCACTTCATCATAGAAGGCCACTTGGTTGGTCAGGATATCTGAGGGACAACACAGCAGGGCATATCTGGAATCTGTTGATGATAACTTCTTTCTCCGAGTGATGGAGGAGCCAATGAGAAGAGGTGCTTTGCTGGACCTTGTTCTTACCAAGAAGGAGGAGCTGGTGGGGCAGCCTTGGCTGCAGTGACCCTGAAATTCTGGAGTTCAAGATCCTTAGGGCAGCGAGGAGGGTGCCCAGCAAGCTCGCTACCCTGAACTTGAGGAGCACAGGTGTTGGCCTCTTCAGGGATCTGCAGGGGAGAGAACCGTGGGATAATGCCTTGGAGAGAAGAGAGGCCCAACAAAGCTGGTTAATGTTCAAGGATCAGCTCCTCCAAGCTCAGCAGTGATGCATCCCGACAACGAGGAAGTCAGGCAAAACCTCCAAGAGGCTGACAGGGGTGGCCAAGGAGGCCCTGGAAATCTCAAACACAGTAAGGCAGCCTACAGAGGGTGGCAGCAAGGACAGGTAGCCCAGAAGGAACACAGAGAAATTTTCCAAGCAGCCCAGGCTCAGGTGAGGAGAGCCAAAGCCTTGATAGGATTAAATCTGGCCAGGGGCATCCAGGGCAACAAGAAAAGCTTCTGTAGGTGCATCAGTGATAAAAGGAAGACTAGGGAAAATGTGGGCCCTCTCCAGAAGGAAATGGGAGACCTGGTTACCCAGGTTATAGAGAAGACTGAGCTACTCAAGGACTTTTTTGCCTCGGCCTTCTCTGGCAAGTGTTCCAACCACACAGCCCAAGTCACAGAACGCCAAGGCAGGGACTGGGAGAATGAAGAACTGCCCACTTCAGGAGAAGATCGGGTGTGAGACTAAGGAACCCAAAGGTTCACAAGTTCATGGGACCTGATGAGATGCATCCGTGGCTCCTGAGGGAACGGGTGGATGAAGTTGCTAAGCCACTATCCATCATATCTGAGAAGTGGTGGCAGTCAGGTAAAGTTCCCAACTGACTGGAAAAGGGGAAACATAGGCCTTCTCCATTTCTCACTCTGATGCTCAGGGAGCGGGCTGGGGGTGTGCAAGGTGTGGGGAGGGGACACAACCAGGAAAGGTGGCTGGCACTGACCAAACATCTTCCACACCAAATAGCATCACAGTCAGCAATTAAAATGGACAAGGAGTTTTGGGTGAGTAGCCATTGCTTGAGGCTTGGCTGAGCATCAGTGAGAACTGAAGGCCAAAAAGGCTCATGGGGTATTTCCTGTCTTCAGCTACTGCTGCCTTCAGCCACTACATACGTGGCTGAAGATGGAGGCTGACCCCACCCTGCCCAATCTGTTGCATGAAAACTCACACCAGTGTCACCACCTGAAGGGTGACCCCACCCACAGGCATATAACCGTCATGGCAGCAGGGTTTCAGGAGGCTGTATTTCTGAAATAATCTTTATTACAGATTTCGACAAACCACCAATACAAGGTGAGTGCACTTGTGGTAGATGAAGCACGTGAATATACAAACAGGAGCACCAATCAGTATCAGCAGCCATCAGCAGTAGCAGCAAGGATATAATTCATCAAGTTACTACAGTAATACACTTATAGTTAAGTACTTACAGTATGTAAGTATGTGCTCATTAACCTGGTCCCTGCAGTGGGGACCGTCAAATTAGGATCAGGGAAGGTCCACCAAGATGATGAAGAGCCTGGAACGACTCTTCTAGAAAAGGCTGAGGGAGCTGGGATGGCCAGCCTGGAGAAGACACTGGGGAGGTCTCATCAATGTCTATAAATACCTGCAGGGAGGGTGTGGGGAGGACAAAGATTTGGGCATGGACCTTCTTCTGCAGAAAGATGGAGAGAAGGAGCTCACCACACAGGTCAAACCCTTGAGGGCACTGGGGTATACTGGAAGAATAGGGGGAAGCTCTGGGCAGGGTGGCTGTGGTCTTTCCTGTCCCTGGCCACCCATGGAGGCCAGTGTGGGGTTGCTCAGGCCTCCAGTTCCAACTCCACCATCTCTCTGGAGGCCCCTTCAGCCCCACGGTAGCCCCCAAGAAGGTCTGGTCACACCCATGACACCAGCCAGGTCTCCTCCACCACCATGTCAGGAATGACATGAAACCAGAATGGATCCTTGAGCGTTTAACGATGCAGGAAGGGAGACGAGGAACAAGGCAGGACAGAGGCCACTGACAATGGGCTGGTAACACGCAGAAGCCCCCCTTGGCCAACGCTGGGATGGTAGAGGGGCCCTAGCTCCTCAGATCCCCCCTTGGGGGCTGTTGAGTTGGCCAACTGAGAAGAGAGGTAATGGTGTTGGGGACATGCCGATGGGGATGCTATCCAAGTTCTTGCTGTGGCTGTACAGGGTTGGAAGGACAGGGACGCTTGGGGTCTCCAAGAGAACAGCAGTGGATCCAGGTGAGAGGTTCTCACCAGGGTTCAGGCACTGGGGGAGCAGAATCTCAGGGGATCGGAGATTCAAGCTGCTCATGTGTTGCCCCAGAGCTGGGATTAGGGGCAGATGTTTCCTCTGTGCCCATGGGGACAAGCCACCAGTGGGGTCATTGCGAGAAGGGGGCTAATGGCTGCCTTGGGCCGACCTCTCCTGGCCGTAGGCAGGGACATTGATCTGGCTGGTCTTCGCAGCCGTCCTCCAGACGGAGAGTATGTTCCTGACGGGAATATCTGGGTCCAGGGCATCCGTGAGGGTGTCCACAAAGGTGTTGGTGAATTGGTTGTCTTCCAGAAAGCACCTAAAGGCATCCTTCAGCCTGTACATGAGGCAGAGCAGGTGGGGTTAGTGGGCAGAGGTGGGATGGATGTCCCACCACCCCCAGCAGCCAGCCATGGCCAGCCGTGGCTGTCAACAATAAGCACTGTCTTGGCCAAGGTTGCTGGTCAGTGGTGGCTCTCAATGGTGGCCAAGGTTGCCAGTCAGTGATTGCCAACGTCACATGCTGGAGGCTGCCCTGGGGCACCTCCAGTGGCAGCAGGAGCCAACAAGGCAACTGACCTCTTCCCGTCGGGGTGATGCCACCTTGGGACAGGTCCCAAGACAAGCATCTCCAAAGACGGAGATCCACCAACACACAACCAGGTGAGGCCTTGAGTAACCTGTCTGGAGCAGGACTTGGACCAGAGACCTTCAGAGACCCTGAGACCCAACCAGACCCTCCAAGGAAGCTGCAAATTCTGCCACCGCTCTGGCTGTCCTGCTGCACTTACCCATATTCAGGCTGAAATCTGGACAGTGCCACCGTGATCATCTCATGCAGCTCAATGAGGAAGAGGTCAAGGTTGGTGTTAGACAACACGGAGGCCAGACCTTTCTCCTCCCTCTCGTTCAGCTGCCCTTGGAACTCCTTGGGGACCAGGCAGAAGGGATCCTGCAAAGACCACCAGCTTCAGCCACAGGGAGACACCAGCACACCCCACCCAGACGGGTCTGGAGGTGACATCTGATGGAGGAAGGAGAACCACAACCCTCTTGTGGCCTTGAACCTCGTATCAGGGCCCCCAGAGAGCTTCTCAGTCATGAGCCAGTCTTGAAAGTACTCAGGGGAGTGGATTATCTTCAGGATGGGCCAGACACCTTGACTGTACCCAGGGAATAGATGAGACAGGGACATAAAAAAGGCCACCTAGCTGCAGCAATGTATTTCCTTTCTCCTCCTGTGGGGGAAAACCCCATCTCCTCCCCCAACCTCATCTCCCTCACCTGGTTCATCTGTACCAGGAGCATGGACCTGCGAGCCGCCAGGACCTGCCACAGGGACAGGATGTGCTTCAGCTGGGTGTTGGGCACCACCTGCAGAAGGGGGACAGTGTGGCACAGGTGTTCAGCTCCTTGGAAAGGTCCCATCTGTGCTCAGCTCCAGCATATCCTGGAGAAGAGACACATTGGGCCACCAACGTCCCCCAATGGCTGCGCCTCAGCTGCCCAGTTCAAGCATCCAGGTAGGCCCCTCTACAAACCCTTGGCTCCCACATCACTGGCATCCCCTGGGCTGTCTGCAATGGCCAAGGTGTCCCCGGAGTGTTGGTGGACACAGCATGAAGACCTGCCACCACCCAGCCAAGGTTCCAGACCCACCCAGGCACCCAGGACCTCTTTACTCTGAGCAGGAGAACCCAACTCCTACGTGGACATTAGACATGGGGACCTTGGAGCACATGAAGGTGGTGGAAGCCATGGGAGATACAAAGCCCTGCCCAGAGGGGCACAGGCCCAACTTCCCACTCGCCCTGAGCCCCTTGCCCACCGGCACGTCCTGGAACTGCTTTGCATCGGTGTCCATCTTCAGCTCCTGCCGGATGTACTCGGGCAGCAGGCGCTCTGGGTCACCACCCGTCACTGCCAGGAACTCAGCAGCCACCTTCAAGGTGGCCAAGGACTTGGAGAGAGCGTTGACCGAGCGGGCCTCTTCCATGATGCGCTTCTGCTGGTTGATGCTGAGCGACTCCTGGCAGTGAGAACGGCAAAGATGTGATGTGATGAGAGCTGGGACCTCCACAACATGATGCCCTCCCAGCCTGCTCGTCCCCCTGGCATAGGAGAACTGGGTCCTGCCAGGTCTCCAAGCCCCTGCTTGAGCCGGCTTTGGCTTTTCCCGCACATCTGCCCTGTCTCCGCATGCCCATCGTGTGTCATGGGACATGAAGGGGGACTTCAGGGTTGGATGGAGAAGACCAGCGACTCGTTTCCTACCTGAGGCAGTTGGTCTCTGACTTTAATCTTGGTGGCCTGGAGGGTCCTCACGTTGTTGAGGGCAATGGATGGAGCCGTCTGGAAAGGGTTTGGAACAGATGGTTATGAACAGGCCTGGTGTCACTTAACGGGGACCAGCAGAGAAGCTCATCAGGGCAGAGATGGGTCCATGGGAAGTCCTCAAGGCTTCTGCAGGAGGAGGTCAATGGCCTCCTGTGGCCACTGTGGGGTTGTGGAGGTCAGGAGAAGTCCCTGATGGCTGGAGAAAGGCACCTCCAATGAAGGAGGATCTAGGGAGCTCACAGCCTCACCTCCATCCCCAGCAAGGAGATGGAGAAAGTCCTCTTGGGAGCTAATTCCAAGGACCAAAAGGGTCCAGGGAAGAGCCAGCATGGGCTGATCTCCACCTTTAGCAGCTACTGCAGGACAGCCTGCTGCTAGTGTCCTCGAGGCCCCTTCTTCCACCAGCTCCAGGCTTCATTTTCACAGAATGGAGACAAAAGATGTGCTCCTCCAAGGCGGGTCAGAGACCCGCTTTGCACCATACATAACCCTGGGAGACGCCGCTTGAAGTTCTTTGAACAGCTACTAACTCCTCCCTCGTTCTCAAAGAAACCAGGTTGGCTTCACCTTCGCAAAAGACAGAATCCCAGAATCACCGAAGCGTTTGGGTTGGAAAAGACCTTTAAGCTCATCAAGTCCAACTGTTCCCACTTCCAGGTCACCACTAACCCCTGACCCTCAGCATCACATCTCTGAAACCCCTCCAGGGATGGGGACTCCACCACTGCTTTGGGCAGCCTGGGCCAGACCTCGACAACCCCAACAGGGAAGAAATCGTTCCTCAGGGCCAACCTCAACCTCCCCTGGAACAACTGGAGGCCATTTCCTCTTGTCCTGTCACTTGTTCTTGGGGAGAAGAGCCGGACCCCCGCCTCGCTCCAACCTCCTGTCAGGGAGTTGTCGAGAGCCAGAAGGTCTCCCCTGAGCCTCCTTTTCTCCAGGCTCAACCCCACCATGTCCCTCCGCCACTCTTCAGCACACTTGTGCTCCAGACCCTGCACCAGCTTCGTTGTCCTTCTCTGGACATCCTCCAGCACCTCAATGTTCTTCTTGCAGTGAGGGGCCCAAAACTGGACACAGACAGGGCTGTAGGTCCTCACGTTACCTTTCAGGCCACCATTTCATGGCCACAACAGTGGTTTCTGGCCATGGCACTCCTTCAAAACCCAAGGAACAGAGAGAGATGCACAGCAGGCATCTGCCAATGGCTTTGGTTGAGTCTGCTGACTTCAGAAAGGCCTCAAAGAGGCCTGGAAGGCAGAAGAGGCTGGAGACAGACCCCAACCCCACTGCTGACCTGGGGCAACCCAACTTGGCCGGCGCTGAGCTCACCTGAGCCTTGATGATGGGTTTCCCACTGAGGAAGCGCTGAACCACTTGCCGCTGCAGCATCTGGAAGTCGAAGTAGGCCGTCTTGGTGCCATCTTCATCTATCTCGTACTGCCAGTTGGCGAGCGCCATGGTCACCAGATCACTCTTGGTTATGGCCAGCACGGAGGAGGGCTTCACCTCTTCTGCGGAGATGCACCTGGGAGAGAAAAGGTCGCTCCGTGTGGTTACGGGACCTCTCGCCTCATCTTACTCTGCCATCCAGGACCCGCTTTGCTGAACGCAAAGCCACCAGGACCTTGCAACAGCATCGTTTGGCCACCACAGCTCTCCTGCAAGCCCCACGCCAGCCCTCAAAACCTCTCTTGGAGCCTTTAGGGAGTGTGGAGGAGATAGACAAGCCTTGAGACCTACCGCTGCCTCTCCCTGGTGACCCGCGCAGCTGTGTCAACGCAGCTGTTTTGCAGCTGTATGAGGAACATGGTCACCAGGTGACTGATGGACGGCTGGGTGGGGAGGAGGTGACGGACCGCAGTATTGGCATTGATGTCACTCGGCGAGAGGTCCGGCAGGACGGTGATGCCTGTAAAAGGGCAGAAGGGTCTTTGATTCGCTGTGTGGCTCCCAGGGGAAATCCGCCCTTTCCCTGAGGTCTCGGGAGGGTTTTCTATCAGGTTTGGTATTTTTTGAAGGGTTTGAATTTGCTTTGAGCAGGTGGAAAGCGAACGAGCTCAGCAATGTTGCCAGGAAGGGTTGTTGCAGGAAGCAGCTCAGCTTTGGAACAGCTCCAGAAGAAACCATCAATAAGGAGGGACGTGACATGCTGGGGATGACCACGTACCTGAGCTGCATGGGTTCATCTTAATATTGCTCCAAACTTTCCGGATCGTCTCTATAGCTCTGCTGAAAGCCAAACGCTGGTCCTCTGTGGACACAGAGAGAGGAGAAAACAGCCCCGTCAAAGCATCCTTCCAGGAGATGTGTCAGGTCAAACGATACATCATTGGCGGTGTCACCCCACACTGTGCTGCACATTGGCTCGAGCTGGGACACCAATCAACCAGGCACCGTGACTTGGGAGCTGAAAAGCCTGTCCCACATAACTTGCTTGCTCACGGCAGGAGAACCTCACCAAGCACCCAAGGCGCCAAGAGATAGGAGCTGCCTTAGATCCATCTCAATGCCTCAGACCTCCACCCTCTCCTAAATTCCCCCCCAAAAACTTCTGCAGAGGCACCCCCAGCCTCAGTGGGCTGCTCTTGGGTTGACTCCACCATGCAGTCTATGGCAGGAGCTTCTCAGTGGAGCATCTGGGTGCTGAAAGGTGTCTAACGCATGCATCCCAAGTATGGTGGAATTCCCTACTGCACCTGAAAGTCCAGGCTGGTCCAGGAACTGCTGGACTGTGCATTCTTCCCCTTCATGGATGTTTTGGAAGAAGTGGATCAGGGCATTCTGCAGACGGAAAATGTCGGGCAGGTGTCGGACATGTGGGATGTTCTGGAGCTGGAAGAGAAAAATTCAGCCTGATTCGAGGGACAGGGATCCCACCTGGCTCCACAGAGTAGCCTGGAGAAGGACCTTGTCTTGCTTGCATGCTCCAAAGAAACATGGGAGGGAAAAAAGTTACCCCAGCGCCCACAGACACCAACTGGGCTGAATCTATCGCACGTGCTTTGTGAGGAGGGGATGTTCTCACAGCCAACCTTGGACAGGAGCTCCAGCAGAATAGGGTATGGATTTCCCGTGCCTCCTCCATCTTCCTGCTGCAGGAAATGCATCACGGTCTGGATGGTCATCTTCTGCTCAAATCTCCACACGCAGGGCTGGTTGATCAACCCCTGACCCGGCAGGTCTTGGAAAGGTGGCGTCTGGCCATAAGCTATTTTCAGGAGGAGGCTGGAGCCATGGGGACCTTCATTCATTCTCTGCTCCTTGACAGAATTCAGCTTCTGCTCCAGTTCCTGCAAGAACCCAAGGGGCGTTAGGAGCCACCCAAGCAGCCTGGGGGGATTCAGGGGGTCTTTAGGGCAAAGAAAAGCAACGAAGGCTCTGGGGAAGTGGGGGGGCATGGTGAGAATTTGCCACCAAAGGGACAAGAACAGAAGTGCCCAGGGAGAAACCTGCTGGTGATCTTCTCCAAGGGAAGAAACCCGACTGGCTTCCCAGGAGGATCTGAATACAAAAAGCACCCAAGAAGGCAGCTCCCTGCAGGAGCGGAGCAGGAGACCACACCAGGATGAGGTCCCAGCTCCAAAAGAGAGGGGACAAATCTCTTTCCTTCCATGTGGGAACACCCTGAGCTCAATGGATGTGTCTGGACAAGGACGCAACCAGCAGCAAAGCCACGCTTTGGGTACGCGGTACCAGCAAGCACAGGCATACCTGGAAGAAGGGCTGAGCCAGGGCTTTGAAGGAGGTCTCCCATTCTTCCCGGTCCTTGATCTCCTGCAGGATGCTCAAGGCTCCACTCTCCTCTGTAGAAGACACAAAGGAATACGTGAGCTTTTACCTGCGGTCTGCCAAGAGCTCTGTTGGGTTTCTTGACATCAAGAAGTAGGATGATGTCAAAATAAGAGGAACTGAGAGCAGAAGAGATGACACAGATGCCTTCTTGGAGCAAACCATCCCTCAATCTGCTCATGCTCTCAAGCTGGTCTGGCCTGAGTGCTTTGAATGAGCTCATGGCCCTCATGGTCCTCCATAGCTTCTCACCAGTTTCCTGGAATGGAGACTGTCCCAGGAAGGGAAAACCAGCGACACTGGTCCCGGTTAAAGCCCCACCACCACAAGCCCTCTGGGGACCTCCCAGAGCTTTCCAGCATCTCTCTACCTGCTGAGTTGACGTTGTGAAGGTGCAGGAGAAACAGATGGACAGTCAACACGGCGTCCTCCGTGTTCCTGCTGAGCGCTTCTGCCAGGCACGTCACATCTTTCCGAAGGTGGCCCCAGAAGAACTCTTCCACATCCTCCGGTTTCTCTTTCATCAGGTCTAGAATGGCCTGGAAGACAGGGCAGGTTCCTCCATTAGGCTCTCAAGGTCTCCTCCCAAGCCCGGCTGAACGCTCCTCGTGGCATGGTGGCTGCTCACCTGTTTGTCAGCGTGGATCCCCAGCAGGAGGGATGAGTGGAGCAGAGCTCTCGCAAGACCGACGCAGGCAGGTGACAAGCACCTCTCTAGCTCGTTCCTCCGTGAAAGAGGACTCTCCAGGATGTACCCTTTCTCCGTTTGATCCTTGGTGCTGTGTTCAGAGAAAGCAATTTACCCACCCCATCTTTTGCTAGGTCTCACCGTGCAACCGTGGGACACAGAGACCTTTGCTTTGGCCAGCTACCGCATGTTGCCTGTGCCCGTGGCTCTGCGGGCGGATTCGGCAGATGGGTGAAGCCCTCTGGGGCTGCGGAGCCAGGATGGTTGACTTACGTGTCCTTAGGCTTGAAGCCTGACTCAGGGTTGTGTTTAGTTCCCCCAACAGCAGCGCCGCACTTGCATTTCTTCACTTCCATGGGAAGCCCACACTGCATATGGACACAAGAGGGTGGAGTGAGAAAGAAGGTTGGAAGCCCAGCTGGGCACTGAAGGCATCTAGCAAAAGCTGAGAGCACCCAAGGGGTTTCCACGTGCTCCACCCGGCTTTCTACATGGGGTCATTGCAACAGCTAATGAGAAGCAGGAGGAGATGCAAACATCTCCAGAGCAACCAGGTACTTCCTACAGCAAGCAGGACATGTCCAGGCATCAGTTTGGGGACGAGACCAACCAAGACCTGGAAGCACCAGCTTTGCACCATTCCTCCCACAGGGAGACACAAATCCCAGCTCCATTTAGCCTAGTGCCTCACTGGGAGAAGAATCCAGCTGGCTTGGAGAAGAGCCAGCTGGCTTGGAGAAGAACCCCACTGTCTTGGAGAAGCACCCAGTCAAAACAGCTGGGTCAAACAGCCAAGATGTGTTTCACGATGGTGCAAAGGGGTTGGGCATCTCTGGGGGCCAGAAAAACACCTGAGTAGCTCATCCCAAGCCTGGCTTTTTCCCATGGAGATGACAGAGATGCAGTGAGAAGCGTGACAAGACAGAGCTGTGAAGACCACCAGCCAGAAAGAGACACTTACGTTGGTGACAATCCAGTATGAGCCACACTGACAAGCTGCATGTGAAACAGGACATGGTTAGTCAGTCATCTCCCACAGCAACCTCCATGATGGGAACATGGCCAGAAGCTCACCACAAGGGTGACAGGCCTGGCTCCCACCTCCTGGTGTCCAGCCCCACCACGTGCCTCTCCCAGAGCTTGATGAAAAGGGACCCAAAGTTGCTCAACCCAGGTGGAGATGGTGAAGAACTCAACCGAAGGACAGGAATGGCCTTCAGGAGTCTTTAAGCCCTTCCCTCTGTCCTCTGGCCGATCTTGAGCATGGGTCCCCTCCATGTGCAGGAGCAGTGAGATTCCCCCACCACTTACTCCAAATCTTATCCGTCGCACCAATTTTCCAGTTCTTCTCATCAAAAAGCAGGTCTCCGGGCATGGTGGGAAGGTAGGACCCCTTGGAAAGGAAACGTGGTGGAAAATGAGGCATGGTGGGTAACCATCTTCCAAGCTTGCTTCCCACCTATCTGAGGAACGGTTCTGGAGGAAGGGTCCTCCTGCATGGCCACTATCAACAGGGAGAAGCTTCTGGTGACGGAATGGGGACCAAGCGAGGGAGCAAGGTCCATCAGACAGGGAGACGTGAGGTTGGAGTGGCCAAGCATGAGCAAAGTCCCCAAGAGTCCCACTTATTTATGAGTTTTGATTCTCGAACTGAATTCACCATGGGCCAAACATGGCCCCAATGGGAAGGGAAAGGATCCAGAGGGGGCTGTTGACTTGACTTCCCAGAAAAGCAGCACGATGTCCTGGTTGCTTCCTGCAGCCCTCAAACACCAGGAACAACTCATGCACGCACAGACCTGAGGGGAAGCCCAGCTCAGGAATGAGCATCTCCACCATCACCTGAGTGATGGAAGACCTTTGGCAGAAGGAGGGCACTCAGACTGGGCTTCAAACTACCTAATCTACCCCAAAAAAGCCGTGCCAGGCCCCCAGCTCCCGTTGAGAGGGTAGAGAGGTGGACCCCTCCTGTAGACCATCCACCTCATTCACATTTGAAATAGACCAGGATGGATGGTCGCAGTCACTTCTCAGCACCAGTAATGAGAAGGAAGAGGAACAATGATCTACAAAGCCACAAGGTGACCAAAACAAAGGCCACGTCACGCCTGGTCACTGGGGCGGAGAGAGCTGTGCACCTCGGCCTTGTGACTCACCTTCACGACGTCAGGCTTGAAGCAGATGTTCTTGAGGAGGTGAGTGATGTGGCTCGGGAACAAGGCCAGAGTGAGAGCAGTGTGGAAGACCACCTCCAACAGACCTGGGTCTTCCCTGTCTCCCAAAACATCCATGATCTTCTTCAGTTTGAATTCCAGCAGCTCATCTGCAGCAGGTGGCAACCGGAGGATGTTCTCCATTTGTCCCATGACAGACTGCAGAAGTTGAACACAATGTGCGCGGTGGCAACCAGCGTGGCACCCCAATATGAGGAGTGTTCTGGCTTCACCATTGAGCTTCAGTGTCCACGCAAAGTCCCTTTTGTGTCCCCTGGCAGCAGGGAGCTACCATGGCTCTCCATCAGCACAGATGGAAACCTCTTTCCAGGAGGTTTCCAGAACAACCAACAGTTCCAGACCACCAATGGTTCCAGGACAACCAACGGTTCCAGACCAACCAACGGTTCCAGACCAACCAATGGTTCCAGACCAACCAATGGTTCCAGACCAAAACCCATGGAAAATCCCGTTAGAGACAGATGGATACTCACAGTCAAGCTCTGGGTTTTGGTGGCATCTTTGCTTTTTAGCTGGTTTTGTGCCTTGTCCAGCACCGAGAACATCAGTGTTTTATTTGACCATGAGCTTCTGTCCTGAAAACCACAGATGCATGTTGTTAAGCCTAAGAAGCAAGGGGAAGGACACAGAGAGGAGGTTGGCTGCACCCTAACAGGGCCTGTTGCTCTCCTTAACTGGAAGGGAGCCCCATGAGTCAATGCTATAGGGCTCGAGCTTGGCGAATCCCACCCCTCTCGGCTCTCCTGTAGAACGAGGTTCTCAAGAAACAACCCACCTGAGAAATTTCTACCCCTCGGGGTAAAATCCACTTCTCCACCTGGAGGATCTTCCACATGGAGGTGAGCCCATAGACGTCACACAGATTTCGGATGAGGAACACCTGAGGCCACGGGGTTGGAGCCGTCGCAACCAGCTGCTTCATTGCGGTCACCAGGTCTTGCTCCTTCTCATCCCTCTCAGCAGCGGGCGCGTTGCGATCTGCAGCAGGAAAGGAGGTTTCTCGTTATAGCCCCCAGTGGTGGCACGTCACAAATGTCCCTCACCAAGAGCTGTTCAGGCTGCAGTAGGATCTTCTCCCCACAGGTTCAGCCATGGCTTCAGGTCAAGGCACAGAGGGTCCCTTAATACGTAGGGAGATACTTGTGTGGTGGTGCAGACCGCCTCCTGCCCTGGGACGCATCATGGGGTCAACACCAGCCAATGTTGTTCTTGCTGAGGTTACAAGGGCTGTGGGCCCAATGCTGTTTCAATCGCAAGTGGGCTGGGATCACCTGGCACTTTCTGACCTTGTCTGTCGAGGCTGGGAGTGGGGACAATCTGGTACCTTCTTGTTCTGGTGCAAATACAGCCACTCGGGACGATTGGGCACTCCCTGACCATGCCTGGAGCTCCTGATCGCCTGTGAAACATACCCAAAAATTCCTCCTGCCCAGATCACAAGCCCACTCCGAAGGGTGCCAAGACCACCTGACAAGATGGTGGCCACAGACTGAAGCCAATCACCTTGTGACCCTGTAAATATCGACCCTAAAGGGAGGCCCTCGGAGCTCTCTGAGATCACGGTGGGCTGCGACCCCGCATTTTGTGACGTCAGATTGACGCCAGCGAAGGAATTACAGCGAGTAACTCGCTGTGACAGCAAATATAGCGAATAACGGTGAATATGGCGACGGATTCACTGGAATTCGCTCTCGCAACATTCAAAGATCGTTGGCACCAAAATTCACTGTAATCTGCAGAGAAAGAAACATCTTCAACTCTGTATCTGTGCGTGTGCACTTTAATTTAGGGACCTCGCTGAGTCTTTAACTCAATCGCTGTGTTCGATTAAAGCAAATCGTTGGTTAATGACTAATTGTGAGAAGAAAATCACATCACCTAATATTGTGATTTGTTACGATCGCGTTAACGAACCTCAAATTGCTGTCATCCCAGAGTTACACTAGACTCACCTGATCCGGACTCGATCTCCCCTGTCTCCATATAAATCATTTCTTCTGATCCCATCAAGTCACCAAATCTCAGAATCGTTTGGGTTGGAAAAGACCGTTAAGCTCCTCGAGTCCAACCGTTCCCCCACCTGTCCTTCAGCACCACCTCAACACGTCTGTGAAACTCCTCCAGGGATGGGGACTCCACCACTGCCCTGGGCAGCCTGGGCCAGGCCTGGACAACCCCAGCGGGGAAGAAATGGTTCCTCGGGCCAACCTCAACCTCCCCTGGAACTACTGGAGGCCATTTCCTCTTGTCCTGTCGCTTGTTCTCAGGAAGAGACTGACCCTCGCCTCGCTCCAACCTCCTGTCAGGGAGATCTCGAGAGTGAATTCCAACCTTTGGATGTTTCGTCCACACCGTAAGGGACCAAGTGAACCTGCCCATTGAACTCTGTTAACAAAGTTGACTTTTTACAAATTCATATTAAAACCACTTTTTTCCTCATAACTTTGACTGTGATTCTTTAAGCGACCTCCAGTTCCCCGCTCCCTTTGCCTCAACTTGGAGAACTTTAGTCCAGGGACCAAAGAGCTGGAAAGTTTGTCCAAAACAACTTCAATAGTCATAACATGAGTCATTTTTCCAGGGAGGACCTCCAAGGTTAGACCTTTCTGGGGGCTCGTTCGAAATGTGGGCAGTTCTTGGGCGACGCGAAGCAACAGAACTCACCGGAAAGCATCTGTCTGCCGAGCACGGTGGCCACATGGCTGATGGAGAGCCGGAGCTGGGCGATGAACTGGAGGGTGTTAATTCTCGAGACATCGGGCTGGCAGAGAGCAGAGAGGTCCGCGGTGGAGAGGCAGGTCTCAGCGAGCTGGCTGACGTCTTCTTCTGAGGAAGGATACATGAAATCCTGCTCGGGAGGGAGAGACAAGCTTTAAGAGCCCAAAGGAAGGTAGTAACTGAGCAGCTCCTCCTCCTTCCTTGTGCCTTCTCCTCCTTTGGTCCCCCATCCACAGGACGGTGTGGACGGTGGTAATTAAGCTGCTTCATGGGTTTTAGCTGGGGTGGTGGCTCCAAGTGATGGAGTTTGTTGGGGTTCCCAGTGCATCCCAGTGGGCCCTCACCTCCAGACAGTGCACCATCATGAAGTAGAAGTGGTCCATGTTGCTTTGGCTGGACTTTATCTTCTCCTCCATCTGGGATAGGTATTCTTCCAAGTGAACCTTGATGTTGTTGAACCTGGGGCAGCAGAGGACACAGAGCATCAGCACCCACGTTGCCAAGGGGGTTCAGCAACAGGGTTTGAGAGGTACTTCGGGGCTGACCCGCAGCGCAGCAGCAGCTTTAGGAGGGAGGACTGGACGGTGGGACTGGTGTCCATGCACTCTTCGAAGGGCGACAACGCTCTCTTCGGCTTGTACACTAGGAGAGAAGGACAACACCCGTTATTCGACCTCCAAGAGCACGAGGTCTGACCTGGGTGGGGTGGGATCAAGCTCTTTTACCCCTTTTCCCCACTGGATGCCCAGGGCTGGGTCTGCAGGCCACAAATTGTATCAGTCGCTGAATGATTTCAGCAGACGGTGCCTCTCGCTCTCCCAAAAAGTACTTGGTGAGGAACTCAATGAAGAAGGAGTTGCATTTCCTCCTGAATTTGTTGTGACAGGCCACAGCTTCCCTGGAGGGAAGAAGAAAACCAAGACTTATGATCAACCTTCACCAAGGAAAGAAACAAGGTCCCTCTGCAGAGCCCGGGACCCAAACCAGGGAGACGAGATGGCTGTTTCCTCAGACACCAGCATCTTTTATGAGGCCCTGCCTGGGGGGGTCCCTCCAGGGCCCCCAGCATAAGAAAGACGTGGACCTGTTGGAGCAGGGCCAGAGGAAGCCACAAAGATGATCAGGAGGCTGGAGCACCTCCCCTATGAGGACAGGTTGAGAGAGCTGGGATTGTTCAGCCTGGAGAAGAGAAGGCTCTGGGGAGACCTTAGTGTGGCCAGTCAGTCACGAAAGATGGGGAGGGACCTTTAACAGGGAGTGTGGTGATAGGACGAGGGTAATGGCTTTAAACTGGAAGAGGGGAGATTTAGATGAGATATTGGCAAGAAATTCCTCACCAGGAGGGTGGTGCAACACTAGAACAAGTTGCCCAGAGAGGCTGTGGATGCCCCATCCCTGGAAGTGTTCAAAGCCAGGTTGGATGGGGCTCTCAGCAACCCGGTCTAGTGGAAGAGGTCCCTGCCCATGGCGGGGGGTTGGAACTAGATGGTTTTTAAGGTCTCTTCCCAACCATTCTATGATTCTATCCCAATATTCAACACAAAGACGCTTGAGACAGGCAGGTTGGTGCCCATGCCCAGATACCTCGTGGCCTCCGAAGCCATGGGTGTGTAATTCTCTGGGAATTCCTCCTTGCAGATCTTACACTGCTTGTTCATCCACTCCAGGATGCACTGAGTGCAGAAGATGTGGCTGCAGGGCAGCTGCGCTGGGTCAGTGATCTCCTGCAGGCAGCTCTTGCATTCCTTCACACCCTTCCTGAGAGACACCACCAAAAGAAGACCCAGCTCAGCGCCGCTGCCAGACTTGAGGAGAAGCGCGAGTGGGCTCCTGCCTAACATATGCCCTGGGGTGGGGATGAAGATGGATGGGTGTTTTTGCCCAGCCTCACTGGTGAGGAGACAACCAGAGCAACCCACAACCACTTCAAGAACCAGCAACTTCTAAGCTGCCTGAGGACCATCCCATCTTGGAGAGGCAACGGCCCATGGTGAGGATAGCTGGGTGAAGGAGATGGAGAGCCTGGGTGCTCAGGGGAGCTGGTTTCTCCGGCACCACACCTAAGAGAAGTTCCTCTAGAAATGACCCATCACCTCTGAGACAGGCTCCCACCCCTTGGCTTCAGCAGTGTGGCCTCGCTTTGGCACGAAGGGGTTCAGCCCTAGTGTTGATGTATTTCCTCCCCCCTTTACAAACACTGCGCCAACAAAGAAGGCCCCCAAAGTCAACTTTTTCTTCAGCTCAGACTTACACCAGGTACACAATGTCGGCATTCTCGTTGCATTTCTTCAGCACTTTTGTCACCAAATCAAAAGTCTTCTCCGGCTCAAATCCTGGGGCTGCATAGAGGCGCTGCAAAAGACAAACACAGGGTGCAAGTTCAGCAGAAACATCTCTCTGGTACCTGGATGACAAATGTTACAGGACGTCTCTGCTGTGGGGACAGCAGAATCCAGCAGTTCGACGTCCAGATGTCTCTGCATTGACCTCTGAGGGTAAAGCAACCTGGATCAACCCTTTCAACCCTCATGGAAGCCTTCCTTGATTCCGCATACTCAGTTGGGATTGTGAATCCAAAGAGCGTTTGTCTCTGGGATGGTGTTTGCAGCCGTTTCCCATTGCCCTAGAGCTGGGGCCAGAGGTCTCCTGGAAGAGAAGAGCCCTCCCAAGCTCCACAGCCATGAGCCGCCCCAGGAAACACCTACGTTCCAGAGGAAGATGAACTGCTTCACCACCAGCCTCAGGAGCTTCTCCTCTATTTGTGTCTCGTTGTGCAGCAGGTTGTCAATCAACATGTAGACGATGTTGGTGCAGGTCCAGCGGTGTCTGTAAAACACACACTCCCAGGGTTGGACCTCCCGAGCTGCTGAGGTCCCGTCCCACTGGTGTTTCTGTGACTCATCCCAGGTAGCATGTGTTCACGTGAGGACTAATGACCTTTAAAGGTCCCTTCCAACCCCAAACATTCCCTGATTCTATGACCCAGGACCTTCTGAGCCAGCAGTAGAGGGAGAAAGATAGCACGGTCCTGTCTACACTGCTTGTTCCAACCAACCGTGGGCCAAACCAAAACCGTCAGCCCTTTTCTGGGCGTTGTCTCTGGAGAGACCTCCTTGTCCCACTCCAGAAAGCATTTTGGCACCATCAAGCATGCAAATTCCACCAGAACTAAGCAAATTGATCACGGTGAAACATCCACCACTTTGCCACCCTGTCTGTGATAATGAGGACGGGGTGGACAGTTGGAGGACTTGTGACTCTGGCTCCCCAAGGGGAGGGTGGCTTCGGTTCACCTGACCTTCAGACGTCAAGACGCTTGCTTGCGCTACTGTCAACAGAGAGTGACTGAACTTACAAGATGGTGTCCAGGAGTTCCTTCTTCTTCTGGTACAACTGAAGCTGGTAGTTGTCCCGACTGATCCACTCCACCCAGGGCTCGATGGACTTGACTCTTTTGAGCCATGCGATGCAGGCGTCAAAGGGCAAGAGCCCCTTCTCGGTGGGCTGCACTTTCTCCAGGAGGATGTTCAAGGCATCAAGAGTGACAAACTGAAATGACATTTGCAAAGAGAGAAAAAAAGTCCAGGTAAAGATCTGACCTTGCTGGTGGGTCGCGCAGAGGGAAGGGACATGTCAGAGCCTGCTGTGACGGGACAAGGGGTGATGGCTTAAAACTAAAAGAGGCAGATTCAGACTAGAGAGAAGGAAGAAATTTTTCACACTGAGGGTGGTCAGCCACTGGCCCAGGTTGCCCAGAGAGGTGGCAGAAGCCCCCATCCCTGGGAACATTCCAGGTGAGGTTGGACCTTGGGGCTCTAAGCAACCTGCTCTAGTTGCAGATGTCCCTGCTCACTGCAGGGGTGTTGGATTGGATGACCTTGCAAGGTGCCTTCCCACCCAAACCACTCCATGATTCGAGAGGAAGTGGACAGACTGAGGGGCATCAGGGAGTGTGAGAGGGAGATCGATTACTGGGATAGCATCCTGCCTTCACTGGGACAGACCCAGCTAACCACTGAATCACAAGATATTGAAGGCTCCCTGTCTCACCTTCACCGGAGCGACCATCACGACCAGAATGACAGGGGGCAATGGCAACAAGTTCCTGCCCGATGTAGCAGGCGTGCTGCCTCAGCAAGGGCCCCACCTTCCCAGGTGCCCTTAAGTAATAGATTTGAGGCCCTGCAAGTTGAGTCAACTAATTACAAGAAAAAAGACTCATCAAGAGTGGAAACATTGATGAGGATTAGTCAAAACAAGCCTAACTTGAAAACCTCTTCCACAAAGAAAAAGAGACGGGTCGTTGTCATAGGTGACTCTCTTCTGAAGGGAACAGAAGGCCCAATATGCAGACCTGACCCACTGCACAGGGAAGTCTGCTGCCTGCCTGGAGTCCAAGTTAGAGATGTGGTGAGGAAGCTTCCCGCTCTCATACAACATACAGATTATTACCCGCTATTAACATTTCAGCTAGGCAGTGACGAAATTCTATACGCAAGAAGCCTGAGAAGAATCAAAAAAGATTTCAGGGCCCTTGGGCGACTGGCCAAGGGATCAGGAGCGCAAGTGGTGTTCTCCTCAATCCCCTTAGTGGCAGGAACTGAGGAGGAAAGAAACAGACAGACCCACCAGGTCAATACCTAGCTCCAAGCCTGGTGTCACCAGCCAGACTTTGGGTTCTTTGATTATGGGCTGATTTATACCACACCAGGTTTACTGGCATCTGACGGGGTACACCTATCTCAAAAGGGGAGGAGGATCCTTGCACAGGAGTTGTCTGGGCTCATTGACAGGGCTTTAAACTGGATTTGAGGGGGGAAAGGGATAGACTCTGGCTTGCTGGGACTAAACCTAAGAGCTGCACACCAGTGCTAATCGGACAGCATTCCAGCGAGCTACTTGAGTATGCTGCACCAGCGGGGATTGAGGGCAATGTGTTTGGTGATAGGATAGCCACAATGGTCATTGGTGTGCCAGGAGTCAAGGCATCACCTGGGAAAGGTCAGGTGGGAGTTAGGCCTTCTCCCCCCAAAGAAAAGGCGACAGGATCACTAGCCCAGCTGAAGTGCTTCTACACCAATGCAGCATGGGCAGCAA
This sequence comes from Bucorvus abyssinicus, assembly GCA_009769605.1. Classification (NCBI taxonomy): domain Eukaryota; kingdom Metazoa; phylum Chordata; class Aves; order Bucerotiformes; family Bucorvidae; genus Bucorvus; species Bucorvus abyssinicus. The sequence goes on from WNMG01000077.1 coordinate 274,585, forward strand.
ACAGGAAGAGCTAGAAGCCGTTGTGCGTAAGGAAAACTATGATATAGTTGCCATCACGGAGACCTGGTGGGATGATACGTACAACTGGAGTGCTGCACTAGATAGCTACAAGCTCTTCAGGAGAGATAGGCCAGGCAGGAGAGGCGCGGGAATGGCTCTGTATGTTAGGGAGGGTTTTGGTTGTCTGGAGATTAACAACGGTGATGAAAGGGTAGAGTGCTTATGGATCAAAATTAGGGGGAAGACCAACAAGGCAGATGTCACAGTGGGAGTCTGCTATAGGCCACCCACCCAGGAAGAAGATGTAGACAAAATATTCTACAAACAATCAGGAGAAGTCTCAAGATCACAGCCACTTGTTCTTGTGGGTGACTTCAATCTACCAGATATCTGCTGGAAATTCAATACAGCAGTGAGGAAACAGTCCGGGAGGTTCCTAGAGTGTGTGCAAGACAACTTCCTTACACAGCTGGTGAGGGAACCAACCACGGAAGACTCGCTGCTGGATCTGTTGTTCGCCAATAGAGAAGGACTTGTGGATGATGTGAAGGTTGGAGGCTCTCTTGGACACAGTGACCATGAGATAATAGAATTTTCAGTTCTAGGAGCAGTAGGAAGGGGGGTCAGCAGAACTGCTGCCTTGGACTGTCGGAGGGCAGACTTTAACCTTTTTAGGAGCCTGGTTGGCAGAGTCCCTTGGGAGGCGGTCCTGGAGGGCAAAGGGTTCCAGGAAGGCGGGACAATTCTCAAGAAGGAAATCTTCAAAGCCCAGGAGCAGGCTATCCCGGTGAGCCGCAAGGCGAGCGGGAAGGGCAGAAGACCAGCCTGGCTGAAGAGAGAGCTCTGGCTAGAGCTCAAGGAGAAAAAGAAAGTCTATGGCCTATGGAAGAAAGGGCAAGTCACTCACGAAAACTACAAGGACTCTGTGAGATTACGCAGGGAGAAGATTAGAAAGGCGAAAGCCCAGCTAGAGCTTAATCTGGCCGCTAACATAAAAGACAATTAAAAAGTTTCTATAAATACCTTAACAGCAAAAGGAGGGTTAAGGAGACTCTCCATCCCTTGCTAAATGCAATGGGAGAAATAGTGACTACAGATGAAGAGAAGGCTGAGGCGCTGAATGTCTTCTGTGCCTCAGTCTTTAGTGGTCAGACCAACTCACTGGGTGCATGGCCTCTAGTACCAGACGGTGGAGATGGAGAGCATTATCAAGGTTCCATCCAAGAGGAAACGGTAAGTGAACTGCTACATACCTTAAATGTGCAGAAGTCTATGGGGCCGGATGAGATCCACCCAAGAGTTCTGAGGGAGCTGGCCACAGCCAGTGGCCAAGCCACTTTCTATCATTTACCAACAATCTTGGCTAACAGGGGAGGTACCAGCTGACTGGAGATTGGCAAATGTGACGCCGATCTACAAGAAAGGCCGGAAGAAGGACCCAGGGAACTACAGGCCTGTCAGTCTGACCTCAGTGCCAGGGAAACTCATGGAGCAGATCATCCTGAGTGTCATCATGTGGCCTGCACAGGATAGTCAGGTGATGAGGCCCAATCCACATGGATTTATGAAGGGAAGGTCCTGTTTAACCAACCTGATCTTCTTCTACAACAAAGTGACCTGTTTAGTAGATGAGGGAAGAGCTGTGGATGTTGTTTACCTGGATTTTAGCAAGGCCTTTGACACCGTTTCACACAACATTCTTCTGCAGAAACTGGCTGCCCATGGCCTGGACGGGTGTACATTTCACTGGATCCAAAACTGACTGAATGGCCAGGCCCAGAGAGTGGTGGTGAATGGAGCTAAATCCAGCTGGCGGCCGGTCACTAGTGGTGTTCCTCGGGGCTCAGTATTGGGGCCTGTCCTCTTCAACATCTTTATCAATGATCTGGATGAGGGGATTGAGTGCACCCTCAGCAAGTTCGCAGATGACACTAAGTTGGGAGGAAGTGTTGATTTGCCTGAGGGTCGGGAGGCTCTACAGAGGGATCTGGACAGGCTGGATCGATGGGCTGAGGCCAATTGTACGAAATTCAACAAGACCAAGTGCCGGGTCCTGCACTTGGGCCACAACAACCCCCTGCAGCGTTACAGGCTTCGGGAAGAGTGGCTGGAAACTGCCCAGCAGAAAAGGACCTGGGGGTGCTGGTCGACTGCCCATTGAACGTGAGCCAGCAGTGTGCCCAAGCAGCCAAGAAAGCTAATGGCATCCTGGCTTGTATCAGAAATGGTGTGGCCAGCAGGAGGAGGGAAGTGATTGTTCCCCTGTACTCGGCACTGGTGAGGCCACACCTTGAGTACTGTTGTCCAGTTTTGGGCCCCTCACTTCAAGAAGGACGTTGAGGTGCTGGAGCGGGTTCAGAGAAGGGCAACGAAACTAGTGAAGGGTTTAGAGAACTTGTCTTATGAGGAGTGGCTGAGGGAACTGGGAATGTTTAGTCTGGAGAAGAGGAGGCTGAGGGGAGACCTTATCGCTCTCTACAACTACCTGAAAGGAGGTAGTAGGGAGGTGGGGGTCGGTCTCTTCTCCCATATTATGGATGAAATGGGAAATTTAGGTTAGATATCAGGAAAAATTTCTTTACGCAGAGGGTCATTAAGCATTGGAACAGGCTGCCCAGGGAGGTGGTGGAGTCCCCATCCCTGGAGGTGTTTAAAAGTCGTGTGGATGTGACGCTGAGGGACATGGTTTAGGGACCCTTGCAGTGCAGGGTGAAAGGTTGGACTCAATGATCTTAAAGGTCTCTTCCAATCAGATGATTTGATGATTCTATGATTCTATGACTAGAAGCTGGTTTAGCTTTTGGAGTGGTTGATGGGGCTAAGTTAGAAACAAATGGACTTTCAGGGGTGAAGTTCTGGCATCTGTAAACCAGGAAGGGTTTTAACGAGCCTTACTGCACCTTGGAGAATGAAGGATCTTTAAGTCAGCATGGGGAGCTCTCTAAAGACCTGAGCTGGCTGCTCTAAGCAATAAGCATCTCAGGAGGGACACGGACATCTCCACGCTGACACGGCGAGCGAAGGGGCTGGAGCTCGCCACTGAAGCACGATGCCACAAATCTCACCCACCTCTAGGGTCAAAGTGTCTAAGGGGACTTCAATGTGATCCCCAGAGTGACACAAGGATGTCTCACTAATTACACAGTCTGTAATTAAACGGTGGAAGTTGTGAAGACCATCACGCTCAAAAGCCGCAGGAGACGGGTCAGAGGGCAAACCCAGCTCTTTGCTCACCATTTCTGGAGGGTTCTTCTCGTACATGGTCTGCAGCTCGCTGATGACAGAGCTGTTGCTTTTCACTATGTCAACAAAGAGCTGATAATCGTCTCGGAGGTAGAAATATTCCATGTGAAGCCAAACTGGGGAGAAGCCCATCTGCCCCCTGCCCACGGAGAAGCAGAGCTGCTCTGCGCTGGCCAGGAAAGCTTTGGAGAGGAGCTGCGGGTGAAACAAAAGGCGTCAACTCTGCTCAAAGCAAACAGCTAAGGGACTGAGGTGGGACGCTCAGCGTTGCTGTTGTGTCCCACGGGACGTTTCCTCATCAATAATAGTTCTCGAGGTGGAATCAAGGCTGAATGTTCGTAACAGTTGAGGAGTAACCACAGAGCAGCACATGGGAGGGCTTCTCAAAACAGATGTGGTCAGGAAGGGTAGGACAAGGGCCAACACCTGATGGAGGCAGTTCTCTACCCAAACCCACTCACCTTGTAGATGGTGGGATCTTGTCCGGGAAAAACCATCCTGAGGAAGTCATTGGCGTAACAGCGCAGCACGTCTGGATTGCTGCCATCTGGCATCAAGTCGCTCTTGTTGAAGGTTTCGTAGAATCTGGCCACTTCCTCCGTTGGCTTCTCAGGCTGATCTAGAAGGGACAGGGAAGAGAGTTACGGCCTCTTAGCTGAAAATGGGAGCTCCCCATAAACGCTGAGGCAGATGCGTGGCTGAGTGCGAGGCCACGGGTGAGGAGGTACAATGCCTCCACTGGAAGAGGAGATACAATACAGAAGAGACGCACAACACAGTCGTGGGTCATCTGAGCGAGGAACACAATCCCCATGGTTCCTCCTACTAAGGACGTGGATTTGGGGCAGCTTTGCTGGGTTAAAGCTCTCCCTGGAATGGCTGATGTTACCTTTCATGCGGTAGACCTTCTCCCATACGTCGTCCAGGTAGGCTTTCAAAACCCAACTGAACGGGAACTGGCAGGAGAGGGAGACGTTGGGGTCTTCGCTCATTGATAACACGGAAAACTTAGCTTCTTCCACCCTTGAATTCAAAAGAAAGAAGCATTAAATTGTGCAGCAGCCCCGAGGTGGCCCATCTCTGGATGGTGTCTGTTCTCTTTAAAAGAGAAAAGTCAGGGAAAACTGGGCAAGACCTGGGAAGGAACCAATTTTGCCAACATCCTAAAACAACGGGGATGTTTTGGTGCCAGCGGCTTGACACCCAAGACCTCCCATGGCTGGGCTGCAAACATCTGCCCCTGAAGCAGGAGCTGCTGGTTCACTGCAAACACCAGTGGTTACTCTCCTCAGGAAAACCACCCTGCTGCCTGTTTACACCCCGTCTCTTACTTGCTGGTGTATTTAATTCTTAGGAATGTTGCTTCTTGGAACATCTGGAGCCACAGTTCTGCGAGCGGAGAACCTCCAGAGATGTGATTCAGGTTGTTGTTGGCATCCACCACGGCGAGAATTTGGGCAAAGACATTGGCCACGAGGTCTTCCAGGTGCATCCAGAGTGCTTGCCTGTGAAAGGAGACGACACGACTTCACACCAGGAAACAAACCCTCCTCCACCCAAGGGACAGCATCGGCCTTGAAGACCCACAAGTCAACCAAAACAACCCCAACCACTTCTGAAGACGCCAGATGTGGGTGTCCAGGCGTGACACGGTGAGACACTGGACCAGGATGCCCCAAGAGGCTGTGGATGCCCCATTCCTGGAAGCGTTTGAGGCCAGTTTGGATGGGGCTCTGAGCAACCTGCTCTAGTGGAAGGTGTCCCTGCCCATGGCAGGGGGTTGGACTAGATGGCCTTTAAGGCCCCTTCCAAACCAAACCACTCTGAGATTCGATGATTCAATGACATGAACCACCTCCATCTATCTCACGGTCAACCAATGTTATTTGCTTCCAGAAAAGCCCTTCCAAAAGAAGCTTCCTCAAGATCAAGTGCTCTTAAGTCATTTTCTTTGCTTTTGAGACTATGACCTTTCGGCAAGCCCCGACCTTGTAAAATAAACCACATGTTGAAACACCTCTTGATTGTCACATCTTGGTCTTTAAGCATCGGTGTCTCATCCTTCACACAGAGTTTTGGGGACAAAATGACTTGACATGAGGAAGGTTGCCCATGGTCAGCGCTACCTGAACGAGGTGTCCTCCAGGATGAATTTGGTAGACAGCGCCCTGCGGAAAATCCATCCCCTCGGCTCTTGGATCAGTTTCTCTCGTTCGTGGAGGAGGGAACAAATTCTCTTCTTCAGGGCGGTCATAAAGCGCCTGGAAACTAATGGCAAAACAGCACCGGTTAAAACCCTCCTGGTGCCCATCTCCAAGCAGGAGACGCCATCAAAAACCTGCGAGGGGTTTCGGTTGCCACAGTTTTCGACTCAAAAATCACCCCATCCAGTATCTTTTTATCAATGATATGGAGAAATCAACTTCCACGGGCAAGTGACACCATCTGGGATCATCTACCCCAAAGAGCTGTGGTTTAGTACAGATACCGATCACGCACAGGAGGGACTGTGCAGGGAGGCGGACGAGGCCCCAGGGAACCTCGCCCTCTGTCTCTTGGGTGTCCTCCACCCACGATGGCTTTGGGAGACACCAGAACTGCCTCTGAACCTGGCTGCTTGCAAGAAGGAGCCACTTCTAGTTCTCTCTACTCACATGTACCACAGATCTCAGCATGGAAAAGCAGGTTGTGAAGGATCTTGATTCGCTCTGTGGGACGCTGGCTGTTGCCCTTCTTGTCCTCCAGCTGGATCACGGCCTTCTGGATGCTCCCTTTGATCAGTGTGTCCACATTGAGGAACTGTGGCTGGAAAAGACTGGAGGTCAGGTGGTTGCTGGACACTATTTTGCTCTCATTTGCCTGGGGACGCTCGTCCTGGGACATCATCTTCTCCAGAACTTAGCACAGTGGACTTCAAGGCCTGTACCCATCCCAACAAACCCTAGTGAAGTCCGTCCTGGTGTGTGGAGGGCTGCTGATGGCCCTGGTAAAGGACACAGCTTTGTTGATGGAGACAAAGGGCTCCTGGTGTTGGGCCGGTTGCTTACAGCGGAGCTGGGAGACCACCGCCCTACTTCAACCTCCCAACGGCACCCAGCAAGACCTGCAGCTATTCTGTCCTGCCACAAGGTACTAGCCCAAGGAAGGACCTTCAAAAGCAGATCCCCAAATGGCTGTTGATCCCCAAATGAGGAAACAGCCACTGAAAATGAGGAGGAAATAGGAAAAAAATCATACATTTTCCTCTGGGTAAAGACCCGACTCGATGAAGCTTCCCAGGGCAGCAGAATCCTTTGGAGAACCTGAAATCACAATCAACCGCACGACTCAAAACACCAACATGAAATACTTCCACCCACAGCACCCACGGTGACAGTCAACAGGGCGAAATAAAGCAGCGCTGGGGTGAAAGCCACCCAGCAGCTTGGTATGAGCTTCTTGATGACACAAGTCCCTCAGGCTGGGGGAGCAATTGGCTGCACACCTCTAAGCATGAACATGGATTCAAGGAGCCACCCAGAGTTGGCTTGTAATGATGGATCAAGCTACTTCTTCCCTGTTTGCCCAACCATCTCGTCATAGAAGGGAGGTCAACAAGCACATGTGGACTCCGTGAGGGGGCCTCCAGCGGCACCGCCAGTTTGCCATCATTAACCAATGCTCCACCATCACTGTTGACCCATCAGGAGGCAAAGGCTGCATTGCCTTGATGACCTCAGAAGCAGCAAGTGCTCCTGGGTCCCATGGCTTGGGACCTGCTCGATCCAGGTGCGCTTTTATCCACAGGTGGGACATCAGAGAGTGGGGCAGTGGGTTTCAGGAAGGGGCAGCAGAGAGGAGACGATGGGTTTCTGATGAGAGACTTCTTACCTGTTGGGACATGCTGGGAGCTGCTTGTGAAAACCTCAGCAACGGTCATTTCTGAGAGCTGGCCAAGATTGGCCTTAAAGTTCTCTGGGGGCATCAGGTCATCCAAGTGGATGGACTTCCACTCACCTGGAGAGGCGAGAGGATGGATCAGTCCACCCGCTCTCTTTTGGTGCACCAGCCTTCTGGAAAACCCATGAGCTTGTCTGCTCAGATTTACCAGTCAACCAGGGCAGGAAGATAGCAAGAAATGGAAGATCCACCACTTCACCCATCTTCTCCACACGTCTTCATCTTCCACTCCCACCCTTTTCCTGACCCCAAGGAGTGAGTGCAACCTCACCGCTGTCAAAAGCCAGGTAGCTGCACCCTCCCAGGACCCGCGGGACCTTAGTGATCAGCACGACGTGCAACAGGTGGGGGCTGGCCGACATCCTTCGCTCATCCATGATGCAGTACCTGCAAGCACCACCAGAAGGTCAGAACTAGTTCATTGCAGAATCGTTTGGACAATATCTCCAAGCAATGACTCCATCTCCTCCCTCTCGGAGCCCTTCCATGCATAAATCTCCCTTCTATCTGAAGCTGCTTTCTTGGGTGGATGCCACTCCAAGAAGACCAAGAAGACCATTGTTGGTAGAACCTGCTACAACCACACGGACAAGTGAGACAGAGTCCAGAGCACGGTCGGGGAAGGTGGAAGGAAGACCAAAAGGCAGCAGAGGTTTCTGAGAAGTATGTTGTGCCTGGAAGGAGAAAGAAAGGAAGGAGGGAAGGAGGGAGGAAGACAGGAGGGAGGAAGACAGGAGGGAGGAAGACAGGAGGGAGGAAGACAGGAGGGAGGAAGACAGGAGGGAGGAAGACAGGAGGGAGGAAGACAGGAGGGAGGAAGACAGGAGGGAGGAAGACAGGAGGGAGGAAGACAGGAGGGAGGACAATGAAGGAGAAAAGGAAAATGAAGGATGAAGGATGACAAAGGACTGAGGAAGAATTAGGAAGGGGTGGAGCTTCTTACTTGGCACAGGCCAGGAGCCGTTTGCTGCTCTGCGGCTCATCAAAGTGGAACTGCACAAGGAGCAGCCTCATTTCGGGGGGCTCGCTGAAGAAGTTCCTACAATAAAACAGCCTCTTTAACGCCTTCTCCTGAGACAGCCTCACCCCACCCCAAAGCCCTCTGAGAAGTGGAAATCATCCACAAGGTTAAAGGAAGGGAACTTTGAAGCCCACCTGAGGTCCTGGCGGAAAGCGTGTTCGGTGTCAAACTGGCTTAGGAAGAGGCAGTGGATGGCATCTGGGAGATTGAGTGTGTTCTTCAGCACTTCCAAATCCTTCTGGTTCAGCAGCCTGGCATGGGTGGAAACCTGCAGTAGAAAGAGAAATAAAAGCTCATTGTCCTGCTGTGTCAAATGGGTGGGATCCTCCAGGACATCTCCATTGGGGTTGGTGCCCATCTCCAGCAACTGGAAGGTGCCTTGAGTATCCCAGCCTGAGCCAGAGCTGAGCAGATCCCACCTGCCTCCCAGGGAAGGGCAGAGTCTACCCAGGCTGCAGATGACCACGGAAGCAGAGAGTGGACATTGGACATAAGCCCATCATTAATCACTGATCTGGACAGGCTGGATCAATGGGCTGAGGCTCATGGTCTGAGGCTCAATAAGGCCAAGTGCCAGGTCCTGCCCTTGGGTCACACCAACACCCAGCAATGCTCCAGCCTGGGGGAAAAGTGGAGGAAAACTGTCCAGAGAAAAGGACCTTGGGCTGCTGGTGACAGCGGCTGAAGAGCAGCCAGCAGTGTGCCCAGATGGCCAAGAAGGCCAGCGGCAACCTGGCTTTGTACAAGCACTGGTGTGGCCAGCAGGGCCAGGGAAGGGATCATCCCCCTGTACTGGAAACTGCTGATGCCACACCTCGAATCCTGGGTTCAGTTTGGGCCCCTCACTGCAAGAAGGACATTGAGGGGCTGGAGCGTGTCCAGAGAAGGGCAACGAAGCTGGGAACACAAGTGTGCTGAGGAGAAGCTGAGGGGAGTTGAGCCCGGAGGAAAGGAGGCTCAGGGGAGACCTTCTCACTCTCAACAACTCCCTGACAGGAGATTGGAGCAAGGGGCAGGGTCGGTCTCTTCTCCCCAAGAACAGGTGACAGGATGAGAGGAAACGGCCTCAAGTTTCTCCGGGGGAGGTTGAGGTTGTCCCTGAGGAACAATTTCTTCCCTGTTGGGGTTGTCAAGGCCTGGCCCAGGCTGCCCAAAGCAGTGGTGGAGTCCCCATCCCTGGAGGGGTTTCAGAGCTGTGTCAAGGTGGTGCTGAGGGACAGGGGTCAGTGGGGACTTGGCAGTGCTGGGGGAAAGGGTGGAGTCGAGGAGATTAAAGCTCTTTTCCTACCCGAATGGTTCTATCATTCTATGATTGTCTTGGCCTAACCAAGGTCATGGGGCCACCATGCTCACTTGGAAAACACACAGCACCTTTGGGTGATCTACAGTACCTGCAGGCAGAGCCCGGCAGGGCTCTCGTTCTTCTGCTGGCTCATCGTCTCACTCAAGAGGCTGGCCAGGCTGTTGTGCTTCTGCTCAATGAAATACAAGTCCTGGATCTGCTTCGTGTTCTCCAGAGCTGAGTACTTAAGGCGCAGGATGGAGTCAGGAGTGGCACATGCCACCAGTTTTCTCGTGGCAGTGGAGAAGACCAGGTCTCCGTAGCTTTCATAGGCCCCGCAGTGGATCCCCTGGGAGCACTCCAGCACAATGGCAGCGGACGTGTCATTGCTGAAGCCGATGAAGACGTCCTGTTCCTTGGGAGCAAGTGTCTGGGACCAGTCCTCGTACAAATCGGCATTCTGGATGTAGACAAACCGTCTGGCCCATCTCTCCAGGTCCTGCTTCAGGTCTTGCTGCTGCCAATTGAGGATGGTGTTCATGTCCAAGCAATGCTTCTCTAGACGGCTCAGCAGAGGGGTGGGGAACTGCGTGTAGACCACCTTCTTCTCCTCTATCACGATCAGCCGGAATTCCTCCTTCACACGGCTCTTCACCCTATGGGTGCCAAGGCCCAGGTCAACGTAGTAATTCCCGCCCAGGGTGACGAAGCATTGATTCAGGGCGTCATAAAGGCTCTCGTAAAGGTTCTGTATGTTGAGGAGGACAACAGGCCTGCCGATCTCCATGCAGATTTTCACCCTGTTCACAGAGCGGCAAACCTGGGAATAATCCTGGTCCCGGGGGAAACCGGAGCCAAATATAATGTCGCAGTTGCTGGTGTCTATGAGCCGCGTCATCTGGATGATCTGAAAGGCGGCGTTGTTGGTCGTCAGCAGCAGGAGGTAACGAGAGATGAACCCCGGCTGCTGTTTGGCCATGTTCTCCTCTAGCAGACGGATGCAGCTGGTTTCCATCGTGTTGTTAAGACACACCTCGCTGGTGCAGTTACGGAAGATTTCCAGAGGGTTCATATCTCCAGAGCCTCCAAAGTTTCTCTGAACGGCCTTTACGAGAAGGTCCTCTTGAGAATTGGGCTTCATGTCCCGTGTGTAGGACACAATCATTTTGATTAAGCTGTAGAAGTCGCGAAGCCCAAAGAACTCCGTTTTCTGTGTTTTCAGTACGTTGCAGTAGAAGTTTGCCAGAATGGGGAACAAATACTCGATTCTTTCAAGGTGAGGTTGGCCAACACAGATGCCTTTGGCGGTCTTCACCAGCTCTTCCTTGCTAGGTTCAGTCCGAAAGACGAGGAGGCCCCTGTTCATTTTGGCAGGGTCCAAGGCCCAGTTGGAGATGCCCACAAAGCCAACTTTCTTGTAAGGCTCCGGACTCTCATCGTCAACACAACCGTCTTCCAGAAGAGGATGCAGCGTCTTCAACGGCATGTCAGGCGAATCTTCTGCCAGCCCAATCTCATCCAGCAGGACCACGGATGCAAACTCCTTCAGGTTCTTGCCCTTCTGGAACTGAGCGCATTGGCGGAAAGTGGAGATGATGCCTTCTGGTTTCGAGTAGGGGCTGCACTGGAAGGAGACCAGCTGGACCTCTTTGAATCTGTTGAACAACTCCTTTCTGGACGACATGCTTCCCATGGCTTCTACGGCGATGGTTTTGGACAGAGATTTGGAGCTTCCCGGCTTCCCAACCAGAAAGAGTGGCACACGGAGGTCCATGCAGACAACCATCATGAAGATGTTCTCCCTCAGAGCACTGTTGCGGGCTGTTGCCTTGGGAATGGGGAGGTTATCAAGAAACACCTCTTGGCACAACTCGATCTCTTGCTCTAGGTGGAACGCGGGGACCGAGAAGCATTTTGCAACCTCCTCCAGGTACTCGTGGCGACTCTCCAGAGACACGTAATAGCAGACCCCGACCGAAAGGACCAAAGCCCTTTGCGCATCGTTTAAACTAGGCTCCTCCTCCTCCTCACGCTGCCTCTTCTCATCAATCAGGCGGAAGAGCAGATCTCTCAGGCCGTAAAACCAGAGGACTATTTTCATGCAGCGGTCTATATCCCGCAGGCTGGTGACTCGGCACTCGTCCTTCCTCTCTCGCAGGAACTTTTGGGAGGCTGAAATCACATTGGTGAAGACGTCCAGGTTTTCTGCGGGGATCTCATTGCCCACGGTGGACTTCACAATCTCCCGGATGTACAGGCTTTGCGTCTTCTCGTTCAGCTCCCCAAAATCCCAGACCAGAGGCAACAGACTGGGAGGAAGGGGCTGCACCCGATACACCAACTGCCGCAGAGGGACGTAACCCAGCTTCTCTGGGGTGTCTTCGCTCCGGACTCGGTATCCCAAGCCAGCTTTCTCCAGTTTCTCAATGGTGTCCTTGGTGTGTCTTTTGTAAGGGTTGCAAGCGGCCACCACTTTTAAGCGGTCGGTGGAAAAGCGCTTCCCATTGATGCTGTGGTCACACAGCGCTTCTTTGATCGCAAAGATGGCCTCCGAGGTGTTGGCTTCATCAAAGAACAGCACCGTGTCTATGTTGTGCTCTTCGTTCTCATATGCCAGCTTCATGGCCTGCCCTACCTTCTCCTGGATGGTCTTGCAGGTGGTGCCGCCGTGAACACGCACCACCAGCATGTTCTGAACCTCCCTGCCTGCCCTTTGCAGGTTGCACATGAACTGCACCAGCTTTGTCTTCCCGCAGCCTGTTTCACCCATGATGATCACGGGGATGCCACACTGGAAGCGCAGGTGGATAGCCAACATCTTCATGGTGTTGTCCAGAGTCAGCTGGTACGAAGGATCTGGATCTTCCTGGCATTTCACACCAAAGACTCTGCAGAGGGCCTCCAACTGCTCGGTTCGGGACAAGGTTTCAAATTTCCTGTTGAAAGGAACCTTCTGGAGCACCAAGCTCCTGTACAAATCCTGGCTCATAACCGCCGTCTCCAAAACAGCCTGGGAATAAGCGTCGATAGCGTCGTAGTTCTGGTTGACATGGAAACCCAAAAACTCCATGGAATCCTCCTCGGCGTGGAAGACGATGTAAGGGTGAGAACTCTGCTCCCACTTGCGCCTGAGCTGGTACTCCCTCAACACACTGTCCATCTGCCTCCACTCCTCCCTCGGCACGCTTTCGTCAGACACGTTGAGGGAAGGCATGGCAAAGTCCTTGGACATGGCGATCATGAACTTGATGACGAATGTTTTGAAGCCACGCAGCTCCTCTGCCACCAGCCGACTGCAGAACACCGACTTCTCACACTTCCTTAGCTGGAAGTTCAAGAAGTGTGTGAAGTTGCTGAGCTCGGTCCAGGAGGGGTTGCTCCGCTCACAGAACTCCAGCAAGCACTCCAGGCATTCTCTCTCTGTCCCTTGGACGCTTCCAGGGACAAAAGTGAAATGGTCAAGGTTTTCCTTCCGTTTGTACCTGCTGAGGTACTGGTAGGACCTTTGGAACACTTTGCTCTTTAGCTTGTCTCGGTCAAACTCCTCCTCCCTCAGCTCCGCAGAAGGGACAGAGCTGGGACGTCCCAGCAGGGTGAGCACCCGCAGTGGCGACACACACTCCACAGCAGGAAAAAGATCCAGGAATTTTTCTTCCATTTCAATGGACATCTAAAAGCCAGAGGACATGAATCACCATGAGGACCATTCTCCAACCTCCCATATTTGCCTACATCACCTAAAGCCCTTCTTTTCATTGGCCCCTAGTCACAAATGGCTCGGGAAAGCTGGGAAGAAATGTAGAAATGCCAAGATTTCTCCAAGCCTTGAAATCCCTGTAACCGTCATGGTCTGTCTTGGGTTGGCTGACATTGTTACCTTCTCCCACGCCTTCTCCTGTTCCACTGAACGCTTTTGGAGAGGGAGGCACCTGAACTCAGTCAATACTCAAGGTATGGTGAGGAACCACAGATGGGTGACCAACCACTAGTGGATCTGGGGTGCGTTTCATACCTTCAGTAACTCTAAAGCTCAGCTGAGGTGTAAGATTGGCTTTAAAACTACGCGTGAGGTTCAAGTTACAGCAAAATCGGGATGAAAAAGCTCCCATTTTCCTCCACGACTCATGGCAGGGCCTGATATTTCACTCTGAGTAGAGACATGCTTGACCTGGTTCCTTCTGTGTAGGTGAGACTTTACCCCACTAGAGAGACAAGACTCTGAATTGTGGAGACATCAGAGCTGAGCAGGTACCTCCAGCCCGAGCACGGACTCCCAGAATACCTCTTGCTTCTTCGTACTGCTGACGCCTCTCCCTTTTGCCAGGTACTCAATCAAGTAAAGATGAGAGGGTTTGCACTTCCAGACCAAGCCATCGGGACTCTGGATGTGCCGCAGGATGCACAGGTCAATCAGCAGCCGGTAAAGGCCCTTCGATACCTGGTGGGACAGAAAAAACCAAACTAAAATGGATGCCAAAGTCGGCCGAAAGAGTCTGGCTGCTCTGCTTGGGCTGGGTTTGAGTTTCCAGCTGCTTCTCTCCCTCCCTGGGGGCGGGCAGTCTGCTGTGTTTCACCACCTCCTCTTGTTCGCTTTCAGATCCGAGCACTCACCACTGGAGCCACATCGATGTGGAAGATGCAGGGCTGAATTTCAGTCGTTGATGCCTCCAGGGAGAAGAGTTCCTCCACGAAGAACTGGAAATCGATGTCTGACTCCATCAGTCTAATGGTTTTATGAAGCGGTAACACGCCACTCAGCTGGCCACGGACCTTCGCAATGGTATTGTCCACAAAGAGAGACTTCCCTAAGGAGTGGAAGAGACGATCAGGCATCAACCCACCCTTCTACACTGCCACGCGACCCAAACCAAGGAAATCTCTCCCCAAAAGCCCCGTGTGCCACCTCGCCTCCTTGGTTTGAGGTACAACTCAGAATACGACTCCCCCAAAACTCACCCATTCCCGCTCGCTCCGAAAAGACGAACTTGACATTCTGCTGATGGGGCTCTTTGAAGGCTTGAGCGACGGGGGCTGTCCCGCTCGGCACTGTGAGATGCAGCTTCAGGTAGGTCTGGATTTCCATCTTGGAGTAGCATGGGAAAGCCACCTTGTAGGCATCAAAGGCGGTCGTGACGTAGGAGTTGTGCACTTTGGCATCGCACAAGATGATGAATCTGTAGTTGGGGATGCTGCAAGATTGCACCAGGCGGAAGAAGTGGAGCTCAAGTCGTTTGGAAACTTTATAAACCAATTTGTCAGCACCCAGCAAGCAGTAGATCTTTTGGTCTTGGGAACCCGGGGAAAGAGCTCTCCTAACAAGCAGCTCCACCTCCTCCTCCTCCGTGTTGGGTGTGCACACCAGGACCTCATCGTACGACGGGAGAGGCGCCGTCTCAGTGTGTCGGTAGACGAATAACATGTTGGGTAACATTTCCTCTTCCTTACACAGGACGAGAAGCGGTTTCCCCTCTTCAAAGCCGACGGGTAAACTCCTCTGGATGCGAGTGCTCTCCAGAGCAGCCAAGTGCTTCAGCACCTCCCCAAAAACATCCAACCCGACATATTTATCGGACACCAGGCCAGCGAATTTCTTACAATAGGCATCCCAGAGCAGATTCACCTTGTCGTAAATAGAGGGCAAACTCTCAAAGGAGGCGGCCAGCTCCTCCTGTGCCAGGGTGCTGAAGGAAACCTGATCGGCTTCTCTGCTCCCCGTCTGGAACTTCCGTCTCTTCTGCAGGAAGGTTTCTCTCGTCTCCTCATACAACTTGCTGAGCTCTTCAACCAGCTCCTGGTTGTTGCCCTGCTCAAAGGCAAAATCCATGAGCATCTGCTCCGTGATGGGCGGGTTGGACAGGCAGCTCTGCAAGGCCGCCTTTGCCACCGACTCGTCGTAGCCCGACTCGGCCAAGCTGTGGATGAACTGGGGGAAACGAATGATGTAATCATGCCAGGTAACCGATTCCTCGTCTTCTGCTGACGTATTCACGGACTCCAGAGGAGTCATCAGTGCATCCTCCAGGGCTCTCTTGAGATCTTCTTCTGTGATGTCATGCTTGATGACAGAAAGCATGGTGAGCACCTGCGGTTCTACGATGCCTTTCTGGGCTCTGGCCAGCTGGCTGCACAAATAGAAGAGCTGGTGTGCGGTGAAGAGGTTGAGGTGATAGTAGGTGTCCCTTTGAGTCTCCAGGTGCTTCTTCCACTCCACCAGGCAATGCTCCATCACTGTACAGAGGCTGCTGAGCTCCTCCAGGAGGGGTCTCGTGCTCTGAACTAGGATCCCAGTGATTCCAAACTCTGTGTAGACTTTCACGCGTCTCTGGGGGTTGCAGTAGATTTCAGCCTTCCAGCCAAAGAAGAGAATGTTGCCAGCGCTGAGAAGCTCCAGGTACAACTTCCCAATGATTTCAACTTTTTCCAGTATCTGTAACACGCCAAAGACACAACAGGGAAACGGATCACACACTGCAGCACATCCTCAACAGCTTCCCAATACTGTTTGGGTCACGCTTTCCTCCAGAGATCTGTATGGTTGTAGGCTCCCCAGTACAAGAGAGACATAGATGCACTGGGGAGGGAAGATCATGAAGGGACTGGACACATCTGGCTCTGTGGCTGTGCCATAGTCAAGGTGTGGGATTCTATGACCATGGACCTACCCTTAAGAAGCTGGGTCTACCCTTGAGAAGCCGGGTCTACCTTTGAGAAGCCGGGTCTGTTGAGAGATGATGGGATTTGCCTGACCAACCAACAAGAGGGTCTCATCAAGAACAGACTTAAGGAGAGCTTTAAACTAGACTTAACAGGGAAAGGGGTTGGAGTTCTGAGCAACAGAGAAGAGCCAGGAGCTGCTGCTGGGTTGGGAAACACCCGTGAAATGCCTCAAGCAATTAGGGCGTGTTCCTTTAAGAAGGACAAGTTGAGAGTTTCTGGGTAAAGATCAAGCCAAGAAAGGAAACCTTGTGGTTGGTGCTTACGAGAGGATGCCCAATCACAAGGAGCCTTTGCACAAAGCTATGGGAAGCATCATGTTCAGAGGCTCAGGTCCTGCTGGGAAACTTCAATCCCCTGGAAAAGCAGCGCGGCAAGCTCTGAGCAGTCCAGGAGACTCGCGGAGAACATCAGCATAATTTCTTCAGCCAGGCGAGTGACAGGAGGAGAAGCGGTGCTGGAGCTGTTGCTCACCAACACAGATGAATGAATGGTGGATGTCGAGACTGGCAGCAGCCTGGGCTGCAGTGATCATGCCCTGGTGGAACTCATTATCTCGAGGGTTATGGACCAGGCAAAGGGTAGAGTCAGGACCCAAAGTTTTAGGAGTGTGAAGTTCCAGTTGTTTAAGGAATTAGTGGATGGGACCCCCTGGGCAGCTCCCTCGGGGACGAAGGAACTGGGCAGGGCTGGCCGCTCTGTCACAAGATTTTTCAAAGAGCGCAAGAGCTCTTGATGGCCACGTGTAAGAAACGGGGCAAGGACAGCAGGAGACCAGCATGGCTCCGTTAGGGCCTGCTGGTCAAACTACGGTGTAAGAAGGGAACACATAGGCAGCGGAAGCAGGGACACGCAGCCCGGGAAGAGTAGAGGGACGCTGCCTGGTTGTGTAGGGACAGGATCAGGAAACCACAGGCATGGCTGGAGCCGAGTTTGGCAAGAGATCTGGAGAATAAGAAGGGCTTCCATAGGTTAAAGAAAACGAACCTTCCTGGTAAGTAAGACAGGAGAGCTGGTGTCAACAGATGCAGATACTCAATTTTTCACCTCAGTTTTCACGGGCAATGTCTCTTCCCACATCTTTCGGGCCACTGAACCTCACGGCAGAGACTGGGCAAACAGAGTCCCTTGTAGAGATCAGGTATGAGATCACCTGCAGAACCTGTATGTACTTAAGTCCCTGGGAATCTACTCCACTCTGGTGAGACTCCACCTGAAGAACTGCGACCGCCTTTGGGGCCCCCACCACAAGAACACAAGCCAGCAGTGTGCCCAGGTGGCCAAGAAGGCCAGTGGCATCCTGGCTTGTACCAGCACTGGTGTGGCCAGCAGGACCAGGGAGGGCAGGGATCGTCCCCCTGTACTGGAAACTGGTGAGGCCACACCTTGAATCCAGGGTTCAGTTTGGGCCCCTCACTGCAAGAAGGACATTGAGAGGGGCTGGAGCATGTCTCAATCTCCAGGAGCAACGAAGGAGATTGAGAAGGGCAACGAAGCTGGTGCAGGTTCTGAAACACAAGTGTGCTGAGGAGTGGCTGAGGGACCTGGGGAGTTGAGCCTGGAGAAAAGGAGGCTCAGGGGAGACCTTCTCACTCTCAACAACTCCCTGACAGGAGGTTGGAGCGAGGTGGGGGACGGCCTCTTCTCCCCAAGAACAAGTGAAGGATGAGATGAAACAGCCTCCAGTTGTTCCAGGGGAGGTCGAGGTTGGCCCCGAGGAACAATTTCTTCCCCAGTGGGGTTGTCCAGGTCTGGCCCAGGCTGCCCAAGGCAGTGGTGGAGTCCCCATCCCTGGAGGGATTTCCCAGCTGTGTCGAGGTGGTGCTGAGGGACAGGGGTTAGTGGGGACCTGGCAGTGCTGGTGGAATGGCTGGACTCAATGAGCTTAACGGTCTTTTCCAACCAAAACAATTCTGTGATTCTAAGAAAAACATGGACCTGCTTGAGCCACAAACATCATCTGAGGGTGGAACCCCTCTTCTGTGAGGACAGGCTGAGAGAGTTGACGTTGTGCAGTTGGAGAGGCTCTGGGGAGACCTTCTTGCATCTGTTCAATACATAAAGGTGGTTTATACAAAAGATGGAGAGAGGCCTTTCACCAAGGCCTGAAGTGACAGGACAAGAGTGATGGTTTTAAACTGAAAGAGGTGGATTTAGATCAAATATAAGGAAAAAATTTTTGATGCTGCAGGTGGTGAGACCCTGGCCCAGATTGCCCAGAGAGGTGGCAGAAGCCCCATCACTGGAACCATCCAGGTCAGGTTGGACCTTGGGACTCTGAGCAACCTACTCTAGTTAAAGATGTCCCTGTTTGCTGCAGGGGATTTGGACTAGATGATCTTCAAAGGTCCTTTCCAACTCAAACCATTCCAGGAGTCCTTCTATAGTGAAGTAGGAAATGTCTCAGATCAGCTGTTAGGCCCCACAAGGGAGGAACAATGTTGAGGGAAGCAAATGCCACTCCTGCAGCTTGGGAAGTGGGCATCACCCCAGAGCACCACCTCTGCTCGTGAAAGGCCACAACTGCAGGTCATGGATGAGGCTCCCGTAAGTAATTCCAGCAAAATCCCAAGGCCACTGTTTTTGAGGCAGATGCTCGTGCTGCTCTGTGACTTACCTCCAAGAACCGGTTTGCCTCCTCTCTGCCCTCCTCAACCTTGGTGGCAATCAACATAAGCTTGTTCTGAAGCTCCATGAGCTGAGACAAACTGTAGTTGTTGACCCTGTGGTCTTCCAGAGATGTGCGCTCCTCGCCATCATCCAGCAGTCGCAATGAGATCCAGTCCTCGAGCGTACCCTGGAAAGCAGAGAAGACAACCAGTATCACCCCATGGTCTTTTACGTAGTTTTGGGGTGAAATTCTGCACACCAGGACTCTATGGGACTTGAACCACCTCCTCTGGAGGAACAAAAAGCCCATTTTCCACTGAAAATGCTCGAAGTTTAAAAGGGAATTGGTGGTACTAATTGCAAACCCAACTGGAGGTCTGACGGTAACCTGGTGTGGTCATCGAACACTGATTTTGAGGAAGATCTTTTCTCATTAAAAACCACAACTAGATAAGAAACAGTCTTGGAGACCCTCTACCTTGTGTTTTGGAGGTGCCGAGATGGTAAAAATCCCATTTCTGTTGATGCTTCTGGCTTTGGAGATCGACGTACGCTCCACAGAGCCATGGAGCTCGTGAACCATCCGGATCCACTCTCGGTTCTCACAGGAATCCTTCTGCAACAGAAGAACCACAGGGAAACCCAGTAACCAACTGGGAGGACGCTGAGTTCCACTCCCCCACCCCAAACGTGACGCGGGTGGGGTTTGGGTGACCATTTCTTCTGAGGATGGGGTTTCTCATGGATTCTGAGGAGACACAGCCCCAGAGCTGGACCTGTCCTAACACCCCAGAGCACTGACACCTGGCAAAGCTCTTGTTCTCTGCTCTGCTTTTGGCAGGAGCAGACCGTAAGGCTCAGGGACAGCCTGGGGCACAACCACAAGGGATTTTGTGAAACAGAAGCTCTTCCGTCAAATTCAGAAACAGGTTCTGGAGTCTTCCAACCTTGGAGACACTCAAAAGCCAATCGGACACGGACGTGAGCTCCCTGCCCTACCTGGCCTCATTTTAAGCAGGGGATTGAGACTAGACGATCTCCAGCGGTCTCGTCCAACCTCAACTATTCTGTGATCCTCAGCTGTAGACTCCAGAACTCAATTCACTCTATTCACAAGATGTCCTGAGTTTCCTCCAGCTGCCCACATATGTGGGTAAGGTCATTTGAGATGTTCCACCAGGCTTCCACTCCAAAAAGAGCACAGCCTTTGCCCAGGTCCTGCGCCACATGTGCCAGGGCCACACGGATGTCCTGGGGAAACCACCTTAAACGGCATCAGACACATGACACCCACACGTGAGCAACTCGGCCTCACAGCGAGTGACTTTTGGACACGGGACTTGAAGACTCACCAACTTTTCGGGAAGCTTAGAGTCTTTCTCAATGGCTTCTCTGATGAAAGATAGAGCTGCGGAGAACTGGGCAAACCCATCTGTGGGGCTCAGGTCATATATGATGGAGGAAGCAGCAGCCATGGCGTCACGGAAGAACTTCACCCTGTCGATATCCATGTCGTTCTCACCCGCAGAAATTGCCGCCAGCTCCACGAATACGGGGATTTCTGTCTTGTCTGGGGGGCACGAAACAAAGACAAAAGAAAGAGAAGAGACAGTTGAGGGATTTCTCTGCACTGAGTCACATAACGCTGCGGTGGATGTGGGGACATACAAGGACTACGTGGCCTCCCTCTCTTGCTGTATCTGACAACTGCCTTCCTTCCAGCCCACCTTTTATTACAGTCTTCATCCAGGAGGTAAAACCTTTGCTTGCACATTCCAGAAGTTCCTTCAAAAAGGCCAAGACTCCCTGGGGAATGTCACTCAGACATTGTTGCACGTTCATTAAGTCTTCGGTCATAAAATCGAGTCGTTTCTCCTTGAATTCTTGTTCTTCCTGGATGAAAAAAGAAACAGGAAGTCAGCATGTGGCAGTTGGGAAGAGAGGGAAAGAATCACAGAATCACCAAATGCTTTGGGTTGGAAGGCACCTTTCAAGGTCACCTAGTCCAACCCCCATGCAGTGAGCAGGGACATCTTCAACTCAAGCAGGTTGCTCAGAGATCCAAGGTCCAACCTGACCTGGGATGGTTCCAGGGATGGGGCTTCTGCCACCTCTCTGGGCAACCTGGGCCAAGGTCTCACCACCCTCAGTGGAAAAAATCTCTTTCTTCTCTCTGGGCTGAATCTCCCTCTCCCAGTTTAACCATCACCCCTTGTCCTGTCCCAACAGCCCCTGCTCAAAAGCCCCTCCCCCAGCTTTCGCACAGGCCCCTTGAAGCACTGACAGGCCACGCTAAGGTCTCCCCAAAGCCTCCTCTGCTCCAGGCTGAACACCCCCAACTCTTTCCCTGGTCCTCTCAGCAGACGGGTTCCAGCCCCGGGTCACTCCTGGGCCTCCTCTGGCCCCGCTCCAGCAGCTCCATGTCTCTGCTGTGCTGAGCAGCCCAGAGCTGGACCCAGCACTGCAGGGGGTCTCTCCAGAGCGCAGCAGAGGGGCAGGATCCTCTCCCTCCACCCACTGCCCACGCTGCTGGGGATGAACCCAGCACACGGGGGGCTTCTGGGCTGCGGGAGCACGTTGTCAGCTCCTGTCCAGCTTTTCACCCACCAGCACCCTGAAGTCCTTCCTGAGGAGAAGCAATTGAGGAGGAAGGGATCACACCTGAGGGGATTTCATTATATGCTGCCACATGGACCTGTCTACATGGAACTTTCCAAGAGAAACCAACCCAGATGCCCAACACGTCTCCTACGTACGTATTTTGTCAGGTCGCTGAGAACCTGGAAATCCCCCTCCAGCTGAAGCATCTGTCGCAGCGAGTCGATCATCTTGGCAGTGTTCACCACTTTCGAGAGGGTCAGGTAGTTCTCGATCCTCTCCACCGCACCGGGGATCCAGTCGACTTCACCACCCCTTGGCCCTTCGCTGGCCTCCATGATCTGAAACTCCTCCAGGAGCTGATCCTTCTTTCCGAGCAGATTCTCAAACCGGCTCTGCACGGCTCCAAGGGTGATGGAGGAGTCTTTGAGGGACAGGTAGGTCTTCTGGAAGGCAGCAATGGATGGCTTATAAATTCCTTCCTTAACATCTTCCACGGAGAAAACTTGCTGATCTTCAGGGCTTGTGGCTCTGATTTGCTCTGCTCTCATCTTCCACAGCCTGAGGAAACAATGGCTTTTCTCCACGACGTGAAGTTTCTCCATCATGTCGCTATAATCGACAGGGACGTGCGATCCCTTTTCGCTGTTGCCATCGATGGAGAACTTCTGCACCAACAGCTGATCCTTAAAACTTCTGTCGTCCCCGATGCTTTTCTCCACGGCACTTGTATCCACTAAACCAGGAACCAGAAGGAACTCATGTCATGGGTCTCTCCACCAGCAAAGATGAGCCCTGAAGTCAACGGGTGGGTTCCCCGATTGCGTTTCCCTCCCACCCACTGGGAGACTCGGTATTTTAGCAGACATCTCCCCCCTCCAGAACCACAGAAGAACCTCCATTAACCCAAACGGTACCCTTTATCACGTCCTCTATGCCACGGCACAGGCGGAGAAAGGAGCGTCTTTGCTGCTTCTGCTCTGCCAGTTGCTCAAACTCCAGCTTCCTGATGTCCAGCACTTTCGTTATGCACACGGAGAAAGAGGAATCTGGGAAAAAAAAGGACCAGACATGGAGGAGAACCTCTTGGAAAGAGAAGAGCTGCAGGGAACAGAACCCCAGCCCACCAAAAATGAGGAGCGTTTCAGTGGGCAGGAAGCCTGCAGCCTCCTCCCAAAACAGCGACATCCCCCAAACCACAAAAAACGTCGTTCAATTTTATTCTTGGAGATGAATCTGGGGAATTTGCACCCAAACCCACAAAAAATATTGATAAATTTTCTTCTCAGGGAAGGATTTGGAGAACTTGCCCCAAAACCACCACCAATATCGATAAAGCTTATTTTGGAGATGAAATTGGGGCCCTTTCCTCTGGCTTTTACTTGAACAGAGACGGAGTTTGCGATGGGCCTGAAGACAAGGCGTGTCACCAGGACGCTCCACCACTGCAATCCTCCAACTAAATCCCACCAACACCCCAAATCTTGAACTGCAGTAAAAAAAGCAGTGTTTTCACGCCTTCCTGCTTCTCAAACTGCTTCAAATCACCTCTGTGACCCACTCTTATACTTTTACTTGTGTTTTTTGGGCTCCCGTCGCAGATAATTTTCACATTTTAGACACATACCCAGTGGATGCGTCTCCCGTTGGCCACGTAACTATGACAACACACCCTAGCTGGAAACTCCAAACTTACCACAGGCGCACAGCATCTTCTCAAACATCTCCCTGTGCTTTAAGATGTCCAAGAGGATACTGCAGGGGATGTCCCCCAAGAGAACGCGATGTCCCAGGAAGCTGGCGAGTGCCTTCACCTGGGACAGGAGGCTCCTCACGCCATCACTGAGCTGAAACTTGTGCTCCGATTCTCCTGTAAAGTAAAGGAAGTTTGATGAAAGACGAACAGAAATTTCCCTGCCACGTTTCTCTTGAAGCCAGATCCTCGGGAAGAGCGGCCAGCTTCCAGTTCATGGGAATCCATTGCCCCACTGGTGTGGAGGACCAGATGGGTGGTTGCTTTCCAGCTCAACCACCAAAACCAGCATCTGGGGAAAAGCTCAGATTTCCTTTGGGAAACCCAAGTATCTCTCCCTGATGAAACAAACCATGGAGACCACCTAGGAGACCATGGGGACCAACTAGAAAACCACAGGGACCACCTAGGAAGCTATGGGGACCAACTAGGCTGCCATGGAGATCATCTAGGAGACTATGGGGAGCACCTAGGAAATCATGGCCACCTAGTAAACCATGGAGATCACCTAGGAGACCATGGAGACCACCTAGGAGATTGCTTCTCATGTTGGGCAGCCAGCTCCTGCAGACGTGGAGGGCTCTCAAGAAGGGCTGGAGCACAGAAGAGGATGCTGGGAGGCTTTGTTCTGGCCATCAGGAGGTGAAGGGACCATCCAACCTCAGCCAGCAGCTACAATGGGACGGGCAGCTACGGAGACAACAACCCAGCGTCTTTTTGATGGTGCCAGAAGTCGCAGCAGGGAGCAAGAGCCACGAGTTGTCCTCTCTTCCACCTCCTGAGCACAGAAGGGCCACCAGTGGCCTCAGACCAGGCTTTGTCCAACCACAGAAACCCTGCAAGTGTGGTGCTACCACCTTTCTCTTGTTCTAACACTTGACTGTCTTTCTGTGGACACGCGCGGGCTCCATCACGTCCTTTCCCTCAACAACCAGACCCATGGTCGATGAGCACGTGACAAAGCAGCGCTGCGACGGGATGAAGAAACCAACTTGTTTCTCCACGCCTCGGATGAAACTTCATTTTTGTAGTGTGGAAGTTGAGGAATTTTCCCCCTTTCACCTTGCGTTGCCAACAACACCAGAAGGTCCTGTGAAAAGCCCTGCTCTTCCAGTCCAGCCCACTTACGAACAAAGGTTCTCCCACGAGCACCGCTCAGGGGACACTCACGGACAGCAGAAATGAAGTCGCCCAGCCCGGGAGTTTTGAGCAGGTTTGCAAGGACGGGGCCGGTTGTCTCATCAAACGTGTTGACGCTTCGCAGCCTCTTCACCTCTGAAAACATTTTCTCCATGAGAGCAGAAAGCACGGTCCCAGCAGTTGCTTTAGTCGTCTTGGAGAACATGGGGATCACAGGTAGAAGCAGTTCTCCCTGGAAGGATGATAAACTTCTCCTCATTAGGGGCTTTGTGCACTGGCGCTTGTTTCAGAAAGATCTTTCCCCGCTCCCTTAACCCAGCACGAGCAGTACAAGAGTTGGCAAAGTGGGACATCTTGGCCTCTGGCAGCCCAAGGAGGGGTTGCAGCTCTCCTACCTCGGGTTTGTCAACAGCTCTGATCCACTGGATGAAGCGATTCGTAAAACATCTCTCAAGATCAACGTCATGGTTCTTCTTCAGGAAAGCCTTGTAGAACTTCACGACATGTCTGTCATGAATCTACAGCAAGGAAACGCTGAAGAGGCAGCTGCTTTCTGGGTCCTCACCAGCCTGCTCAAGTTCTACCACCACAATGGTGACCGAGGCACAACCAAGTGTGGCAAAGACCAGGAGCATCATGCCCCACCAGCTGGAGGCTCTCCATGACTCACCTTCAGCAGCCACTTCTCAAACATGTTGAGGATCAAGCACCGCCATTCCTCAGCCCACTCCGTGCAGAGAATCTTCAGTGAAAGCAGCTGCTCCCACGTCTGTGGAGGAAGAGCCAAACCCAGCAGCTGACTCTGAGGAACACCTGGGTCTCACACGGGTGGTGACTCGTGTGGGTCTCATCACTCACCTCAGTGTTCTGCAGGAAGGATTTCTTGTCCTTGGGGGCCCCACTGAAGTGCCTGTTGAGCCACGGTGTGGTAAAACATGAAAACTCTTGAAACCTTCCTGATGAACTGAACTGCTGGAACTCCTTGAGAAATTGAAGAAGAGTGAGCCAGAAGTTCACAGGAGGCAAAGCCTCTGTGGCAGAAGCCCCAGACCTTGTTCTCACCTTGTTCCCTCGCAGTAAGTGCTCTTTCCTGACAAACATCCCAAGCATCTGCAGCATCACCATCATGGAGGGCAACGACACCGATTCCAGCTGCTCCTTCAGGAGAAACTTCAGCAAGATGTACACAAGGTTCACACACTGCAAGACCTCATGCTCATTCGGTGGCTTTGAAGACCCCGACGGGCACCTGTGGACATGCGAAAGAACAAAACACTTCTTGCAGTTGCTTTCATGTCTCTACCTGATCACAGTTACTGTCTGCAGCACAGAGACACAGTTCACAGGACACAACCCTTGTGGGTCTTCATGTGCTCCAACCACGGTAGGGTTAAAGACGTGAAAAAGCAACAGGCAAATCATGGCAGCCACCCGCTTTCTGCTCAGCCAGGGCTCCACCCATCCCTCCCCAGGCCCTTCATGGAGGTGTCTGCAGCACCTCTCCTCTTAGGAAGCCCTGACTCACAAGCCCTCGAACCAGGCATCCATCCTGGCGGTGATGTCCTTCAGAGCCGTGCACAAATATTTCTCCTGAAAAGAGGACAGAAAGACATTGAGGACAAACGGGAGGAGGCTTCTGCTCCCTCGGCTGAGGAGCTCCCACACTTCAATGCTGAAGCGTGAAGTTTTCTGGACAGATTAAGGGATTTTCTTTCGTCTCGTCCTGGGACTCAGCTCTAACCCCACGTTTCTACAACTAGGTCCTGCTGAAAATCTCTGTAGGGGCCAAGGACACTCCTGACCCATGTTGAGACAGCCCCCACCACTCCCTGCTGAGCAGAAGATCTTCCACCACTCAGTTGTCCTTACAGATGCTTTGAACGAGGCTTCTCTGCTGTCCACTGTGAGCACGTGCAAAGTCTCCAAGAGGAGCTGCACCGGAAGCCTCATGCCTGGCAAAGGGTCACTGGTGAGATTCTTCAAGGCCACCATCTCCAACACCTTCTTTGCCAGCGGAGAACACCTTTCAATCAAGGTCTTGTGAGCATCGATCATCTTCAGGACTTTCCTAGGAAAGCAGGTCAAGAACAGCAGGCTTTGGAGGAGCCGGAGGCATGTTGGTGGTCTTTGAGATGGCACCATGACTGGTAGACCTGGGCTGGCCTACCGCCAGAGGGGCTGGGGGCTGGAAGGAGGAGCTGGGGTTGCACAGTGAGTGACTCTACATGGCAAAGCAGGAATTTCTGGAAATTCACCCGCTTTAAGGTCATTAGAACAAAACTCAGGGTTCAAGTTGACTTTGACCGGCTGGAAGAGTGAGGCTGAGCCAAGCTCACAAAGTTCAATGGGGCCAAGTACGAGATCCTGCACCTGGGCAATGGTTTGAAACCGAAACAGGGTGGATTTAGATCGGACATAAGGGGAAAATGTCGTACAACGAAGGTGCTGAGACACTGGACCGGGCTTGTGGGTACCCCAGCATTGGCAGTGGCCAAGGCTTTGAGGAACCTGGTCTAGTGGAAGATCATAGAATGGGTTGGGTTGGGGATGGATTGGAAAAGACCTTCAATGATCATCCCTGTTGTGGCCAGGGACAGCTTCGCCATCACTGGCAGTGGTCAAGACCAGGTTGGATGAGGCTTTGAGCAACCTGATCTAGTGGAAGATGTCCCTATCCATAGCAGGGGGGTTGGACTGCAAGATCGTCCCATGTCCCTTCCAACCCATTCCCTCCCCAGGACTGCTCCCACCCAGCTGTCTCGATACGACCACATGGCACCCAGCTCCATCTCCACCTTGAGGTCCACCAATGCTCCTTCAACACCCCCAGGACAGGGGTCAGAGCACACCAAGGAGAAGGGGCGGCATCTTGAGACGCCATCAAGCAGGAGGAACAAAATGCGCTTTGAAGAGCAGGAGAGTTCATTACCCTGATCCTCCCTCAGCCTTTCAGACCCACCTTTGCTTCTCGTCGTCCTGCCTCAGCTGTTTGAAGGCTTGTGCAGGAGGTTCACAAGGGAGAAAGGGATCTTCCATTTTCTCCTTCATTGCGTAGAGCAGTGGGACCAACCAGATCCACAAGGTGCTGTCAGTGTTCCTGAGACACACGTCCTTCAGAGCCGGGAAGCATTTGCTGCAAAAAAAGGCCCCCCCAAAAAGTCACACTTCCCATAAGCTCCTCTGGAATGACAGCGGGAGACACGTGCCAACACAGGACGGAGTCTTCTCCCACAACGCGCAACAGGGTTCACCCCGCCCGCAGGCAGCTGCCTGGAAAGAGCTTGGATTGGATGGAGACACCTCCATGGGACAACCAATGTCAGAGGCATCAAACACTCTTTGAGGTGACCAAAGTACCCAAGATGGACTCACCAGGCCGGAATCCGCCAACCTGGGTTAGTTAATGCACCCTCAAAGACCCCTTGGGATAACACATGGGACCCAAAGTGACGTGTGGGGACAACCAAGCTGAGCCCTGGACCTCTAAAGCGGTTGTTGTTCCAAGTGAGCAGATTAGATCGAAATTACCATTTTCCTCTCAGGTCTGCGTATTTGTCTGGGGTGAACTTGATGGCCTGGAGGAACTCTTCAGCATCAGCCATGGATGCCGCAGGGATGGGGACGTGATAGTGAAACGCAATGTGGAAGACAAAGAGGAGCTTGGGAAGTTCCTGTTGTTCCTTGGACTTCAGGAGCTTGATGGTTGTGTGTAAGAAGGTTCCGATAGTGCCTGTCACCTGGACAACAAGAAGGAGGAGAGGGCGTTTCACCAGGCTGGACAAGATGGTTCTTCTCTGAGAAGGAGCTTGTTGGCTTGGGGTTGATCATCAAGGCCATCCCCAAGCCAAGGGTCAGGTTTTGGCTCATCCAACAAGCCTGGTCCAGGAAGAAGGAGGAGAAGTGGAAGATGCTGCCGCCTGGGGGCACCTTGCGTGGCACCTCCCGAGGGAGAAATTATTTCCTCCTGGAGCCACACGTCCATCCAGGAAGGTCCTACGTGCTAAAGACCCCAGGCAGGAGAAGGCTCTTAGCTTCACCCCTCCAATGTCCATGCCACACTCCAAAATGAGGGACATCACTTTGCCAGCTGCCCAGAGGTTTTGGTGGACACTCACCTCTTCCACACTACACTCAAACACAAGACTTTCACATTGCTCATCATCCCAGAGACAGACGCAGGTGTTCTTCTGGAACTGATCCACTTTCCTCTCCATGTCCTCTAGGGCATTGAGGGAGGTGGGGTGAGCAGAGAGATCGTGTGCCAGATACTCCATCTGGATCTTGCATGTAGACTTCTTTGGGGATAAGAAACCCCAAAAGGAGGAGCTGCTGCTGGGGAAACGGCACTCAATGTGTTCAAAGAAGGTCCATGTTCCTGGAAGAAAAGGGGAGAGTTTGGGAACAAAACATAGGCACCAAACTTGGCTGAGTCCCGAAAGCACAAAACCATCTGGCCGTTTCTCCAGCCCAAGAGGTGCCACCCACTTTCCGGACAGGATTTAGGTGTCAGCTGTGAGTTTTATTACAAGGCAAAAAAAAAAAAAAAAAGCTTCTCCTACGAGCAGCTCGTAAACCTGTGGCTTGAAAGCTCCCCAAGAGAAACTGGGGTTAAACGTAGGCCAGTCTACAGCCACTAGTCCTAGGTCCAGTCTTGTTCAACATCTTCATCAGTGACCTGGAGGAAGGGACAGAGCGTCCCCTCAGCCAGTTTCCTGATGGTACAGAACTGGGAGCAGTGGCTGACACACCAGTGCTGCCATTCAGCAAGAGATGGAAAGGCTGGAGAGTTGGGCGGGGAGGAACCTCATGAAGTTCAACCAAGGCAAGTGGAGGGTCCTGCCTCTGGGGAAGAATAGCTCCTGCACGAGTACAGGGCAGGGGTGACCTGCTGGGAAGCAGCTCTGGGGAGAAGGACCGGGGAGTGTTGGCAGACAACAGGCAGCAATGTGCCCTCAGGGCCAGGAAGGCCAGTGGTCTCCTGGGGTGCATCAAGCAAAGCATGACCAGCAGGTTGAGGGAGGTTCTCCTCCCCCTGTACTCTGCCCTGGTGAAGCAGCCTCTGGAGTCCTGCGTCCAGTTCTGGGCTCCCCAGTTCCAGAGGGACAAGGAGATACTGGAGAGAGTCCACTGGAGGCTAGGAGGATGCTGAGGGGCTGGAGCATCTCTGTGCTGAGGAAAGGCTGAGAGCCCTGGGGCTGTTCAGCTGGGGAAGAGCAGCCTGAGAGGGGATCTCATCAATGCTGATCATCAGGTAAAGCGGGTCAGGAGGATGGGCCAGACTCTTCTCAGTGGTGCCCAGACCAGGGGCAATGGGCACAAACTGGAACACTGGAAGTTCCACCTGAACAGGAGGAGAAACTTCTGGGCTTTGAGGGTGAGGGAGCCCTGGCACAGGCTGCCCAGAGAGGTTGTGGAGTCTCCTACTCTGGAGAGACCCCAAACCCACTCTGACACCATCCTGGGCAACCTGCTTGGGGGGAACATGCTCTGGCAGGGGGGTTGGACTGGATGATCCCCAGAGGTCCCTTCCAACCCCACCAGTCTGGGGTTCTGGGATTCTGGGATCACCACTGTGTCGGGCATGACTTTGGGGTAATTACTGGCACTCACCATCCGCTCTGATCTCCATTTTGGGTATATTCATGACACGATAGAACTGGGCGGTTTTGTACTTGGAGGCCTCCGGGTGGTTGAAGTTCTCAAGAGAGATCTGCTCCAATTCACAGGCTCTGTCTTGGTCGAAGGTGTTGAGGAGGGCGTATTTATAACGGATGACCCTTCCTTGCAGGTCAGAAACGGGGATCCTGGCACTGCCCACAATCACTCCGTCTCTGGAAGAGGAAGAGGAGGAGCTTGTTGCCTTGGAGTTGACCACCAAGGTCAGCCCCAAGCCAACGGTCAAGTTTTGGCTTATCCAACAAGAAGTCGTTGGCCTCCAAAACATCATGGAGATAATCCACAGCCAGAGGCCTAATTAACCCACCCCCCCAGCCCAGCTCAGGTCCTCGCCTGGCGCTGGAAGATCCTGGCCCCTCCCAAAACAGCAGCTCCACAAGTGACGGGGAGATTGGAGGAGACACCAACAAGCACTATGACCCATTTGGGGAGTTCAGCCTCCAGCCTCCGTAGGAACCTGCCAGTGAGGTCCCTCAGCCGGGAGCTGAATCTCCCGGAGGAGGACGGCAGTGCAAACAGCTCCTCAGTGTAAATTCCACCATCTCTCATTACTTTTTTTTCTCCAGTTTGGCAAATTCCTGGCACTGCCCGGGCTCCAAGCAGAAGACGACGCAGATCTTGAGTTTTTCATCAACGTAACAAGATTCTGACAGCACAGCAACGAACTCCAGGGTCATGGTGTCTTGGGATGGGTGATGTGAACCAAACAGATACGGGCTCGACTGGCAGCTGTTGGAAAAGAGATGGTGAGTCCCCACTGGCCACCTGCCACCACTCCCCTTCCCCCTCTTCACCTGCACCACCACTCACTTCCACTTCACTTGGCTCTTCGACGACGACCCTGGAGGTTGCACGCGCCCTGTGTCAACACTGGCCACCCTGCAGAAGAGCCTTTGGTTACACCGAGGTCTTTTGAAAAGACCTGGATACCTTGGAGTGAGCGCCCATTGCTTGGGTGTGGCAATGCCTGGGGGTTTCTACGCTGACCGGGGGTGTGATCTGGGGGGAGAAAAGACATAACAATGCCTCCCACCATCTCCTCCCACCATAACCCCTTCTCCTGAGGAGCTGCTGGACCTCCAGCCCTCTGGATATGACCTTGAAGCCTTCAGTGATGACGTCCCTCCACACAACAAACCTGACGGAAGATCCTGGGTCTTCTCTGATCTCCTGGGCACCTGCCACTGAGGAGAAAGCATAGATTAGCACCTCCGAAAAGGTGGCCAGCCAAGAAAAGGGAGAAAGTGGGGTTCACCAGGGAGAGGAGGGCTCCCATTTCCATGGATGTTTTTGGCTTCAGAGATGGACTTACACACCACAGAGCCATGGAACTTATGAATCATCAGGATCCACTCTCTGTTCTCACAGGAATCTTTCTGCCAAAGAAGAACCAAATGGAAAAAAGTCTGGGATAACATTGTATTCCACTCTTCCAGCCTAAATTAGATGGTGGTGAGTTCTGGGCAACCATTTCTTCTGAGGATGGGGTTTCCCATGGATGTCCTGGGGAAACCACCTTAAATGACATCAGACTCCCACACGTGAGCAACTCGGCCTCACAGCGAGTGACTTTTGGACACGGGACTTGAAGACTCACCAACTTTTCGGGAAGCTTAGAGTCTTTCTCAATGGCTTCTCTGATGAAAGATAGAGCTGCGGAGAACTGGGCAAACCCATCTGTGGGGCTCAGGTCATATATGATGGAGGAAGCAGCAGCCATGGCGTCACGGAAGAACTTCACCCTGTCGATATCCATGTCGTTCTCACCCGCAGAAATTGCCGCCAGCTCCACGAATACGGGGATTTCTGTCTTGTCTGGGGGGCACGAAACAAAGACAAAAGAAAGAGAAGAGACAGTTGAGGGATTTCTCTGCACTGAGTCACATAACGCTGCAGTGGATGTGGGGACATACAAGGACTACGTGGCCTCCCTCTCTTGCTGTATCTGACAACTGCCTTCCTTCCAGCCCACCTTTTATTACAGTCTTCATCCAGGAGGTAAAACCTTTGCTTGCACATTCCAGAAGTTCCTTCAAAAAGGCCAAGACTCCCTGGGGAATGTCACTCAGACATTGTTGCACGTTCATTAAGTCTTCGGTCATAAAATCGAGTCGTTTCTCCTTGAATTCTTGTTCTTCCTGGATGAAAAAAGAAACAGGAAGTCAGCATGTGGCAGTTGGGAAGAGAGGGAAAGAATCACAGAATCACCAAATGCTTTGGGTTGGAAGGCACCTTTCAAGGTCACCTAGTCCAACCCCCATGCAGTGAGCAGGGACATCTTCAACTCAAGCAGGTTGCTCAGAGATCCAAGGTCCAACCTGACCTGGGATGGTTCCAGGGATGGGGCTTCTGCCACCTCTCTGGGCAACCTGGGCCAAGGTCTCACCACCCTCAGTGGAAAAAATCTCTTTCTTCTCTCTGGGCTGAATCTCCCTCTCCCAGTTTAACCATCACCCCTTGTCCTGTCCCAACAGCCCCTGCTCAAAAGCCCCTCCCCCAGCTTTCGCACAGGCCCCTTGAAGCACTGACAGGCCACGCTAAGGTCTCCCCAAAGCCTCCTCTGCTCCAGGCTGAACACCCCCAACTCTTTCCCTGGTCCTCTCAGCAGACGGGTTCCAGCCCCGGGTCACTCCTGGGCCTCCTCTGGCCCCGCTCCAGCAGCTCCATGTCTCTGCTGTGCTGAGCAGCCCAGAGCTGGACCCAGCACTGCAGGGGGTCTCTCCAGAGCGCAGCAGAGGGGCAGGATCCTCTCCCTCCACCCACTGCCCACGCTGCTGGGGATGAACCCAGCACACGGGGGGCTTCTGGGCTGCGGGAGCACGTTGTCAGCTCCTGTCCAGCTTTTCACCCACCAGCACCCTGAAGTCCTTCCTGAGGAGAAGCAATTGAGGAGGAAGGGATCACACCTGAGGGGATTTCATTATATGCTGCCACATGGACCTGTCTACATGGAACTTTCCAAGAGAAACCAACCCAGATGCCCAACACGTCTCCTACGTACGTATTTTGTCAGGTCGCTGAGAACCTGGAAATCCCCCTCCAGCTGAAGCATCTGTCGCAGCGAGTCGATCATCTTGGCAGTGTTCACCACTTTCGAGAGGGTCAGGTAGTTCTCGATCCTCTCCACCGCACCGGGGATCCAGTCGACTTCACCACCCCTTGGCCCTTCGCTGGCCTCCATGATCTGAAACTCCTCCAGGAGCTGATCCTTCTTTCCGAGCAGATTCTCAAACCGGCTCTGCACGGCTCCAAGGGTGATGGAGGAGTCTTTGAGGGACAGGTAGGTCTTCTGGAAGGCAGCAATGGATGGCTTATAAATTCCTTCCTTAACATCTTCCACGGAGAAAACTTGCTGATCTTCAGGGCTTGTGGCTCTGATTTGCTCTGCTCTCATCTTCCACAGCCTGAGGAAACAATGGCTTTTCTCCACGACGTGAAGTTTCTCCATCATGTCGCTATAATCGACAGGGACGTGCGATCCCTTTTCACTGTTGCCATCGATGGAGAACTTCTGCACCAACAGCTGATCCTTAAAACTTCTGTCGTCCCCGATGCTTTTCTCCACGGCACTTGTATCCACTAAACCAGGAACCAGAAGGAACTCATGTCATGGGTCTCTCCACCAGCAAAGATGAGCCCTGAAGTCAACGGGTGGGTTCCCCGATTGCGTTTCCCTCCCACCCACTGGGAGACTCGGTATTTTAGCAGACATCTTCCCCCTCCAGAACCACAGAAGAACCTCCATTAACCCAAACGGTACCCTTTATCACGTCCTCTATGCCACGGCACAGGCGGAGAAAGGAGCGTCTTTGCTGCTTCTGCTCTGCCAGTTGCTCAAACTCCAGCTTCCTGATGTCCAGCACTTTCGTTATGCACACGGAGAAAGAGGAATCTGGGAAAAAAAAGGACCAGACATGGAGGAGAACCTCTTGGAAAGAGAAGAGCTGCAGGGAACAGAACCCCAGCCCACCAAAAATGAGGAGCGTTTCAGTGGGCAGGAAGCCTGCAGCCTCCTCCCAAAACAGCGACATCCCCCAAACCACAAAAAACGTCGTTCAATTTTATTCTTGGAGATGAATCTGGGGAATTTGCACCCAAACCCACAAAAAATATTGATAAATTTTCTTCTCAGGGAAGGATTTGGAGAACTTGCCCCAAAACCACCACCAATATCGATAAAGCTTATTTTGGAGATGAAATTGGGGCCCTTTCCTCTGGCTTTTACTTGAACAGAGACGGAGTTTGCGATGGGCCTGAAGACAAGGCGTGTCACCAGGACGCTCCACCACTGCAATCCTCCAACTAAATCCCACCAACACCCCAAATCTTGAACTGCAGTAAAAAAAGCAGTGTTTTCACGCCTTCCTGCTTCTCAAACTGCTTCAAATCACCTCTGTGACCCACTCTTATACTTTTACTTGTGTTTTTTGGGCTCCCGTCGCAGATAATTTTCACATTTTAGACACATACCCAGTGGATGCGTCTCCCGTTGGCCACGTAACTATGACAACACACCCTAGCTGGAAACTCCAAACTTACCACAGGCGCACAGCATCTTCTCAAACATCTCCCTGTGCTTTAAGATGTCCAAGAGGATACTGCAGGGGATGTCCCCCAAGAGAACGCGATGTCCCAGGAAGCTGGCGAGTGCCTTCACCTGGGACAGGAGGCTCCTCACGCCATCACTGAGCTGAAACTTGTGCTCCGATTCTCCTGTAAAGTAAAGGAAGTTTGATGAAAGACGAACAGAAATTTCCCTGCCACGTTTCTCTTGAAGCCAGATCCTCGGGAAGAGCGGCCAGCTTCCAGTTCATGGGAATCCATTGCCCCACTGGTGTGGAGGACCAGATGGGTGGTTGCTTTCCAGCTCAACCACCAAAACCAGCATCTGGGGAAAAGCTCAGATTTCCTTTGGGAAACCCAAGTATCTCTCCCTGATGAAACAAACCATGGAGACCACCTAGGAGACCATGGGGACCAACTAGAAAACCACAGGGACCACCTAGGAAGCTATGGGGACCAACTAGGCTGCCATGGAGATCATCTAGGAGACTATGGGGAGCACCTAGGAAATCATGGCCACCTAGTAAACCATGGAGATCACCTAGGAGACCATGGAGACCACCTAGGAGATTGCTTCTCATGTTGGGCAGCCAGCTCCTGCAGACGTGGAGGGCTCTCAAGAAGGGCTGGAGCACAGAAGAGGATGCTGGGAGGCTTTGTTCTGGCCATCAGGAGGTGAAGGGACCATCCAACCTCAGCCAGCAGCTACAATGGGACGGGCAGCTACGGAGACAACAACCCAGCATCTTTTTGATGGTGCCAGAAGTCGCAGCAGGGAGCAAGAGCCACGAGTTGTCCTCTCTTCCACCTCCTGAGCACAGAAGGGCCACCAGTGGCCTCAGACCAGGCTTTGTCCAACCACAGAAACCCTGCAAGTGTGGTGCTACCACCTTTCTCTTGTTCTAACACTTGACTGTCTTTCTGTGGACACGCGCGGGCTCCATCACGTCCTTTCCCTCAACAACCAGACCCATGGTCGATGAGCACGTGACAAAGCAGCGCTGCGACGGGATGAAGAAACCAACTTGTTTCTCCACGCCTCGGATGAAACTTCATTTTTGTAGTGTGGAAGTTGAGGAATTTTCCCCCTTTCACCTTGCGTTGCCAACAACACCAGAAGGTCCTGTGAAAAGCCCTGCTCTTCCAGTCCAGCCCACTTACGAACAAAGGTTCTCCCACGAGCACCGCTCAGGGGACACTCACGGACAGCAGAAATGAAGTCGCCCAGCCCGGGAGTTTTGAGCAGGTTTGCAAGGACGGGGCCGGTTGTCTCATCAAACGTGTTGACGCTTCGCAGCCTCTTCACCTCTGAAAACATTTTCTCCATGAGAGCAGAAAGCACGGTCCCAGCAGTTGCTTTAGTCGTCTTGGAGAACATGGGGATCACAGGTAGAAGCAGTTCTCCCTGGAAGGATGATAAACTTCTCCTCATTAGGGGCTTTGTGCACTGGCGCTTGTTTCAGAAAGATCTTTCCCCGCTCCCTTAACCCAGCACGAGCAGTACAAGAGTTGGCAAAGTGGGACATCTTGGCCTCTGGCAGCCCAAGGAGGGGTTGCAGCTCTCCTACCTCGGGTTTGTCAACAGCTCTGATCCACTGGATGAAGCGATTCGTAAAACATCTCTCAAGCTCAACGTCATGGTTCCTCTTCAGAAAAATGTTGTAGAACTTCACGACATGTCTGTCATGAATCTACAGCAAGGAAACGCTGAAGAGGCAGCTGCTTTCTGGGTCCTCACCAGCCTGCTCAAGTTCTACCACCACAATGGTGACCGAGGCACAACCAAGTGTGGCAAAGACCAGGAGCATCATGCCCCACCAGCTGGAGGCTCTCCATGACTCACCTTCAGCAGCCACTTCTCAAACATGTTGAGGATCAAGCACCGCCATTCCTCAGCCCACTCCGTGCAGAGAATCTTCAGTGAAAGCAGCTGCTCCCACGTCTGTGGAGGAAGAGCCAAACCCAGCAGCTGACTCTGAGGAACACCTGGGTCTCACACGGGTGGTGACTCGTGTGGGTCTCATCACTCACCTCAGTGTTCTGCAGGAAGGATTTCTTGTCCTTGGGGGCCCCGCTGAAGTGCCTGTTGAGCCACGGTGTGGTAAAACATGAAAACTCTTGAAACCTTCCTGATGAACTGAACTGCTGGAACTCCTTGAGAAATTGAAGAAGAGTGAGCCAGAAGTTCACAGGAGGCAAAGCTTCTGTGGCAGAAGCCCCAGACCTTGTTCTCACCTTGTTCCCTCGCAGTAAGTGCTCTTTCCTGACAAACATCCCAAGCATCTGCAGCATCACCATCATGGAGGGCAACGACACCGATTCCAGCTGCTCCTTCAGGAGAAACTTCAGCAAGATGTACACAAGTTTCACACACTGCAAGACCTCGTGCTCATTCGGTGGCTTTGAAGACCCCGACGGGCACCTGTGGACATGCGAAAGAACAAAACACTTCTTGCAGTTGCTTTCACAGTCTTTACATGATCACAGTTACTGTCTGCAGCACAGAGACACAGTTCACAGGACACAACCCTTGTGGGTCTTCATGTGCTCCAACCACGGTAGGGTTAAAGACGTGAAAAAGCAACAGGCAAATCATGGCAGCCACCCGCTTTCTGCTCAGCCAGGGCTCCACCCATCCCTCCCCAGGCCCTTCATGGAGGTGTCTGCAGCACCTCTCCTCTTAGGAAGCCCTGACTCACAAGCCCTCGAACCAGGCATCCATCCTGGCGGTGATGTCCTTCAGAGCCGTGCACAAATATTTCTCCTGAAAAGAGGACAGAAAGACATTGAGGACAAACGGGAGGAGGCTTCTGCTCCCTCGGCTGAGGAGCTCCCACACTTCAATGCTGAAGCGTGAAGTTTTCTGGACAGATTAAGGGATTTTCTTTCGTCTCGTCCTGGGACTCAGCTCTAACCCCACGTTTCTACAACTAGGTCCTGCTGAAAATCTCTGTAGGGGCCAAGGACACTCCTGACCCATGTTGAGACAGCCCCCACCACTCCCTGCTGAGCAGAAGATCTTCCACCACTCAGTTGTCCTTACAGATGCTTTGAACGAGGCTTCTCTGCTGTCCACTGTGAGCACGTGCAAAGTCTCCAAGAGGAGCTGCACCGGAAGCCTCATGCCTGGCAAAGGGTCACTGGTGAGATTCTTCAAGGCCACCATCTCCAACACCTTCTTTGCCAGCGGAGAACACCTTTCAATCAAGGTCTTGTGAGCATCGATCATCTTCAGGACTTTCCTAGGAAAGCAGGTCAAGAACAGCAGGCTTTGGAGGAGCCGGAGGCATGTTGGTGGTCTTTGAGATGGCACCATGACTGGTAGACCTGGGCTGGCCTACCGCCAGAGGGGCTGGGGGCTGGAAGGAGGAGCTGGGGTTGCACAGTGAGTGACTCTACATGGCAAAGCAGGAATTTCTGGAAATTCACCCGCTTTAAGGTCATTAGAACAAAACTCAGGGTTCAAGTTGACTTTGACCGGCTGGAAGAGTGAGGCTGAGCCAAGCTCACAAAGTTCAATGGGGCCAAGTACGAGATCCTGCACCTGGGCAATGGTTTGAAACCGAAACAGGGTGGATTTAGATCGGACATAAGGGGAAAATGTCATACAACGAAGGTGCTGAGACACTGGACCGGGCTTGTGGGTACCCCAGCATTGGCAGTGGCCAAGGCTTTGAGGAACCTGGTCTAGTGGAAGATCATAGAATGGGTTGGGTTGGGGATGGATTGGAAAAGACCTTCAATGATCATCCCTGTTGTGGCCAGGGACAGCTTCGCCATCACTGGCAGTGGTCAAGACCAGGTTGGATGAGGCTTTGAGCAACCTGATCTAGTGGAAGATGTCCCTATCCATAGCAGGGGGGTTGGACTGCAAGATCGTCCCATGTCCCTTCCAACCCATTCCCTCCCCAGGACTGCTCCCACCCAGCTGTCTCGATACGACCACATGGCACCCAGCTCCATCTCCACCTTGAGGTCCACCAATGCTCCTTCAACACCCCCAGGACAGGGGTCAGAGCACACCAAGGAGAAGGGGCGGCATCTTGAGACGCCATCAAGCAGGAGGAACAAAATGCGCTTTGAAGAGCAGGAGAGTTCATTACCCTGATCCTCCCTCAGCCTTTCAGACCCACCTTTGCTTCTCGTCGTCCTGCCTCAGCTGTTTGAAGGCTTGTGCAGGAGGTTCACAAGGGAGAAAGGGATCTTCCATTTTCTCCTTCATTGCGTAGAGCAGTGGGACCAACCAGATCCACAAGGTGCTGTCAGTGTTCCTGAGACACACGTCCTTCAGAGCCGGGAAGCATTTGCTGCAAAAAAAGGCCCCCCCAAAAAGTCACACTTCCCATAAGCTCCTCTGGAATGACAGCGGGAGACACGTGCCAACACAGGACGGAGTCTTCTCCCACAACGCGCAACAGGGTTCACCCCGCCCGCAGGCAGCTGCCTGGAAAGAGCTTGGATTGGATGGAGACACCTCCATGGGACAACCAATGTCAGAGGCATCAAACACTCTTTGAGGTGACCAAAGTACCCAAGATGGACTCACCAGGCCGGAATCCGCCAACCTGGGTTAGTTAATGCACCCTCAAAGACCCCTTGGGATAACACATGGGACCCAAAGTGACGTGTGGGGACAACCAAGCTGAGCCCTGGACCTCTAAAGCGGTTGTTGTTCCAAGTGAGCAGATTAGATCGAAATTACCATTTTCCTCTCAGGTCTGCGTATTTGTCTGGGGTGAACTTGATGGCCTGGAGGAACTCTTCAGCATCAGCCATGGATGCCGCAGGGATGGGGACGTGATAGTGAAACGCAATGTGGAAGACAAAGAGGAGCTTGGGAAGTTCCTGTTGTTCCTTGGACTTCAGGAGCTTGATGGTTGTGTGTAAGAAGGTTCCGATAGTGCCTGTCACCTGGACAACAAGAAGGAGGAGAGGGCGTTTCACCAGGCTGGACAAGATGGTTCTTCTCTGAGAAGGAGCTTGTTGGCTTGGGGTTGATCATCAAGGCCATCCCCAAGCCAAGGGTCAGGTTTTGGCTCATCCAACAAGCCTGGTCCAGGAAGAAGGAGGAGAAGTGGAAGATGCTGCCGCCTGGGGGCACCTTGCGTGGCACCTCCCGAGGGAGAAATTATTTCCTCCTGGAGCCACACGTCCATCCAGGAAGGTCCTACGTGCTAAAGACCCCAGGCAGGAGAAGGCTCTTAGCTTCACCCCTCCAATGTCCATGCCACACTCCAAAATGAGGGACATCACTTTGCCAGCTGCCCAGAGGTTTTGGTGGACACTCACCTCTTCCACACTACACTCAAACACAAGACTTTCACATTGCTCATCATCCCAGAGACAGACGCAGGTGTTCTTCTGGAACTGATCCACTTTCCTCTCCATGTCCTCTAGGGCATTGAGGGAGGTGGGGTGAGCAGAGAGATCGTGTGCCAGATACTCCATCTGGATCTTGCATGTAGACTTCTTTGGGGATAAGAAACCCCAAAAGGAGGAGCTGCTGCTGGGGAAACGGCACTCAATGTGTTCAAAGAAGGTCCATGTTCCTGGAAGAAAAGGGGAGAGTTTGGGAACAAAACATAGGCACCAAACTTGGCTGAGTCCCGAAAGCACAAAACCATCTGGCCGTTTCTCCAGCCCAAGAGGTGCCACCCACTTTCCGGACAGGATTTAGGTGTCAGCTGTGAGTTTTATTACAAGGAAAAAAAAAAAAAAAAAAGCTTCTCCTACGAGCAGCTCGTAAACCTGTGGCTTGAAAGCTCCCCAAGAGAAACTGGGGTTAAACGTAGGCCAGTCTACAGCCACTAGTCCTAGGTCCAGTCTTGTTCAACATCTTCATCAGTGACCTGGAGGAAGGGACAGAGCGTCCCCTCAGCCAGTTTCCTGATGGTACAGAACTGGGAGCAGTGGCTGACACACCAGTGCTGCCATTCAGCAAGAGATGGAAAGGCTGGAGAGTTGGGCGGGGAGGAACCTCATGAAGTTCAACCAAGGCAAGTGGAGGGTCCTGCCTCTGGGGAAGAATAGCTCCTGCACGAGTACAGGGCAGGGGTGACCTGCTGGGAAGCAGCTCTGGGGAGAAGGACCGGGGAGTGTTGGCAGACAACAGGCAGCAATGTGCCCTCAGGGCCAGGAAGGCCAGTGGTCTCCTGGGGTGCATCAAGCAAAGCATGACCAGCAGGTTGAGGGAGGTTCTCCTCCCCCTGTACTCTGCCCTGGTGAAGCAGCCTCTGGAGTCCTGCGTCCAGTTCTGGGCTCCCCAGTTCCAGAGGGACAAGGAGATACTGGAGAGAGTCCACTGGAGGCTAGGAGGATGCTGAGGGGCTGGAGCATCTCTGTGCTGAGGAAAGGCTGAGAGCCCTGGGGCTGTTCAGCTGGGGAAGAGCAGCCTGAGAGGGGATCTCATCAATGCTGATCATCAGGTAAAGCGGGTCAGGAGGATGGGCCAGACTCTTCTCAGTGGTGCCCAGACCAGGGGCAATGGGCACAAACTGGAACACTGGAAGTTCCACCTGAACAGGAGGAGAAACTTCTGGGCTTTGAGGGTGAGGGAGCCCTGGCACAGGCTGCCCAGAGAGGTTGTGGAGTCTCCTACTCTGGAGAGACCCCAAACCCACTCTGACACCATCCTGGGCAACCTGCTCGGGGGGAACATGCTCTGGCAGGGGGGTTGGACTGGATGATCCCCAGAGGTCCCTTCCAACCCCACCAGTCTGGGGTTCTGGGATTCTGGGATCACCACTGTGTCGGGCATGACTTTGGGGTAATTACTGGCACTCACCATCCGCTCTGATCTCCATTTTGGGTATATTCATGACACGATAGAACTGGGCGGTTTTGTACTTGGAGGCCTCCGGGTGGTTGAAGTTCTCAAGAGAGATCTGCTCCAATTCACAGGCTCTGTCTTGGTCGAAGGTGTTGAGGAGGGCGTATTTATAACGGATGACCCTTCCTTGCAGGTCAGAAACGGGGATCCTGGCACTGCCCACAATCACTCCGTCTCTGGAAGAGGAAGAGGAGGAGCTTGTTGCCTTGGAGTTGACCACCAAGGTCAGCCCCAAGCCAACGGTCAAGTTTTGGCTTATCCAACAAGAAGTCGTTGGCCTCCAAAACATCATGGAGATAATCCACAGCCAGAGGCCTAATTAACCCACCCCCCCAGCCCAGCTCAGGTCCTCGCCTGGCGCTGGAAGATCCTGGCCCCTCCCAAAACAGCAGCTCCACAAGTGACGGGGAGATTGGAGGAGACACCAACAAGCACTATGACCCATTTGGGGAGTTCAGCCTCCAGCCTCCGTAGGAACCTGCCAGTGAGGTCCCTCAGCCGGGAGCTGAATCTCCCGGAGGAGGACGGCAGTGCAAACAGCTCCTCAGTGTAAATTCCACCATCTCTCATTACTTTTTTTTCTCCAGTTTGGCAAATTCCTGGCACTGCCCGGGCTCCAAGCAGAAGACGACGCAGATCTTGAGTTTTTCATCAACGTAACAAGATTCTGACAGCACAGCAATGAACTCCAGGGTCATGGTGTCTTGGGATGGGTGATGTGAACCAAACAGATACGGGCTGGGCTGGCAGCTGTTGGAAAAGAGATGGTGGGTCCCCACTGGCCACCTGCCACCACTCCCCTTCCCCCTCTTCACCTGCACCACCACTCACTTCCACTTCACTTGGCTCTTCGACGACGACCCCGGAGGCTGCACGCGCCCTGTGTCGACACTGGCCGCCCTGCTGAAGAGCCTTTGGTTATGCCGAGGTCTTTTGGAAAGACCTGGATACCTTGGAGCGAGCGCCCATTGCTTGGGTGTGGCAATGCCTGGGGGTCTCTACGCTGACCGGGGGTGTGATCTGGCGGGGAGAAGAGACCTAACAATGCCTTCCACCATCTCCTCCCACCATAACCCCTTCTCCTGAGGAGCTGCTGGACCTCCAGCCCTCTGGATATGACCTTGAAGCCTTCAGTGATGACATCCCTCCACGCAACAAACCTGACGGAAGATCCTGGGTCTTCTCTGATCTCCCGGGCACCTGCCACCGAGGAGAAAGCATAGATTAGCACCTCCGAAAAGGTGGCCAGCCAAGAAAAGGGAGAAAGTGGGGTTCACCAGGGAGAGGAGGGCTCCTTGCAGCTTGGGCATGGTCTTCTTGGAAGAAGAACCCCAACCCACTCTAAGTCTCCACTGTCCTCCCAAGCTCCACCAGTGCTCAGGCACAGCCCTGCTGGGGCCAGGGATGGGCAGCCAGGCTGGCAGGGTGAGGGCAGCCCCTGGCACGGCCCGTCATGTCTGCCTCCCTGTTCTCCTCCTGGGCAGGGCCTGGGGGAAGCCCAAGAGGCTTTCTGGTGTGGTGTCACCAGGAGGCTTTCACCTCCCAACCAGCTCTTGTCACCCAAGGCCACTCTCGACATGACTCAGCACCCGATTTATGGTCGGGGAAGACAATGTGACTGAGGAAACACCCTCACCAATACCTGCACGGTTGATGTTCTTCTGGTTTGTTGTCTCCACTTGAGTGACATGACGCGGGTCATTGACCTGGAGAACAGAAAAGTGGGAAGAGTTGAAGGAAGAAAATTAAATTCAAGAGCTCAAAGGACCAGAGAGACACAGGGTTGGGCAGAGTCGTCTTCTGCTCCTACCACTTGTAGAGCACTGAGCTCCAAAAGCTAGCTCGTAGGTTGTTGGTTTGTGTCTGCCAACAGGACATCTGACGTTTTGCTGAAGAGCGACGGCTACATCTCACCTTCCCCCCACCCCAGCGAAGGTTCATAGCTTGGGAAGGGGCACAACGGGCTGGAGGACTCTAACCAGCCAGAGAGCGGCTCCTCCCAACATCTTTCTCCATGAGAAAAATTTAAAATGGGGAATTCTGGGGGGTTTTGGGTTGTTTGTTTTACACAGGGACGCGGCACAGCCTCTCCGTGGGTGGTGTCGGGCAATTTCCACCCCAGCGTTTTCTTTCATTTCTCTCACTTCTCCTTCACCTCGTAAATAATTTTATCTTGTCAATATCTTGTTTGATCTCGCCCTAAAGCTTCTTGGATGAACCCAGCCAAGCCCCAGCGGGTGAATTGGCGCCCGCGAGCGGCCCCATGGCACTTTGCCTAGAATTCCAAGTCGCTCACTCCCCTAAATCTCATATTTTCGCTAACAAAAACCTGATTTCAAGCTACCAAGGAGTCCAGGCACCCACCTCGTGTCTGCTGGGGGCTTCAGGGGACGCATCCTGCCCACAACCATCGACTCCGGCTTCCTCCGACAGCAACACCTCTGAAAACACAGCGTGACAGGTGGGGTGTGAGCACAGGGCCGCTCTCGCCGCCGTCTTCTCCCCGCCCTGATCCCACCGGAACCCGTCCCTGCTGCCAGGGGAGCCGGGCAGTACCCGGCTCGCTGGAGAGATGCTCCCAGCTGTCGTCACGGTCGGACACGTCGGTTTCTGTCGCCTGCTCCGGGGCGGAGGCATTGTCCTCGCACGCTTTGGGAACACCGGCGGATGATGCCGGATGCGCCTCGGGGCTGCCGGGACCTTCATCCCCCCACACGGCTCCGCTCTCGCCCTCCTGGTTGGGCTGGGGCTGCGGGTGAAGCTCTTCTTCTCCTCCATCGTGTTCACGGCCCTCCATGCTGGCGGGACGGACCTGGGGGGGACGGGGGAAAGACCTTGCTAGCACCAAAACCAGGCGGTGTGACAGCAAATGGGGTGGGCGCCGCAATCCGGGGGGCTTCGGGGCTCCAAAACAGCCATTTCAGGAGATTTGAGGCTCAGGAACCGCGGTTTTGGGAGCGTTTGCGC
Source organism: Bucorvus abyssinicus (assembly GCA_009769605.1). Classification (NCBI taxonomy): domain Eukaryota; kingdom Metazoa; phylum Chordata; class Aves; order Bucerotiformes; family Bucorvidae; genus Bucorvus; species Bucorvus abyssinicus. The sequence goes on from WNMG01000077.1 coordinate 318,920, forward strand.
TCAAAACCGTGGATTTAGGGAGCGTTAGGGCTCAGGGAGATCCATTTTTGGAGCTTTGGAGCTCAGAAAAAAAATGATGAAGGGAGCTTTTGGTTCAGAAATACCAATTTTGGGAGCTTTGGAGCTAAGAAACACCAATTTAGAGCTCTTGGGCCTAAGAAGACCCATTTACGGAGCTTTGGGCTTCCGAAGCAACCACTTAGGGAGCTGTGGGGCTCAGCGAGAGCAACGGGGGGAGTGTTGGGGCTCAGGAACGCCGATCTGGGGAGCTTTGGGCCTCAGAAACAACCGTTCACGGAGCTCTTGGGCCTCAAAACAGCCATCTGGGGAGCTTTTGGGCTCCAAAACAGCCGTTTTGAGGTTCGGGGCTCACAGACCCTCATTTAGGGAGATTCTGGGCCCAGAAACAGCAATTTAGGGAGCTTTTGGGCCTCCAAACCCCCCACTTAGGGAGCTGTGGGGCTCAGAGAGAGCCACGGGGGGAGCGTTGGGGCTCAGACACACCGATTTAGGGGTCTTTGGGGCTCAGAAAAACTGCCGTAGGGAGCTTCAGGGTGCAAAAGCAGCAATTTGAGGGGCTTTTGGCCTTCCAACCCCCTTTTAGGGAGCTCTGGGGCTCCGCACGGCCCGCGATTCCGGGAGCAGCAGCAGCCCCGGTGCCAAGGGAGCAGCGTAGAGCCTCGCGGGTGGCAGCGGGGGCACCCGGCACCTCCCCCCGGGCCCGGACACCCCTCGGGGCAGCTTTCAAGGGAATCCCCCGGCTCATCCGCTCCCAGACGCCGCCGGAGCCGAGGGGCCAAAGCCCGCCGGGGAACCGACGCCCGCAGGGGACGGGACGGGACGGGACGCGACGGGACGGGACGGGACGGGACGGGACGGGACGGGACGGGACGGGACGGGCGGGGAAGTCCCCGCGGTTCCGGGAGGGTTCAGCCACCGCCGGCGAGCGAAGCCCCCCGCTGTCCGGAGCGGCGCCGGCTCCGCCGTCCCCCGCTCCCGCCTCCAGCCGGTGTCCAGAACCCCCGCAGGGGCTCCCCGGCCCCTCCGGCGCCTCTCGGGCACAAACCGCGGCCGAAGGCTGCGGCTGGGGCTGCGCCTGCCGCCCTCGGGCTCCGCCAGGGCCCTCCGAGGGTCCCCTGGGCACCCCGGCACCCACCGGGAGGGTCTCCCCGACCCCTTTTCCCCGCGAGCCGCCGGACAAAACCCGTCCGGCCTCAGCGCCCCTCCAGTCCCCTTCCTCCGTCCCTCCCGCGGGTGAAGCCGCAGAGGGAACCTCGCCCCCAACTCGCCCCCGGGCCAAATTCCTCCAAATCCCCCTCAAAACACCCTGTTCGGGGGCTCCGGGAAGCCCCGGCCCCGCCCTGGCCGCGGCGCTCACCCGGGCGGGGGCCGAGGGCGGCGGGGACGCGGCCCCCGAGCTCCAGCGTCCGGATCCTCGCCGGGACCCTCCTCGCCGGGACCCTCCTCGCCGCCCGTCCCGGCTCCGTCCGCCTCAGCCGCCCGCTCCCCCCACCCCTCCGCAACCGCCCCGTTTCCTGTTTTATCTCCGTTTCTCAGAAAATCTCCCGGAGAGCGAAAGCGAAAGCAGCCGCCGGCGGTGGCGGTGGGGGGAAGCGGCTCGCGGAAGGGTGGGGGAGGAAACCCGGGCTGGGGTCCAAACTCCGGGCACCGCTGCAGCCAGGGGGGCTCCCCCTCCGCCTGCTCGGGCGACCCCCCGGCGTCGGGGAGAGCCACCCCCGAGGGGCGGGGTGGGAGGGCGATGGCGTGAGGGTCCCCGGCCGCGGGGGGGTCGCTGGAGGGTGCGCCCGGGAGGGGAGGGGACGGTGGGAGAGACCCCCCCCCCAGCTTCCTCCCCGCTTCCGAACCCCCGACCCTGGCAGCCCCTTCCCCTGGCAGCCCCTTCCCCTGCTTCCCCATGGCCCCTCCCCTCACAGCCCCGCCCCCTCCCTAAGACCCCATACAATCCCTGTGGCCACGCCCCTTTCCCTGTGACTCCGCCCCTTACCCCCAGGCCCCGCCTAGTCCCCTGTCCCCTCCGCCCCCCCCCCGGTACCCCCCCCCGCCACGCACACCCCCCCTCTGTTACCCCCAGCTCCCCTCTGCCCCGCAGCGAGCTTCACTGGGAGCGCTGGGGGGAACTGGGAGCTGCACTGGGAGCCCAGGGGGAATTCGAAGCACTGAGGGGAGCAGGGAGCTGCACTGGGAGCGCTGGTGGGAGCCAGGGAGCTGCACTGGGAGCGCTGGGGGGAACTGGGAGCTGCACTGGGAGCGTTGCGGGGAGCCAGGGAGCTGCAGTGGGAGCACTGGGGAGAACTGGGATCTGCACTGGGAGCCCTGGGGGGAACTGGGAGCTGCACTGGGAGCACTGGGCGGAACTAGGAGCTGCACTGGGAGCGCTGGGGGGAACTGGGAGCTGCACTGGGAGCGCTGGGCGGAACTGGGAGCTGCACTGGGAGCGCTGGGGGGAACTGGGAGCTGCACTGGAAGCCCTGGGGGGAACTGGGAGCTGCACTGGGAGCACTGGGGGGAACTGGGAGCTGCACTGGGAGCGCTGGGCGGAACTGGGAGCTGCCCTGGGAGCCCTGGGGGGAACTGGGATGTGCACTGGGAGAGCTGGGCGGAACTGGGATCTGCACTGGGAGCCCTGGGGTGAGCCAGGGAGCTGCCCTGCGAGCGCTGGGCGGAACTGGGAGCTGCACTGGGAGCGCTGGGCGGAACTGGGATGTGCACTGGGAGCGCTGGGCGGAACTGGGAGCTGCACTGGGAGCCCTGGCGTGAGCCAGGGAGCTGCCCTGCGAGCGCTGGGCGGAACTGGGAGCTGCCCTGGGAGCGCGGGGGCAGCGCTGCACTACATGTCCCGTCATGACCCGCGGCAGGGCTGGGCTTCTGGCCCCGAGCGGCGCGTTCCTTCTGACGTCACTTCCTACGAGCCGCCCGCAGACCCGCCGCAGGAGCCGTGGCAGCTCGGGGATGAGCCGTAGGTTCGGCGGGAACCGGGGGCGGGGCGGGGCGCGGGGCGGGGGGTCCTCACAGACCCGAGGTCCCCCCGAAGTACATGGGTGCCGCTCCCTCCACCCCCCGCTGAGCCGCCATTTTCGGGTCACACACACCACACCCCCCCCGCGGCTCTCCCCCAACGTGGGGTGTTCCACGCACCCCTGGGTGCCCCCTCCCCCATGGGTGACACCTCCCCACCCCACGGGTGCTCCCCTTTACCCAGGTGCCCCCCCCAATCGCTGGGTCCTCCCCCCAACCTGCTGCCCCTCACCCCTGGGTGCTCCCTCCCATCTCTTGGTGCCCCCCACCCACCCATGGGTGTCCCCGCCAGGACGGCCTGCCGGCGCTGGCTGTCCCCCCCCACTCTGTCCTTCCTGGTGCCTGAACCCGAGGCCCTGGAGGACCTTTTCAGCTGTTACAAGGTGGGTGCTGGGAGAAAATCCAGGCTGGTGATGGTGGGAGGGACGCAGTGGGACTCCCCCGCCCTCCAGTTGTCCCAGTAACAGCTGCAGCAGGAACTGGAGGTGCAGGAAGAGTCCATCAAGGCCCAGCAGAAGAACCTCAAGAAGGAGTTTCTCCACACGCAGGAGGAGCTGAAGAGGATCCAGAGCATCCTCCTGGTCATCGGGCACTTCCTGGAGGCCGTCGACCAGAACACAGCCATGGTGGGCTCCACCACGGGTGGGGAGGTGGTGGTGGTGGTGGCCAGGGGGTGGGCAGGGTCAGGGTTGGTGGGGATGTGGGGATGGAGATAGACCTGGAGGGTTGGGTATGGCCACCACCAGCATGACTGTAAGATGATCAGGTATGGCGGGAATGTGGGGATGCACGTGGAGGGTTGGAGGGGGCCATGAGGGGTCAGTTGTGGTGAGAATGTAGGGATAATCTTGGAAGGTTGAAGACAGCCATGGGGTGGTCAGGTGTGGTGGGGATGGACGTGGAAGGTTGGAGTGGCCACAGAGGGTCAGATGTGTTGGGAACATAGGGGTGGGTGAAGGGTTGGGGGCGGTCATGAGGGATCAGGTGCGGTGGAGACGTGGGGGTGTGCATGAGGTGTTCAGGTGTGGTGGGGACATGAGATGGACATAGAGGGTTGGGTTTTACCCCCACCATGATCATAAGAGGTGTGGTGGGGACATAGAGATCGGTGAGGGGTTGGGGGTGGCCATGGGGTGTTGGGGGTGGCCATGGGGTAGTCAGGTGTGGTGGGGACGTGGAAATGGACGTGGAAGATTGGGGATGGCCATGAGGGGTCATGGTGGGCTTGGGAACAACCGTGGTGGGGGTGACCCATGGAGAACACCCCGTCCCCATTCTCCTGCAGGTTCCAACTGCTACGTGCGGATCCTGAGCACCATCGACCAGGAGCTGCTGAAGCCCAGTGCTTCGGTGGCCCTGCACAAGCACAGCAACGCGCTGGTGGATGTTCTCCCACCCGAGGCCGGTAGCAGCATCATGATGCTGACGTCAGGTGGGCTACCACCACCACCAGGGAAACCATAGGGACATCAGGAACCAGAGGCAGATGTTGGGGTTGGGGCCCTCATGGGGATGTCAGGGACTCCAGGACACATCAATGACCTCAGGGTGTGTCAGGGACCCCATGGGGACGTCAGAGATTCCAGGGAGATGTTGTGGTTGGGGATTCTATGGGGACATCAGGGACTCCAGGGGATATCAGGAACCCCATAGGGATGGAGGAGGGGCTTCAGGGGGGTTTCACACGGGGTTCTTGTAGCCTTCCAACGTCCAGGTACAACGTGGCTCGACTAACCCCGAATAGCCACACTCCCCATTTCTCACCACAGCCCAGGGTGCCAAAGCCCCTCTGTTTTGGCAGCGCTCTTGCTGCTCGTCCCTTGTTCTGCGTGTCCCTGCAGTCGGTCTGGCTGGAGATCCTGATCCGTGATGCCTGAGGATGTGGGAATGTTCCAAAGCCACGACAGAGGGGCTGGGTTGCTGCCATTAGCTGGGCTGTCACAGGGCATCCTTCATTCTTCACGGTCGGCACAAAGCCTCCCAGAAGCCAAGTCCTTCCATCCAGGGTCAGGCTGCCTTTTAGCTGGTGCTTCTTCAGCCTGACCAATCACAAAATCTCCAGTGAAATTCCACCCGCTCATCCCAGCGCAGCAACTAATGTAAGCTCATGTTAGAGACCAGCTCTTAGCCCAGACCTCTGCTCTGGGGAGGTTTGGGCAGGGCACTGGAACCAGTTATCAGGTGGTACACCTGAAATCAGGTGACCAGACAGGAGTAAGCTCACTGTGACACTCCAAGCCACGTGTCTGCTGCTGGCCTTTCGGCTTCTTAGAAAGACACGACCAAGCTGTGTGTCTGCTGCTGTCCCATCACATACTCTAGTGGAAGGGACAGCACAACTTCCACCCAAACCCTCTTCCTGGATGCACCTATTAGGTACGTAGCCAGAGGGCATCACATGTCCAGTTCTCCAGGAGAACACAGCAGTAGCAGATGGACTTCATTGTTGGCCCCCAAGATCTTGTCTGGCTGAGCAACGACTGGGTGGGGATGAAGGAAACAAACTCTTGTCGATGTCCCTTCCCCAGTCCCAGATGTGCCCTGAAGCCCCTCCTCCATCCCTATGGGGTTCCTGATATCCCCTGGAGTCCCTGATGTCCCCATAGAATCCCCAACCACAACATCTCCCTGGAATCTCTGACGTCCCCATGGGGTCCCTGACACACCCTGAGGTCATTGATGTGTCCTGGAGTCCCTGACATCCCCATGAGGGCCCCAACCCCAACATCTGCCTCTGGTTCCTGATGTCCCTATGGTTTCCCTGGTGGTGGTGGTAGCCCACCTGACGTCAGCATCATGATGCTGCTACCGGCCTCGGGTGGGAGAACATCCACCAGCGCGTTGCTGTGCTTGTGCAGGGCCACCGAAGCACTGGGCTTCAGCAGCTCCTGGTCGATGGTGCTCAGGATCCGCACGTAGCAGTTGGAACCTGCAGGAGAATGGGGACGGGGTGTTCTCCATGGGTCACCCCCACCACGGTTGTTCCCAAGCCCACCATGACCCCTCATGGCCATCCCCAATCTTCCACGTCCATTTCCACGTCCCCACCACACCTGACTACCCCATGGCCACCCCCAACACCCCATGGCCACCCCCAACCCCTCACCGATCTCTATGTCCCCACCACACCTCTTATGATCATGGTGGGGGTAAAACCCAACCCTCTATGTCCATCTCATGTCCCCACCACACCTGAACACCTCATGCACACCCCCACGTCTCCACCGCACCTGATCCCTCATGACCGCCCCCAACCCTTCACCCACCCCTATGTTCCCAACACATCTGATCCTCTGTGGTCATCCCCAACCCTCCATGCCCATCCCCACCACACCTGACCACCCCATGGCTGTCTTCAACCTTCCAAGATTATCCCTACATTCTCACCACAACTGACCCCTCATGGCCCCCTCCAACCCTCCACGTGCATCCCCACATTCCCGCCATACCTGATCATCTTACAGTCATGCTGGTGGTGGGAATACCCAACCCCCCATGTCCATCTCCATCCCCACATCCCCACCAACCCTGACCCTGTCCACCCCCTGGCCACGCCCCCCCTCCCCACCGGTGGTGGAGCCCACCACGGCCGTGTTCTGGTCAACGGCGTCCAGGAAGTGCCCGATGACATGGGGGGATGCTCTGGATCCTCTTCAGCTCCTCCTGCACGTGGAGAAACTCCTTCTGGTGGTTCCTCTGCTGGGCCTTGATGTTCTCCTCCTGCACCTCCAGTTCCTGCTGCAGCTGTTACTGGGACAACTGGAGGGCGGGGGAGTCCCACTGCGTCCCTCCCACCATCACCAGCCTGGATTTTCTCCCAGCACCCACCTTGTAACAGCTGAAAAGGTCCTCCAGGGCCTCGGGTTCAGGCACCAGGAAGGACAGAGTGGGGGGGGACAGCCAGCGCCGGCAGGCCGTCCTGGCGGGGACACCCATGGGTGGGTGGGGGGCACCAAGAGATGGGAGGGAGCACCCAGGGGTGAGGGGCAGCAGGTTGGGGGGAGGACCCAGCGATTGGGGGGGGCACCTGGGTAAAGGGGAGCACCCGTGGGGTGGGGAGGTGTCACCCATGGGGGAGGGGGCACCCAGGGGTGCGTGGAACACCCCACGTTGGGGGAGAGCCGCGGGGGGGGTGTGGTGTGTGTGACCCGAAAATGGCGGCTCAGCGGGGGGTGGAGGGAGCGGCACCCATGTACTTCGGGGGGACCTCGGGTCTGTGAGGACCCCCCGCCCCGCGCCCCGCCCCGCCCCCGGTTCCCGCCGAACCTACGGCTCATCCCCGAGCTGCCACGGCTCCTGCGGCGGGTCTGCGGGCGGCTCGTAGGAAGTGACGTCAGAAGGAACGCGCCGCTCGGGGCCAGAAGCCCAGCCCTGCCGCGGGTCATGACGGGACATGTAGTGCAGCGCTGCCCCCGCGCTCCCAGGGCAGCTCCCAGTTCCGCCCAGCGCTCGCAGGGCAGCTCCCTGGCTCACGCCAGGGCTCCCAGTGCAGCTCCCAGTTCCGCCCAGCGCTCCCAGTGCACATCCCAGTTCCGCCCAGCGCTCCCAGTGCAGCTCCCAGTTCCGCCCAGCGCTCGCAGGGCAGCTCCCTGGCTCACCCCAGGGCTCCCAGTGCAGATCCCAGTTCCGCCCAGCTCTCCCAGTGCACATCCCAGTTCCCCCCAGGGCTCCCAGGGCAGCTCCCAGTTCCGCCCAGCGCTCCCAGTGCAGCTCCCAGTTCCCCCCAGTGCTCCCAGTGCAGCTCCCATTTCCCCCCAGGGCTTCCAGTGCAGCTCCCAGTTCCCCCCAGCGCTCCCAGTGCAGCTCCCAGTTCCCCCCAGCGCTCCCAGTGCAGCTCCCAGTTCCCCCCAGCGCTCCCAGTGCAGCTCCTAGTTCCGCCCAGTGCTCCCAGTGCAGCTCCCAGTTCCCCCCAGGGCTCCCAGTGCAGATCCCAGTTCTCCCCAGTGCTCCCACTGCAGCTCCCTGGCTCCCCGCAACGCTCCCAGTGCAGCTCCCAGTTCCCCCCAGCGCTCCCAGTGCAGCTCCCTGGCTCCCACCAGCGCTCCCAGTGCAGCTCCCTGCTCCCCTCAGTGCTTCGAATTCCCCCCTGGGCTCCCAGTGCAGCTCCCAGTTCCCCCCAGCGCTCCCAGTGAAGCTCGCTGCGGGGCAGAGGGGAGCTGGGGGTAACAGAGGGGGGGTGTGCGTGGCGGGGGGGGGTCCCGGGGGGGGGGGGGGGGGCACCGGGGACTAGGCGGGGCCTGGGGGTAAGGGGCGGAGTCACAGGGAAAGGGGCGTGGCCACAGGGATTGTATGGGGTCTTAGGGAGGGGGCGGGGCTGTGAGGGGAGGGGCCATGGGGAAGCAGGGGAAGGGGCTGCCAGGGGAAGGGGCTGCCAGGGTCGGGGGTTCGGAAGCGGGGAGGAAGCTGGGGGGGGGGGTCTCTCCCACCGTCCCCTCCCCTCCCGGGCGCACCCTCCAGCGACCCCCCCGCGGCCGGGGACCCTCACGCCATCGCCCTCCCACCCCGCCCCTCGGGGGTGGCTCTCCCCGACGCCGGGGGGTCGCCCGAGCAGGCGGAGGGGGAGCCCCCCTGGCTGCAGCGGTGCCCGGAGTTTGGACCCCAGCCCGGGTTTCCTCCCCCACCCTTCCGCGAGCCGCTTCCCCCCACCGCCACCGCCGGCGGCTGCTTTCGCTTTCGCTCTCCGGGAGATTTTCTGAGAAACGGAGATAAAACAGGAAACGGGGCGGTTGCGGAGGGGTGGGGGGAGCGGGCGGCTGAGGCGGACGGAGCCGGGACGGGCGGCGAGGAGGGTCCCGGCGAGGAGGGTCCCGGCGAGGATCCGGACGCTGGAGCTCGGGGGCCGCGTCCCCGCCGCCCTCGGCCCCCGCCCGGGTGAGCGCCGCGGCCAGGGCGGGGCCGGGGCTTCCCGGAGCCCCCGAACAGGGTGTTTTGAGGGGGATTTGGAGGAATTTGGCCCGGGGGCGAGTTGGGGGCGAGGTTCCCTCTGCGGCTTCACCCGCGGGAGGGACGGAGGAAGGGGACTGGAGGGGCGCTGAGGCCGGACGGGTTTTGTCCGGCGGCTCGCGGGGAAAAGGGGTCGGGGAGACCCTCCCGGTGGGTGCCGGGGTGCCCAGGGGACCCTCGGAGGGCCCTGGCGGAGCCCGAGGGCGGCAGGCGCAGCCCCAGCCGCAGCCTTCGGCCGCGGTTTGTGCCCGAGAGGCGCCGGAGGGGCCGGGGAGCCCCTGCGGGGGTTCTGGACACCGGCTGGAGGCGGGAGCGGGGGACGGCGGAGCCGGCGCCGCTCCGGACAGCGGGGGGCTTCGCTCGCCGGCGGTGGCTGAACCCTCCCGGAACCGCGGGGACTTCCCCGCCCGTCCCGTCCCGTCCCGTCCCGTCCCGTCCCGTCCCGTCCCGTCCCGTCGCGTCCCGTCCCGTCCCGTCCCCTGCGGGCGTCGGTTCCCCGGCGGGCTTTGGCCCCTCGGCTCCGGCGGCGTCTGGGAGCGGATGAGCCGGGGGATTCCCTTGAAAGCTGCCCCGAGGGGTGTCCGGGCCCGGGGGGAGGTGCCGGGTGCCCCCGCTGCCACCCGCGAGGCTCTACGCTGCTCCCTTGGCACCGGGGCTGCTGCTGCTCCCGGAATCGCGGGCCGTGCGGAGCCCCAGAGCTCCCTAAAAGGGGGTTGGAAGGCCAAAAGCCCCTCAAATTGCTGCTTTTGCACCCTGAAGCTCCCTACGGCAGTTTTTCTGAGCCCCAAAGACCCCTAAATCGGTGTGTCTGAGCCCCAACGCTCCCCCCGTGGCTCTCTCTGAGCCCCACAGCTCCCTAAGTGGGGGGTTTGGAGGCCCAAAAGCTCCCTAAATTGCTGTTTCTGGGCCCAGAATCTCCCTAAATGAGGGTCTGTGAGCCCCGAACCTCAAAACGGCTGTTTTGGAGCCCAAAAGCTCCCCAGATGGCTGTTTTGAGGCCCAAGAGCTCCGTGAACGGTTGTTTCTGAGGCCCAAAGCTCCCCAGATCGGCGTTCCTGAGCCCCAACACTCCCCCCGTTGCTCTCGCTGAGCCCCACAGCTCCCTAAGTGGTTGCTTCGGAAGCCCAAAGCTCCGTAAATGGGTCTTCTTAGGCCCAAGAGCTCTAAATTGGTGTTTCTTAGCTCCAAAGCTCCCAAAATTGGTATTTCTGAACCAAAAGCTCCCTTCATCATTTTTTTTCTGAGCTCCAAAGCTCCAAAAATGGATCTCCCTGAGCCCTAACGCTCCCTAAATCCACGGTTTTGAGCGCAAACGCTCCCAAAACCGCGGTTCCTGAGCCTCAAATCTCCTGAAATGGCTGTTTTGGAGCCCCGAAGCCCCCCGGATTGCGGCGCCCACCCCATTTGCTGTCACACCGCCTGGTTTTGGTGCTAGCAAGGTCTTTCCCCCGTCCCCCCCAGGTCCGTCCCGCCAGCATGGAGGGCCGTGAACACGATGGAGGAGAAGAAGAGCTTCACCCGCAGCCCCAGCCCAACCAGGAGGGCGAGAGCGGAGCCGTGTGGGGGGATGAAGGTCCCGGCAGCCCCGAGGCGCATCCGGCATCATCCGCCGGTGTTCCCAAAGCGTGCGAGGACAATGCCTCCGCCCCGGAGCAGGCGACAGAAACCGACGTGTCCGACCGTGACGACAGCTGGGAGCATCTCTCCAGCGAGCCGGGTACTGCCCGGCTCCCCTGGCAGCAGGGACGGGTTCCGGTGGGATCAGGGCGGGGAGAAGACGGCGGCGAGAGCGGCCCTGTGCTCACACCCCACCTGTCACGCTGTGTTTTCAGAGGTGTTGCTGTCGGAGGAAGCCGGAGTCGATGGTTGTGGGCAGGATGCGTCCCCTGAAGCCCCCAGCAGACACGAGGTGGGTGCCTGGACTCCTTGGTAGCTTGAAATCAGGTTTTTGTTAGCGAAAATATGAGATTTAGGGGAGTGAGCGACTTGGAATTCTAGGCAAAGTGCCATGGGGCCGCTCGCGGGCGCCAATTCACCCGCTGGGGCTTGGCTGGGTTCATCCAAGAAGCTTTAGGGCGAGATCAAACAAGATATTGACAAGATAAAATTATTTACGAGGTGAAGGAGAAGTGAGAGAAATGAAAGAAAACGCTGGGGTGGAAATTGCCCGACACCACCCACGGAGAGGCTGTGCCGCGTCCCTGTGTAAAACAAACAACCCAAAACCCCCCCAGAATTCCCCATTTTAAATTTTTCTCATGGAGAAAGATGTTGGGAGGAGCCGCTCTCTGGCTGGTTAGAGTCCTCCAGCCCGTTGTGCCCCTTCCCAAGCTATGAACCTTCGCTGGGGTGGGGGGAAGGTGAGATGTAGCCGTCGCTCTTCAGCAAAACGTCAGATGTCCTGTTGGCAGACACAAACCAACAACCTACGAGCTAGCTTTTGGAGCTCAGTGCTCTACAAGTGGTAGGAGCAGAAGACGACTCTGCCCAACCCTGTGTCTCTCTGGTCCTTTGAGCTCTTGAATTTAATTTTCTTCCTTCAACTCTTCCCACTTTTCTGTTCTCCAGGTCAATGACCCGCGTCATGTCACTCAAGTGGAGACAACAAACCAGAAGAACATCAACCGTGCAGGTATTGGTGAGGGTGTTTCCTCAGTCACATTGTCTTCCCCGACCATAAATCGGGTGCTGAGTCATGTCGAGAGTGGCCTTGGGTGACAAGAGCTGGTTGGGAGGTGAAAGCCTCCTGGTGACACCACACCAGAAAGCCTCTTGGGCTTCCCCCAGGCCCTGCCCAGGAGGAGAACAGGGAGGCAGACATGACGGGCCGTGCCAGGGGCTGCCCTCACCCTGCCAGCCTGGCTGCCCATCCCTGGCCCCAGCAGGGCTGTGCCTGAGCACTGGTGGAGCTTGGGAGGACAGTGGAGACTTAGAGTGGGTTGGGGTTCTTCTTCCAAGAAGACCATGCCCAAGCTGCAAGGAGCCCTCCTCTCCCTGGTGAACCCCACTTTCTCCCTTTTCTTGGCTGGCCACCTTTTCGGAGGTGCTAATCTATGCTTTCTCCTCGGTGGCAGGTGCCCGGGAGATCAGAGAAGACCCAGGATCTTCCGTCAGGTTTGTTGCGTGGAGGGATGTCATCACTGAAGGCTTCAAGGTCATATCCAGAGGGCTGGAGGTCCAGCAGCTCCTCAGGAGAAGGGGTTATGGTGGGAGGAGATGGTGGAAGGCATTGTTAGGTCTCTTCTCCCCGCCAGATCACACCCCCGGTCAGCGTAGAGACCCCCAGGCATTGCCACACCCAAGCAATGGGCGCTCGCTCCAAGGTATCCAGGTCTTTCCAAAAGACCTCGGCATAACCAAAGGCTCTTCAGCAGGGCGGCCAGTGTCGACACAGGGCGCGTGCAGCCTCCGGGGTCGTCGTCGAAGAGCCAAGTGAAGTGGAAGTGAGTGGTGGTGCAGGTGAAGAGGGGGAAGGGGAGTGGTGGCAGGTGGCCAGTGGGGACCCACCATCTCTTTTCCAACAGCTGCCAGCCCAGCCCGTATCTGTTTGGTTCACATCACCCATCCCAAGACACCATGACCCTGGAGTTCATTGCTGTGCTGTCAGAATCTTGTTACGTTGATGAAAAACTCAAGATCTGCGTCGTCTTCTGCTTGGAGCCCGGGCAGTGCCAGGAATTTGCCAAACTGGAGAAAAAAAAGTAATGAGAGATGGTGGAATTTACACTGAGGAGCTGTTTGCACTGCCGTCCTCCTCCGGGAGATTCAGCTCCCGGCTGAGGGACCTCACTGGCAGGTTCCTACGGAGGCTGGAGGCTGAACTCCCCAAATGGGTCATAGTGCTTGTTGGTGTCTCCTCCAATCTCCCCGTCACTTGTGGAGCTGCTGTTTTGGGAGGGGCCAGGATCTTCCAGCGCCAGGCGAGGACCTGAGCTGGGCTGGGGGGGTGGGTTAATTAGGCCTCTGGCTGTGGATTATCTCCATGATGTTTTGGAGGCCAACGACTTCTTGTTGGATAAGCCAAAACTTGACCGTTGGCTTGGGGCTGACCTTGGTGGTCAACTCCAAGGCAACAAGCTCCTCCTCTTCCTCTTCCAGAGACGGAGTGATTGTGGGCAGTGCCAGGATCCCCGTTTCTGACCTGCAAGGAAGGGTCATCCGTTATAAATACGCCCTCCTCAACACCTTCGACCAAGACAGAGCCTGTGAATTGGAGCAGATCTCTCTTGAGAACTTCAACCACCCGGAGGCCTCCAAGTACAAAACCGCCCAGTTCTATCGTGTCATGAATATACCCAAAATGGAGATCAGAGCGGATGGTGAGTGCCAGTAATTACCCCAAAGTCATGCCCGACACAGTGGTGATCCCAGAATCCCAGAACCCCAGACTGGTGGGGTTGGAAGGGACCTCTGGGGATCATCCAGTCCAACCCCCCTGCCAGAGCATGTTCCCCCCGAGCAGGTTGCCCAGGATGGTGTCAGAGTGGGTTTGGGGTCTCTCCAGAGTAGGAGACTCCACAACCTCTCTGGGCAGCCTGTGCCAGGGCTCCCTCACCCTCAAAGCCCAGAAGTTTCTCCTCCTGTTCAGGTGGAACTTCCAGTGTTCCAGTTTGTGCCCATTGCCCCTGGTCTGGGCACCACTGAGAAGAGTCTGGCCCATCCTCCTGACCCGCTTTACCTGATGATCAGCATTGATGAGATCCCCTCTCAGGCTGCTCTTCCCCAGCTGAACAGCCCCAGGGCTCTCAGCCTTTCCTCAGCACAGAGATGCTCCAGCCCCTCAGCATCCTCCTAGCCTCCAGTGGACTCTCTCCAGTATCTCCTTGTCCCTCTGGAACTGGGGAGCCCAGAACTGGACGCAGGACTCCAGAGGCTGCTTCACCAGGGCAGAGTACAGGGGGATGAGAACCTCCCTCAACCTGCTGGTCATGCTTTGCTTGATGCACCCCAGGAGACCACTGGCCTTCCTGGCCCTGAGGGCACATTGCTGCCTGTTGTCTGCCAACACTCCCCGGTCCTTCTCCCCAGAGCTGCTTCCCAGCAGGTCACCCCTGCCCTGTACTCGTGCAGGAGCTATTCTTCCCCAGAGGCAGGATTCTCCACTTGCCTTGGTTGAACTTCATGAGGTTCCTCCCCGCCCAGCTCTCCAGCCTTTCCATCTCTTGCTGAATGGCAGCACTGGTGTGTCAGCCACTGCTCCCAGTTCTGTACCATCAGGAAACTGGCTGAGGGGACGCTCTGTCCCTTCCTCCAGGTCACTGATGAAGATGTTGAACAAGACTGGACCTAGGACTAGTGGCTGTAGACTGGCCTACGTTTAACCCCAGTTTCTCTTGGGGAGCTTTCAAGCCACAGGTTTACGAGCTGCTCGTAGGAGAAGCTTTTTTTTTTTTTTTTTTGCGTGTAATAAAACTCACAGCTGACACCTAAATCCTGTCCGGAAAGTGGGTGGCACCTCTTGGGCTGGAGAAACGGCCAGATGGTTTTGTGCTTTCGGGACTCAGCCAAGTTTGGTGCCTATGTTTTGTTCCCAAACTCTCCCCTTTTCTTCCAGGAACATGGACCTTCTTTGAACACATTGAGTGCCGTTTCCCCAGCAGCAGCTCCTCCTTTTGGGGTTTCTTATCCCCAAAGAAGTCTACATGCAAGATCCAGATGGAGTATCTGGCACACGATCTCTCTGCTCACCCCACCTCCCTCAATGCCCTAGAGGACATGGAGAGGAAAGTGGATCAGTTCCAGAAGAACACCTGCGTCTGTCTCTGGGATGATGAGCAATGTGAAAGTCTTGTGTTTGAGTGTAGTGTGGAAGAGGTGAGTGTCCACCAAAACCTCTGGGCAGCTGGCAAAGTGATGTCCCTCATTTTGGAGTGTGGCATGGACATTGGAGGGGTGAAGCTAAGAGCCTTCTCCTGCCTGGGGTCTTTAGCACGTAGGACCTTCCTGGATGGACGTGTGGCTCCAGGAGGAAATAATTTCTCCCTCGGGAGGTGCCACGCAAGGTGCCCCCAGGCGGCAGCATCTTCCACTTCTCCTCCTTCTTCCTGGACCAGGCTTGTTGGATGAGCCAAAACCTGACCCTTGGCTTGGGGATGGCCTTGATGATCAACCCCAAGCCAACAAGCTCCTTCTCAGAGAAGAACCATCTTGTCCAGCCTGGTGAAACGCCCTCTCCTCCTTCTTGTTGTCCAGGTGACAGGCACTATCGGAACCTTCTTACACACAACCATCAAGCTCCTGAAGTCCAAGGAACAACAGGAACTTCCCAAGCTCCTCTTTGTCTTCCACATTGCGTTTCACTATCACGTCCCCATCCCCGCGGCATCCATGGCTGATGCTGAAGAGTTCCTCCAGGCCATCAAGTTCACCCCAGACAAATACGCAGACCTGAGAGGAAAATGGTAATTTCGATCTAATCTGCTCACTTGGAACAACAACCGCTTTAGAGGTCCAGGGCTCAGCTTGGTTGTCCCCACACGTCACTTTGGGTCCCATGTGTTATCCCAAGGGGTCTTTGAGGGTGCATTAACTAACCCAGGTTGGCGGATTCCGGCCTGGTGAGTCCATCTTGGGTACTTTGGTCACCTCAAAGAGTGTTTGATGCCTCTGACATTGGTTGTCCCATGGAGGTGTCTCCATCCAATCCAAGCTCTTTCCAGGCAGCTGCCTGCGGGCGGGGTGAACCCTGTTGCGCGTTGTGGGAGAAGACTCCGTCCTGTGTTGGCACGTGTCTCCCGCTGTCATTCCAGAGGAGCTTATGGGAAGTGTGACTTTTTGGGGGGGCCTTTTTTTGCAGCAAATGCTTCCCGGCTCTGAAGGACGTGTGTCTCAGGAACACTGACAGCACCTTGTGGATCTGGTTGGTCCCACTGCTCTACGCAATGAAGGAGAAAATGGAAGATCCCTTTCTCCCTTGTGAACCTCCTGCACAAGCCTTCAAACAGCTGAGGCAGGACGACGAGAAGCAAAGGTGGGTCTGAAAGGCTGAGGGAGGATCAGGGTAATGAACTCTCCTGCTCTTCAAAGCGCATTTTGTTCCTCCTGCTTGATGGCGTCTCAAGATGCCGCCCCTTCTCCTTGGTGTGCTCTGACCCCTGTCCTGGGGGTGTTGAAGGAGCATTGGTGGACCTCAAGGTGGAGATGGAGCTGGGTGCTATGTGGTCGTATCGAGACAGCTGGGTGGGAGCAGTCCTGGGGAGGGAATGGGTTGGAAGGGACATGGGACGATCTTGCAGTCCAACCCCCCTGCTATGGATAGGGACATCTTCCACTAGATCAGGTTGCTCAAAGCCTCGTCCAACCTGGTCTTGACCACTGCCAGTGATGGCGAAGATGTCCCTGGCCATAACAGGGATGATCATTGAAGGTCTTTTTCCAATCCATCCCCAACCCAACCCATTCTATGATCTTCCACTAGACCAGGTTCCTCAAAGCCTTGGCCACTGCCAATGCTGGGGTACCCACAAGCCCGGTCCAGTGTCTCAGCACCTTCGTTGTACGACATTTTCCCCTTATGTCCAATCTAAATCCACCCTGTTTCGGTTTCAAACCATTGCCCAGGTGCAGGATCTCGTACTTGGCCCCATTGAACTTTGTGAGCTTGGCTCAGCCTCACTCTTCCAGCCGGTCAAAGTCAACTTGAACCCTGAGTTTTGTTCTAATGACCTTAAAGCGGGTGAATTTCCAGAAATTCCTGCTTTGCCATGTAGAGTCACTCACTGTGCAACCCCAGCTCCTCCTTCCAGCCCCTCTGGCGGTAGGCCAGCCCAGGTCTACCAGTCATGGTGCCATCTCAAAGACCACCAACATGCCTCCGGCTCCTCCAAAGCCTGCTGTTCTTGACCTGCTTTCCTAGGAGAGTCCTGAAGATGATCGATGCTCACAGGACCTTGATTGAAAAGTGTTCTCCGCTGGCAAAGAAGGTGTTGGAGATGGTGGCCTTGAAGAATCTCACCAGTGACCCTTTGCCAGGCATGAGGCTTCCGGTGCAGCTCCTCTTGGAGACTTTGCACGTGCTCACAGTGGACAACAGAGAAGCCTCGTTCAAAGCATCTGTAAGGACAACTGAGTGGTGGAAGATCTTCTGCTCAGCAGGGAGTGGTGGGGGCTGTCTCAACATGGGTCAGGAGTGTCCTTGGCCCCTACAGAGATTTTCAGCAGGACCTAGTTGTAGAAACGTGGGGTTAGAGCCGAGTCCCAGGACGAGACGAAAGAAAATCCCTTAATCTGTCCAGAAAACTTCACGCTTCAGCATTGAAGTGTGGGAGCTCCTCAGCCGAGGGAGCAGAAGCCTCCTCCCGTTTGTCCTCAATGTCTTTCTGTCCTCTTTTCAGGAGAAATATTTGTGCACGGCTCTGAAGGACATCACCGCCAGGATGGACGCCTGGTTCGAGGGCTTGTGAGTCAGGGCTTCCTAAGAGGAGAGGTGCTGCAGACACCTCCATGAAGGGCCTGGGGAGGGATGGGTGGAGCCCTGGCTGAGCAGAAAGCGGGTGGCTGCCATGATTTGCCTGTTGCTTTTTCACGTCTTTAACCCTACCGTGGTTGGAGCACATGAAGACCCACAAGGGTTGTGTCCTGTGAACTGTGTCTCTGTGCTGCAGACAGTAACTGTGATCAGGTAGAGACTGTGAAAGCAACTGCAAGAAGTGTTTTGTTCTTTCGCGTGTCCACAGGTGCCCGTCGGGGTCTTCAAAGCCACCGAATGAGCATGAGGTCTTGCAGTGTGTGAACCTTGTGTACATCTTGCTGAAGTTTCTCCTGAAGGAGCAGCTGGAATCGGTGTCGTTGCCCTCCATGATGGTGATGCTGCAGATGCTTGGGATGTTTGTCAGGAAAGAGCACTTACTGCGAGGGAACAAGGTGAGAACAAGGTCTGGGGCTTCTGCCACAGAGGCTTTGCCTCCTGTGAACTTCTGGCTCACTCTTCTTCAATTTCTCAAGGAGTTCCAGCAGTTCAGTTCATCAGGAAGGTTTCAAGAGTTTTCATGTTTTACCACACCGTGGCTCAACAGGCACTTCAGCGGGGCCCCCAAGGACAAGAAATCCTTCCTGCAGAACACTGAGGTGAGTGATGAGACCCACACGAGTCACCACCCGTGTGAGACCCAGGTGTTCCTCAGAGTCAGCTGCTGGGTTTGGCTCTTCCTCCACAGACGTGGGAGCAGCTGCTTTCACTGAAGATTCTCTGCACGGAGTGGGCTGAGGAATGGCGGTGCTTGATCCTCAACATGTTTGAGAAGTGGCTGCTGAAGGTGAGTCATGGAGAGCCTCCAGCTGGTGGGGCATGATGCTCCTGGTCTTTGCCACACTTGGTTGTGCCTCGGTCACCATTGTGGTGGTAGAACTTGAGCAGGCTGGTGAGGACCCAGAAAGCAGCTGCCTCTTCAGCGTTTCCTTGCCGTAGATTCATGACAGACATGTTGTGAAGTTCTACAAGGCTTTCCTGAAGAAGAACCATGACGTTGAGCTTGAGAGATGTTTTACGAATCGCTTCATCCAGTGGATCAGAGCTGTTGACAAACCCGAGGTAGGAGAGCTGCGACCCCTCCTTGGGCTGCCAGAGGCCAAGACGTCCCACTTTGCCAACTCTTGTACTGCTCGTGCTGGGTTAAGGGAGCGGGGAAAGATCTTTCTGAAACAAGCGCCAGTGCACAAAGCCCCTAATGAGGAGAAGTTTATCATCCTTCCAGGGAGAACTGCTTCTACCTGTGATCCCCATGTTCTCCAAGATGACTAAAGCAACTGCTGGGACCGTGCTTTCTGCTCTCATGGAGAAAATGTTTTCAGAGGTGAAGAGGCTGCGAAGCGTCAACACATTTGATGAGACAACCGGCCCCGTCCTTGCAAATCTGCTCAAAACTCCTGGGCTGGGCGACCTCATTTCTGCTGTCCGTGAGTGTCCCCTGAGCGGTGCTCGTGGGAGAACCTTTGTTCGTAAGTGGGTTGGACTGGAAGAGCAGGGCTTTTCACAGGACCTTCTGGTGTTGTTGGCAACGCAAGGTGAAAGGGGGAAAATTCCTCAACTTCCACACTACAAAAATGAAGTTTCATCCGAGGCGTGGAGAAACAAGTTGGTTTCTTCATCCCGTCGCAGCGCTGCTTTGTCACGTGCTCATCGACCATGGGTCTGGTTGTTGAGGGAAAGGACGTGATGGAGCCCGCGCGTGTCCACAGAAAGACAGTCAAGTGTTAGAACAAGAGAAAGGTGGTAGCACCACACTTGCAGGGTTTCTGTGGTTGGACAAAGCCTGGTCTGAGGCCACTGGTGGCCCTTCTGTGCTCAGGAGGTGGAAGAGAGGACAACTCGTGGCTCTTGCTCCCTGCTGCGACTTCTGGCACCATCAAAAAGACGCTGGGTTGTTGTCTCCGTAGCTGCCCGTCCCATTGTAGCTGCTGGCTGAGGTTGGATGGTCCCTTCACCTCCTGATGGCCAGAACAAAGCCTCCCAGCATCCTCTTCTGTGCTCCAGCCCTTCTTGAGAGCCCTCCACGTCTGCAGGAGCTGGCTGCCCAACATGAGAAGCAATCTCCTAGGTGGTCTCCATGGTCTCCTAGGTGATCTCCATGGTTTACTAGGTGGCCATGATTTCCTAGGTGCTCCCCATAGTCTCCTAGATGATCTCCATGGCAGCCTAGTTGGTCCCCATAGCTTCCTAGGTGGTCCCTGTGGTTTTCTAGTTGGTCCCCATGGTCTCCTAGGTGGTCTCCATGGTTTGTTTCATCAGGGAGAGATACTTGGGTTTCCCAAAGGAAATCTGAGCTTTTCCCCAGATGCTGGTTTTGGTGGTTGAGCTGGAAAGCAACCACCCATCTGGTCCTCCACACCAGTGGGGCAATGGATTCCCATGAACTGGAAGCTGGCCGCTCTTCCCGAGGATCTGGCTTCAAGAGAAACGTGGCAGGGAAATTTCTGTTCGTCTTTCATCAAACTTCCTTTACTTTACAGGAGAATCGGAGCACAAGTTTCAGCTCAGTGATGGCGTGAGGAGCCTCCTGTCCCAGGTGAAGGCACTCGCCAGCTTCCTGGGACATCGCGTTCTCTTGGGGGACATCCCCTGCAGTATCCTCTTGGACATCTTAAAGCACAGGGAGATGTTTGAGAAGATGCTGTGCGCCTGTGGTAAGTTTGGAGTTTCCAGCTAGGGTGTGTTGTCATAGTTACGTGGCCAACGGGAGACGCATCCACTGGGTATGTGTCTAAAATGTGAAAGTTATCTGCGACGGGAGCCCAAAAAACACAAGTAAAAGTATAAGAGTGGGTCACAGAGGTGATTTGAAGCAGTTTGAGAAGCAGGAAGGCGTGAAAACACTGCTTTTTTTACTGCAGTTCAAGATTTGGGGTGTTGGTGGGATTTAGTTGGAGGATTGCAGTGGTGGAGTGTCCTGGTGACACGCCTTGTCTTCAGGCCCATCGCAAACTCCGTCTCTGTTCAAGTAAAAGCCAGAGGAAAGGGCCCCAATTTCATCTCCAAAATAAGCTTTATCGATATTGGTGGTGGTTTTGGGGCAAGTTCTCCAAATCCTTCCCTGAGAAGAAAATTTATCAATATTTTTTGTGGGTTTGGGTGCAAATTCCCCAGATTCATCTCCAAGAATAAAATTGAACGACGTTTTTTGTGGTTTGGGGGATGTCGCTGTTTTGGGAGGAGGCTGCAGGCTTCCTGCCCACTGAAACGCTCCTCATTTTTGGTGGGCTGGGGTTCTGTTCCCTGCAGCTCTTCTCTTTCCAAGAGGTTCTCCTCCATGTCTGGTCCTTTTTTTTCCCAGATTCCTCTTTCTCCGTGTGCATAACGAAAGTGCTGGACATCAGGAAGCTGGAGTTTGAGCAACTGGCAGAGCAGAAGCAGCAAAGACGCTCCTTTCTCCGCCTGTGCCGTGGCATAGAGGACGTGATAAAGGGTACCGTTTGGGTTAATGGAGGTTCTTCTGTGGTTCTGGAGGGGGAAGATGTCTGCTAAAATACCGAGTCTCCCAGTGGGTGGGAGGGAAACGCAATCGGGGAACCCACCCGTTGACTTCAGGGCTCATCTTTGCTGGTGGAGAGACCCATGACATGAGTTCCTTCTGGTTCCTGGTTTAGTGGATACAAGTGCCGTGGAGAAAAGCATCGGGGACGACAGAAGTTTTAAGGATCAGCTGTTGGTGCAGAAGTTCTCCATCGATGGCAACAGCGAAAAGGGATCGCACGTCCCTGTCGATTATAGCGACATGATGGAGAAACTTCACGTCGTGGAGAAAAGCCATTGTTTCCTCAGGCTGTGGAAGATGAGAGCAGAGCAAATCAGAGCCACAAGCCCTGAAGATCAGCAAGTTTTCTCCGTGGAAGATGTTAAGGAAGGAATTTATAAGCCATCCATTGCTGCCTTCCAGAAGACCTACCTGTCCCTCAAAGACTCCTCCATCACCCTTGGAGCCGTGCAGAGCCGGTTTGAGAATCTGCTCGGAAAGAAGGATCAGCTCCTGGAGGAGTTTCAGATCATGGAGGCCAGCGAAGGGCCAAGGGGTGGTGAAGTCGACTGGATCCCCGGTGCGGTGGAGAGGATCGAGAACTACCTGACCCTCTCGAAAGTGGTGAACACTGCCAAGATGATCGACTCGCTGCGACAGATGCTTCAGCTGGAGGGGGATTTCCAGGTTCTCAGCGACCTGACAAAATACGTACGTAGGAGACGTGTTGGGCATCTGGGTTGGTTTCTCTTGGAAAGTTCATGTAGACAGGTCCATGTGGCAGCATATAATGAAATCCCCTCAGGTGTGATCCCTTCCTCCTCAATTGCTTCTCCTCAGGAAGGACTTCAGGGTGCTGGTGGGTGAAAAGCTGGACAGGAGCTGACAACGTGCTCCCGCAGCCCAGAAGCCCCCCGTGTGCTGGGTTCATCCCCAGCAGCGTGGGCAGTGGGTGGAGGGAGAGGATCCTGCCCCTCTGCTGCGCTCTGGAGAGACCCCCTGCAGTGCTGGGTCCAGCTCTGGGCTGCTCAGCACAGCAGAGACATGGAGCTGCTGGAGCGGGGCCAGAGGAGGCCCAGGAGTGACCCGGGGCTGGAACCCGTCTGCTGAGAGGACCAGGGAAAGAGTTGGGGGTGTTCAGCCTGGAGCAGAGGAGGCTTTGGGGAGACCTTAGCGTGGCCTGTCAGTGCTTCAAGGGGCCTGTGCGAAAGCTGGGGGAGGGGCTTTTGAGCAGGGGCTGTTGGGACAGGACAAGGGGTGATGGTTAAACTGGGAGAGGGAGATTCAGCCCAGAGAGAAGAAAGAGATTTTTTCCACTGAGGGTTGTGAGACCCTGGCCCAGGTTGCCCAGAGAGGTGGCAGAAGCCCCATCCCTGGAACCATCCCAGGTCAGGTTGGACCTTGGATCTCTGAGCAACCTGCTTGAGTTGAAGATGTCCCTGCTCACTGCATGGGGGTTGGACTAGGTGACCTTGAAAGGTGCCTTCCAACCCAAAGCATTTGGTGATTCTGTGATTCTTTCCCTCTCTTCCCAACTGCCACATGCTGACTTCCTGTTTCTTTTTTCATCCAGGAAGAACAAGAATTCAAGGAGAAACGACTCGATTTTATGACCGAAGACTTAATGAACGTGCAACAATGTCTGAGTGACATTCCCCAGGGAGTCTTGGCCTTTTTGAAGGAACTTCTGGAATGTGCAAGCAAAGGTTTTACCTCCTGGATGAAGACTGTAATAAAAGGTGGGCTGGAAGGAAGGCAGTTGTCAGATACAGCAAGAGAGGGAGGCCACGTAGTCCTTGTATGTCCCCACATCCACCGCAGCGTTATGTGACTCAGTGCAGAGAAATCCCTCAACTGTCTCTTCTCTTTCTTTTGTCTTTGTTTCGTGCCCCCCAGACAAGACAGAAATCCCCGTATTCGTGGAGCTGGCGGCAATTTCTGCGGGTGAGAACGACATGGATATCGACAGGGTGAAGTTCTTCCGTGACGCCATGGCTGCTGCTTCCTCCATCATATATGACCTGAGCCCCACAGATGGGTTTGCCCAGTTCTCCGCAGCTCTATCTTTCATCAGAGAAGCCATTGAGAAAGACTCTAAGCTTCCCGAAAAGTTGGTGAGTCTTCAAGTCCCGTGTCCAAAAGTCACTCGCTGTGAGGCCGAGTTGCTCACGTGTGGGTGTCATGTGTCTGATGCCGTTTAAGGTGGTTTCCCCAGGACATCCGTGTGGCCCTGGCACATGTGGCGCAGGACCTGGGCAAAGGCTGTGCTCTTTTTGGAGTGGAAGCCTGGTGGAACATCTCAAATGACCTTACCCACATATGTGGGCAGCTGGAGGAAACTCAGGACATCTTGTGAATAGAGTGAATTGAGTTCTGGAGTCTACAGCTGAGGATCACAGAATAGTTGAGGTTGGACGAGACCGCTGGAGATCGTCTAGTCTCAATCCCCTGCTTAAAATGAGGCCAGGTAGGGCAGGGAGCTCACGTCCATGTCCGATTGGCTTTTGAGTGTCTCCAAGGTTGGAAGACTCCAGAACCTGTTTCTGAATTTGACGGAAGAGCTTCTGTTTCACAAAATCCCTTGTGGTTGTGCCCCAGGCTGTCCCTGAGCCTTACGGTCTGCTCCTGCCAAAAGCAGAGCAGAGAACAAGAGCTTTGCCAGGTGTCAATGCTCTGGGGTGTTAGGACAGGTCCAGCTCTGGGGCTGTGTCTCCTCAGAATCCATGAGAAACCCCATCCTCAGAAGAAATGGTCACCCAAACCCCACCCGCGTCACGTTTGGGGTGGGGGAGTGGAACTCAGCGTCCTCCCAGTTGGTTACTGGGTTTCCCTGTGGTTCTTCTGTTGCAGAAGGATTCCTGTGAGAACCGAGAGTGGATCCGGATGGTTCACGAGCTCCATGGCTCTGTGGAGCGTACGTCGATCTCCAAAGCCAGAAGCATCAACAGAAATGGGATTTTTACCATCTCGGCACCTCCAAAACACAAGGTAGAGGGTCTCCAAGACTGTTTCTTATCTAGTTGTGGTTTTTAATGAGAAAAGATCTTCCTCAAAATCAGTGTTCGATGACCACACCAGGTTACCGTCAGACCTCCAGTTGGGTTTGCAATTAGTACCACCAATTCCCTTTTAAACTTCGAGCATTTTCAGTGGAAAATGGGCTTTTTGTTCCTCCAGAGGAGGTGGTTCAAGTCCCATAGAGTCCTGGTGTGCAGAATTTCACCCCAAAACTACGTAAAAGACCATGGGGTGATACTGGTTGTCTTCTCTGCTTTCCAGGGTATGCTCGAGGACTGGATCTCATTGCGACTGCTGAATGATGGCGAGGAGCGCACATCTCTGGAAGACCACAGGGTCAACAACTACAGTTTGTCTCAGCTCATGGAGCTTCAGAACAAGCTTATGTTGATTGCCACCAAGGTTGAGGAGGGCAGAGAGGAGGCAAACCGGTTCTTGGAGGTAAGTCACAGAGCAGCACGAGCATCTGCCTCAAAAACAGTGGCCTTGGGATTTTGCTGGAATTACTTACGGGAGCCTCATCCATGACCTGCAGTTGTGGCCTTTCACGAGCAGAGGTGGTGCTCTGGGGTGATGCCCACTTCCCAAGCTGCAGGAGTGGCATTTGCTTCCCTCAACATTGTTCCTCCCTTGTGGGGCCTAACAGCTGATCTGAGACATTTCCTACTTCACTATAGAAGGACTCCTGGAATGGTTTGAGTTGGAAAGGACCTTTGAAGATCATCTAGTCCAAATCCCCTGCAGCAAACAGGGACATCTTTAACTAGAGTAGGTTGCTCAGAGTCCCAAGGTCCAACCTGACCTGGATGGTTCCAGTGATGGGGCTTCTGCCACCTCTCTGGGCAATCTGGGCCAGGGTCTCACCACCTGCAGCATCAAAAATTTTTTCCTTATATTTGATCTAAATCCACCTCTTTCAGTTTAAAACCATCACTCTTGTCCTGTCACTTCAGGCCTTGGTGAAAGGCCTCTCTCCATCTTTTGTATAAACCACCTTTATGTATTGAACAGATGCAAGAAGGTCTCCCCAGAGCCTCTCCAACTGCACAACGTCAACTCTCTCAGCCTGTCCTCACAGAAGAGGGGTTCCACCCTCGGATGATGTTTGTGGCTCAAGCAGGTCCATGTTTTTCTTAGAATCACAGAATTGTTTTGGTTGGAAAAGACCGTTAAGCTCATTGAGTCCAGCCATTCCACCAGCACTGCCAGGTCCCCACTAACCCCTGTCCCTCAGCACCACCTCAACACAGCTGGGAAATCCCTCCAGGGATGGGGACTCCACCACTGCCTTGGGCAGCCTGGGCCAGACCTGGACAACCCCACTGGGGAAGAAATTGTTCCTCGGGGCCAACCTCGACCTCCCCTGGAACAACTGGAGGCTGTTTCATCTCATCCTTCACTTGTTCTTGGGGAGAAGAGGCCGTCCCCCACCTCGCTCCAACCTCCTGTCAGGGAGTTGTTGAGAGTGAGAAGGTCTCCCCTGAGCCTCCTTTTCTCCAGGCTCAACTCCCCCAGCCACTCCTCAGCACACTTGTGTTTCAGAACCTGCACCAGCTTCGTTGCCCTTCTCAATCTCCTTCGTTGCTCCTGGAGATTGAGACATGCTCCAGCCCCTCTCAATGTCCTTCTTGCAGTGAGGGGCCCAAACTGAACCCTGGATTCAAGGTGTGGCCTCACCAGTTTCCAGTACAGGGGGACGATCCCTGCCCTCCCTGGTCCTGCTGGCCACACCAGTGCTGGTACAAGCCAGGATGCCACTGGCCTTCTTGGCCACCTGGGCACACTGCTGGCTTGTGTTCTTGTGGTGGGGGCCCCAAAGGCGGTCGCAGTTCTTCAGGTGGAGTCTCACCAGAGTGGAGTAGATTCCCAGGGACTTAAGTACATACAGGTTCTGCAGGTGATCTCATACCTGATCTCTACAAGGGACTCTGTTTGCCCAGTCTCTGCCGTGAGGTTCAGTGGCCCGAAAGATGTGGGAAGAGACATTGCCCGTGAAAACTGAGGTGAAAAATTGAGTATCTGCATCTGTTGACACCAGCTCTCCTGTCTTACTTACCAGGAAGGTTCGTTTTCTTTAACCTATGGAAGCCCTTCTTATTCTCCAGATCTCTTGCCAAACTCGGCTCCAGCCATGCCTGTGGTTTCCTGATCCTGTCCCTACACAACCAGGCAGCGTCCCTCTACTCTTCCCGGGCTGCGTGTCCCTGCTTCCGCTGCCTGTGTGTTCCCTTCTTACACCGTAGTTTGACCAGCAGGCCCTAACGGAGCCGTGCTGGTCTCCTGCTGTCCTTGCCCCGTTTCTTACACGTGGCCATCAAGAGCTCTTGCGCTCTTTGAAAAATCTTGTGACAGAGCGGCCAGCCCTGCCCAGTTCCTTCGTCCCCGAGGGAGCTGCCCAGGGGGTCCCATCCACTAATTCCTTAAACAACTGGAACTTCACACTCCTAAAACTTTGGGTCCTGACTCTACCCTTTGCCTGGTCCATAACCCTCGAGATAATGAGTTCCACCAGGGCATGATCACTGCAGCCCAGGCTGCTGCCAGTCTCGACATCCACCATTCATTCATCTGTGTTGGTGAGCAACAGCTCCAGCACCGCTTCTCCTCCTGTCACTCGCCTGGCTGAAGAAATTATGCTGATGTTCTCCGCGAGTCTCCTGGACTGCTCAGAGCTTGCCGCGCTGCTTTTCCAGGGGATTGAAGTTTCCCAGCAGGACCTGAGCCTCTGAACATGATGCTTCCCATAGCTTTGTGCAAAGGCTCCTTGTGATTGGGCATCCTCTCGTAAGCACCAACCACAAGGTTTCCTTTCTTGGCTTGATCTTTACCCAGAAACTCTCAACTTGTCCTTCTTAAAGGAACACGCCCTAATTGCTTGAGGCATTTCACAGGTGTTTCCCAACCCAGCAGCAGCTCCTGGCTCTTCTCTGTTGCTCAGAACTCCAACCCCTTTCCCTGTTAAGTCTAGTTTAAAGCTCTCCTTAAGTCTGTTCTTGATGAGACCCTCTTGTTGGTTGGTCAGGCAAATCCCATCATCTCTCAACAGACCCGGCTTCTCAAAGGTAGACCCGGCTTCTCAAGGGTAGACCCAGCTTCTTAAGGGTAGGTCCATGGTCATAGAATCCCACACCTTGACTATGGCACAGCCACAGAGCCAGATGTGTCCAGTCCCTTCATGATCTTCCCTCCCCAGTGCATCTATGTCTCTCTTGTACTGGGGAGCCTACAACCATACAGATCTCTGGAGGAAAGCGTGACCCAAACAGTATTGGGAAGCTGTTGAGGATGTGCTGCAGTGTGTGATCCGTTTCCCTGTTGTGTCTTTGGCGTGTTACAGATACTGGAAAAAGTTGAAATCATTGGGAAGTTGTACCTGGAGCTTCTCAGCGCTGGCAACATTCTCTTCTTTGGCTGGAAGGCTGAAATCTACTGCAACCCCCAGAGACACGTGAAAGTCTACATAGAGTTTGGAATCACTGGGATCCTAGTTCAGAGCACGAGACCCCTCCTGGAGGAGCTCAGCAGCCTCTGTACAGTGATGGAGCATTGCCTGGTGGAGTGGAAGAAGCACCTGGAGACTCAAAGGGACACCTACTATCACCTCAACCTCTTCACCGCACACCAGCTCTTCTATTTGTGCAGCCAGCTGGCCAGAGCCCAGAAAGGCATCGTAGAACCGCAGGTGCTCACCATGCTTTCTGTCATCAAGCATGATATCACAGAAGAAGATCTCAAGAGAGCCCTGGAGGATGCACTGATGACTCCTCTGGAGTCCGTGAATACGTCAGCAGAAGACGAGGAATCGGTTACCTGGCACGATTACATCATTCGTTTCCCCCAGTTCATCCACAGCTTGGCCGAGTCGGGCTATGACGAGTCGGTGGCAAAGGCGGCCTTGCAGAGCTGCCTGTCCAACCCGCCCATCACGGAGCAGATGCTCATGGATTTTGCCTTTGAGCAGGGCAACAACCAGGAGCTGGTTGAAGAGCTCAGCAAGTTGTATGAGGAGACGAGAGAAACCTTCCTGCAGAAGAGACGGAAGTTCCAGACGGGGAGCAGAGAAGCCGATCAGGTTTCCTTCAGCACCCTGGCACAGGAGGAGCTGGCCGCCTCCTTTGAGAGTTTGCCCTCTATTTACGACAAGGTGAATCTGCTCTGGGATGCCTATTGTAAGAAATTCGCTGGCCTGGTGTCCGATAAATATGTCGGGTTGGATGTTTTTGGGGAGGTGCTGAAGCACTTGGCTGCTCTGGAGAGCACTCGCATCCAGAGGAGTTTACCCGTCGGCTTTGAAGAGGGGAAACCGCTTCTCGTCCTGTGTAAGGAAGAGGAAATGTTACCCAACATGTTATTCGTCTACCGACACACTGAGACGGCGCCTCTCCCGTCGTACGATGAGGTCCTGGTGTGCACACCCAACACGGAGGAGGAGGAGGTGGAGCTGCTTGTTAGGAGAGCTCTTTCCCCGGGTTCCCAAGACCAAAAGATCTACTGCTTGCTGGGTGCTGACAAATTGGTTTATAAAGTTTCCAAACGACTTGAGCTCCACTTCTTCCGCCTGGTGCAATCTTGCAGCATCCCCAACTACAGATTCATCATCTTGTGCGATGCCAAAGTGCACAACTCCTACGTCACGACCGCCTTTGATGCCTACAAGGTGGCTTTCCCATGCTACTCCAAGATGGAAATCCAGACCTACCTGAAGCTGCATCTCACAGTGCCGAGCGGGACAGCCCCCGTCGCTCAAGCCTTCAAAGAGCCCCATCAGCAGAATGTCAAGTTCGTCTTTTCGGAGCGAGCGGGAATGGGTGAGTTTTGGGGGAGTCGTATTCTGAGTTGTACCTCAAACCAAGGAGGCGAGGTGGCACACGGGGCTTTTGGGGAGAGATTTCCTTGGTTTGGGTCGCGTGGCAGTGTAGAAGGGTGGGTTGATGCCTGATCGTCTCTTCCACTCCTTAGGGAAGTCTCTCTTTGTGGACAATACCATTGCGAAGGTCCGTGGCCAGCTGAGTGGCGTGTTACCGCTTCATAAAACCATTAGACTGATGGAGTCAGACATCGATTTCCAGTTCTTCGTGGAGGAACTCTTCTCCCTGGAGGCATCAACGACTGAAATTCAGCCCTGCATCTTCCACATCGATGTGGCTCCAGTGGTGAGTGCTCGGATCTGAAAGCGAACAAGAGGAGGTGGTGAAACACAGCAGACTGCCCGCCCCCAGGGAGGGAGAGAAGCAGCTGGAAACTCAAACCCAGCCCAAGCAGAGCAGCCAGACTCTTTCGGCCGACTTTGGCATCCATTTTAGTTTGGTTTTTTCTGTCCCACCAGGTATCGAAGGGCCTTTACCGGCTGCTGATTGACCTGTGCATCCTGCGGCACGTCCAGAGTCCCGATGGCTTGGTCTGGAAGTGCAAACCCTCTCATCTTTACTTGATTGAGTACCTGGCAAAAGGGAGAGGCGTCAGCAGTACGAAGAAGCAAGAGGTATTCTGGGAGTCCGTGCTCGGGCTGGAGGTACCTGCTCAGCTCTGATGTCTCCACAATTCAGAGTCTTGTCTCTCTAGTGGGGTAAAGTCTCACCTACACAGAAGGAACCAGGTCAAGCATGTCTCTACTCAGAGTGAAATATCAGGCCCTGCCATGAGTCGTGGAGGAAAATGGGAGCTTTTTCATCCCGATTTTGCTGTAACTTGAACCTCACGCGTAGTTTTAAAGCCAATCTTACACCTCAGCTGAGCTTTAGAGTTACTGAAGGTATGAAACGCACCCCAGATCCACTAGTGGTTGGTCACCCATCTGTGGTTCCTCACCATACCTTGAGTATTGACTGAGTTCAGGTGCCTCCCTCTCCAAAAGCGTTCAGTGGAACAGGAGAAGGCGTGGGAGAAGGTAACAATGTCAGCCAACCCAAGACAGACCATGACGGTTACAGGGATTTCAAGGCTTGGAGAAATCTTGGCATTTCTACATTTCTTCCCAGCTTTCCCGAGCCATTTGTGACTAGGGGCCAATGAAAAGAAGGGCTTTAGGTGATGTAGGCAAATATGGGAGGTTGGAGAATGGTCCTCATGGTGATTCATGTCCTCTGGCTTTTAGATGTCCATTGAAATGGAAGAAAAATTCCTGGATCTTTTTCCTGCTGTGGAGTGTGTGTCGCCACTGCGGGTGCTCACCCTGCTGGGACGTCCCAGCTCTGTCCCTTCTGCGGAGCTGAGGGAGGAGGAGTTTGACCGAGACAAGCTAAAGAGCAAAGTGTTCCAAAGGTCCTACCAGTACCTCAGCAGGTACAAACGGAAGGAAAACCTTGACCATTTCACTTTTGTCCCTGGAAGCGTCCAAGGGACAGAGAGAGAATGCCTGGAGTGCTTGCTGGAGTTCTGTGAGCGGAGCAACCCCTCCTGGACCGAGCTCAGCAACTTCACACACTTCTTGAACTTCCAGCTAAGGAAGTGTGAGAAGTCGGTGTTCTGCAGTCGGCTGGTGGCAGAGGAGCTGCGTGGCTTCAAAACATTCGTCATCAAGTTCATGATCGCCATGTCCAAGGACTTTGCCATGCCTTCCCTCAACGTGTCTGACGAAAGCGTGCCGAGGGAGGAGTGGAGGCAGATGGACAGTGTGTTGAGGGAGTACCAGCTCAGGCGCAAGTGGGAGCAGAGTTCTCACCCTTACATCGTCTTCCACGCCGAGGAGGATTCCATGGAGTTTTTGGGTTTCCATGTCAACCAGAACTACGACGCTATCGACGCTTATTCCCAGGCTGTTTTGGAGACGGCGGTTATGAGCCAGGATTTGTACAGGAGCTTGGTGCTCCAGAAGGTTCCTTTCAACAGGAAATTTGAAACCTTGTCCCGAACCGAGCAGTTGGAGGCCCTCTGCAGAGTCTTTGGTGTGAAATGCCAGGAAGATCCAGATCCTTCGTACCAGCTGACTCTGGACAACACCATGAAGATGTTGGCTATCCACCTGCGCTTCCAGTGTGGCATCCCCGTGATCATCATGGGTGAAACAGGCTGCGGGAAGACAAAGCTGGTGCAGTTCATGTGCAACCTGCAAAGGGCAGGCAGGGAGGTTCAGAACATGCTGGTGGTGCGTGTTCACGGCGGCACCACCTGCAAGACCATCCAGGAGAAGGTAGGGCAGGCCATGAAGCTGGCATATGAGAACGAAGAGCACAACATAGACACGGTGCTGTTCTTTGATGAAGCCAACACCTCGGAGGCCATCTTTGCGATCAAAGAAGCGCTGTGTGACCACAGCATCAATGGGAAGCGCTTTTCCACCGACCGCTTAAAAGTGGTGGCCGCTTGCAACCCTTACAAAAGACACACCAAGGACACCATTGAGAAACTGGAGAAAGCTGGCTTGGGATACCGAGTCCGGAGCGAAGACACCCCAGAGAAGCTGGGTTACGTCCCTCTGCGGCAGTTGGTGTATCGGGTGCAGCCCCTTCCTCCCAGTCTGTTGCCTCTGGTCTGGGATTTTGGGGAGCTGAACGAGAAGACGCAAAGCCTGTACATCCGGGAGATTGTGAAGTCCACCGTGGGCAATGAGATCCCCGCAGAAAACCTGGACGTCTTCACCAATGTGATTTCAGCCTCCCAAAAGTTCCTGCGAGAGAGGAAGGACGAGTGCCGAGTCACCAGCCTGCGGGATATAGACCGCTGCATGAAAATAGTCCTCTGGTTTTACGGCCTGAGAGATCTGCTCTTCCGCCTGATTGATGAGAAGAGGCAGCGTGAGGAGGAGGAGGAGCCTAGTTTAAACGATGCGCAAAGGGCTTTGGTCCTTTCGGTCGGGGTCTGCTATTACGTGTCTCTGGAGAGTCGCCACGAGTACCTGGAGGAGGTTGCAAAATGCTTCTCGGTCCCCGCGTTCCACCTAGAGCAAGAGATCGAGTTGTGCCAAGAGGTGTTTCTTGATAACCTCCCCATTCCCAAGGCAACAGCCCGCAACAGTGCTCTGAGGGAGAACATCTTCATGATGGTTGTCTGCATGGACCTCCGTGTGCCACTCTTTCTGGTTGGGAAGCCGGGAAGCTCCAAATCTCTGTCCAAAACCATCGCCGTAGAAGCCATGGGAAGCATGTCGTCCAGAAAGGAGTTGTTCAACAGATTCAAAGAGGTCCAGCTGGTCTCCTTCCAGTGCAGCCCCTACTCGAAACCAGAAGGCATCATCTCCACTTTCCGCCAATGCGCTCAGTTCCAGAAGGGCAAGAACCTGAAGGAGTTTGCATCCGTGGTCCTGCTGGATGAGATTGGGCTGGCAGAAGATTCGCCTGACATGCCGTTGAAGACGCTGCATCCTCTTCTGGAAGACGGTTGTGTTGACGATGAGAGTCCGGAGCCTTACAAGAAAGTTGGCTTTGTGGGCATCTCCAACTGGGCCTTGGACCCTGCCAAAATGAACAGGGGCCTCCTCGTCTTTCGGACTGAACCTAGCAAGGAAGAGCTGGTGAAGACCGCCAAAGGCATCTGTGTTGGCCAACCTCACCTTGAAAGAATCGAGTATTTGTTCCCCATTCTGGCAAACTTCTACTGCAACGTACTGAAAACACAGAAAACGGAGTTCTTTGGGCTTCGCGACTTCTACAGCTTAATCAAAATGATTGTGTCCTACACACGGGACATGAAGCCCAATTCTCAAGAGGACCTTCTCGTAAAGGCCGTTCAGAGAAACTTTGGAGGCTCTGGAGATATGAACCCTCTGGAAATCTTCCGTAACTGCACCAGCGAGGTGTGTCTTAACAACACGATGGAAACCAGCTGCATCCGTCTGCTAGAGGAGAACATGGCCAAACAGCAGCCGGGGTTCATCTCTCGTTACCTCCTGCTGCTGACGACCAACAACGCCGCCTTTCAGATCATCCAGATGACGCGGCTCATAGACACCAGCAACTGCGACATTATATTTGGCTCCGGTTTCCCCCGGGACCAGGATTATTCCCAGGTTTGCCGCTCTGTGAACAGGGTGAAAATCTGCATGGAGATCGGCAGGCCTGTTGTCCTCCTCAACATACAGAACCTTTACGAGAGCCTTTATGACGCCCTGAATCAATGCTTCGTCACCCTGGGCGGGAATTACTACGTTGACCTGGGCCTTGGCACCCATAGGGTGAAGAGCCGTGTGAAGGAGGAATTCCGGCTGATCGTGATAGAGGAGAAGAAGGTGGTCTACACGCAGTTCCCCACCCCTCTGCTGAGCCGTCTAGAGAAGCATTGCTTGGACATGAACACCATCCTCAATTGGCAGCAGCAAGACCTGAAGCAGGACCTGGAGAGATGGGCCAGACGGTTTGTCTACATCCAGAATGCCGATTTGTACGAGGACTGGTCCCAGACACTTGCTCCCAAGGAACAGGACGTCTTCATCGGCTTCAGCAATGACACGTCCGCTGCCATTGTGCTGGAGTGCTCCCAGGGGATCCACTGCGGGGCCTATGAAAGCTACGGAGACCTGGTCTTCTCCACTGCCACGAGAAAACTGGTGGCATGTGCCACTCCTGACTCCATCCTGCGCCTTAAGTACTCAGCTCTGGAGAACACGAAGCAGATCCAGGACTTGTATTTCATTGAGCAGAAGCACAACAGCCTGGCCAGCCTCTTGAGTGAGACGATGAGCCAGCAGAAGAACGAGAGCCCTGCCGGGCTCTGCCTGCAGGTACTGTAGATCACCCAAAGGTGCTGTGTGTTTTCCAAGTGAGCATGGTGGCCCCATGACCTTGGTTAGGCCAAGACAATCATAGAATGATAGAACCATTCGGGTAGGAAAAGAGCTTTAATCTCCTCGACTCCACCCTTTCCCCCAGCACTGCCAAGTCCCCACTGACCCCTGTCCCTCAGCACCACCTTGACACAGCTCTGAAACCCCTCCAGGGATGGGGACTCCACCACTGCTTTGGGCAGCCTGGGCCAGGCCTTGACAACCCCAACAGGGAAGAAATTGTTCCTCAGGGACAACCTCAACCTCCCCCAGAGAAACTTGAGGCCGTTTCCTCTCATCCTGTCACCTGTTCTTGGGGAGAAGAGACCGACCCTGCCCCTTGCTCCAATCTCCTGTCAGGGAGTTGTTGAGAGTGAGAAGGTCTCCCCTGAGCCTCCTTTCCTCCGGGCTCAACTCCCCTCAGCTTCTCCTCAGCACACTTGTGTTCCCAGCTTCGTTGCCCTTCTCTGGACACGCTCCAGCCCCTCAATGTCCTTCTTGCAGTGAGGGGCCCAAACTGAACCCAGGATTCGAGGTGTGGCATCAGCAGTTTCCAGTACAGGGGGATGATCCCTTCCCTGGCCCTGCTGGCCACACCAGTGCTTGTACAAAGCCAGGTTGCCGCTGGCCTTCTTGGCCATCTGGGCACACTGCTGGCTGCTCTTCAGCCACTGTCACCAGCAGCCCAAGGTCCTTTTCTCTGGACAGTTTTCCTCCACTTTTCCCCCAGGCTGGAGCATTGCTGGGTGTTGGTGTGACCCAAGGGCAGGACCTGGCACTTGGCCTTATTGAGCCTCAGACCATGAGCCTCAGCCCATTGATCCAGCCTGTCCAGATCAGTGATTAATGATGGGCTTATGTCCAATGTCCACTCTCTGCTTCCGTGGTCATCTGCAGCCTGGGTAGACTCTGCCCTTCCCCAGGAGGCAGGTGGGATCTGCTCAGCTCTGGCTCAGGCTGGGATACTCAAGGCACCTTCCAGTTGCTGGAGATGGGCACCAACCCCAATGGAGATGCCCTGGAGGATCCCACCCATTTGACACAGCAGGACAATGAGCTTTTATTTCTCTTTCTACTGCAGGTTTCCACCCATGCCGGGCTGCTGAACCCAAAGGATTTGGAAGTGCTGAAGAACACGCTCAATCTCCCAGACGCCATCCACTGCCTCTTCCTAAGCCAGTTTGACACCGAACACGCTTTCCGCCAGGACCTCAGGTGGGCTTCAAAGTTCCCTTCCTTTAACCTTGTGGATGATTTCCACTTCTCAGAGGGCTTTGGGGTGGGGTGGGGTGAGGCTGTCTCAGGAGAAGGCGTTAAAGAGGCTGTTTTATTGTAGGAACTTCTTCAGCGAGCCCCCCGAAATGAGGCTGCTCCTTGTGCAGTTCCACTTTGATGAGCCACAGAGCAGCAAACGGCTCCTGGCCTGTGCCAAGTAAGAAGCCCTGCCCCTTCCTCTTCCTCATTCTTCCTCAGTCCTTTGTCCTTTGTCATCCCTCATCCTTCATTCCCCTTTTCTCTTCTCCTTCATTGTCCTTTCTCCTCCTTCCTCCTTCTTTCCTCCCTCCTTTCTGCCTTCCTCCCTCCTTCCTTCTCCTTTCTCCTCTTTCCCCCTTCTCCCTCTCTCCTTCCTTCCTCCCTCCTGTCCTTTCTCCCTTCTTCCTCTTCCTACTTCCTCCTCCTTCCTCTTCCAATGAACCAGCTCTGACCTTCTGGTGGTGCTTGCAGGTACTGCATCATGGATGAGCGAAGGATGTCGGCCAGCCCCCACCTGTTGCACGTCGTGCTGATCACTAAGGTCCCGCGGGTCCTGGGAGGGTGCAGCTACCTGGCTTTTGACAGCGGTGAGGTTGCACTCACTCCTTGGGGTCAGGAAAAGGGTGGGAGTGGAAGATGAAGACGTGTGGAGAAGATGGGTGAAGTGGTGGATCTTCCATTTCTTGCTATCTTCCTGCCCTGGTTGACTGGTAAATCTGAGCAGACAAGCTCATGGGTTTTCCAGAAGGCTGGTGCACCAAAAGAGAGCGGGTGGACTGATCCATCCTCTCGCCTCTCCAGGTGAGTGGAAGTCCATCCACTTGGATGACCTGATGCCCCCAGAGAACTTTAAGGCCAATCTTGGCCAGCTCTCAGAAATGACCGTTGCTGAGGTTTTCACAAGCAGCTCCCAGCATGTCCCAACAGGTAAGAAGTCTCTCATCAGAAACCCATCGTCTCCTCTCTGCTGCCCCTTCCTGAAACCCACTGCCCCACTCTCTGATGTCCCACCTGTGGATAAAAGCGCACCTGGATCGAGCAGGTCCCAAGCCATGGGACCCAGGAGCACTTGCTGCTTCTGAGGTCATCAAGGCAATGCAGCCTTTGCCTCCTGATGGGTCAACAGTGATGGTGGAGCATTGGTTAATGATGGCAAACTGGCGGTGCCGCTGGAGGCCCCCTCACGGAGTCCACATGTGCTTGTTGACCTCCCTTCTATGACGAGATGGTTGGGCAAACAGGGAAGAAGTAGCTTG
This sequence comes from Bucorvus abyssinicus, assembly GCA_009769605.1. NCBI lineage: Eukaryota > Metazoa > Chordata > Aves > Bucerotiformes > Bucorvidae > Bucorvus > Bucorvus abyssinicus. Next base: position 355,072 of record WNMG01000077.1, read on the forward strand.
ATCCATCATTACAAGCCAACTCTGGGTGGCTCCTTGAATCCATGTTCATGCTTAGAGGTGTGCAGCCAGTTGCTCCCCCAGCCTGAGGGACTTGTGTCATCAAGAGGCTGATACCAAGCTGCTGGGTGGCTTTCACCCCAGCGCTGCTTTATTTCGCCCTGTTGACTATCACCTGCTGTGGGTGGAAGTATTTCATGTTGGTGTTTTGAGTCGTGCGGTTGATTGTGATTTCAGGTTCTCCAAAGGATTCTGCTGCCCTGGGAAGCTTCATCGAGTCGGGTCTTTACCCAGAGGAAAATGTATGATTTTTTTCCTATTTCCTCCTCATTTTCAGTGGCTGTTTCCTCATTTGGGGATCAACAGCCATTTGGGGATCTGCTTTTGAAGGTCCTTCCTTGGGCTAGTACCTTGTGGCAGGACAGAATAGCTGCAGGTCTTGCTGGGTGCCGTTGGGAGGTTGAAGTAGGGCGGTGGTCTCCCAGCTCCGCTGTAAGCAACCGGCCCAACACCAGGAGCCCTTTGTCTCCATCAACAAAGCTGTGTCCTTTACCAGGGCCATCAGCAGCCCTCCACACACCAGGACGGACTTCACTAGGGTTTGTTGGGATGGGTACAGGCCTTGAAGTCCACTGTGCTAAGTTCTGGAGAAGATGATGTCCCAGGACGAGCGTCCCCAGGCAAATGAGAGCAAAATAGTGTCCAGCAACCACCTGACCTCCAGTCTTTTCCAGCCACAGTTCCTCAATGTGGACACACTGATCAAAGGGAGCATCCAGAAGGCCGTGATCCAGCTGGAGGACAAGAAGGGCAACAGCCAGCGTCCCACAGAGCGAATCAAGATCCTTCACAACCTGCTTTTCCATGCTGAGATCTGTGGTACATGTGAGTAGAGAGAACTAGAAGTGGCTCCTTCTTGCAAGCAGCCAGGTTCAGAGGCAGTTCTGGTGTCTCCCAAAGCCATCGTGGGTGGAGGACACCCAAGAGACAGAGGGCGAGGTTCCCTGGGGCCTCGTCCGCCTCCCTGCACAGTCCCTCCTGTGCGTGATCGGTATCTGTACTAAACCACAGCTCTTTGGGGTAGATGATCCCAGATGGTGTCACTTGCCCGTGGAAGTTGATTTCTCCATATCATTGATAAAAAGATACTGGATGGGGTGATTTTTGTGTCGAAAACTGTGGCAACCAAAACCCCTCGCAGGTTTTTGATGGCGTCTCCTGCTTGGAGGTGGGCACCAGGAGGGTTTTAACCGGTGCTGTTTTGCCATTAGTTTCCAGGCGCTTTATGACCGCCCTGAAGAAGAGAATTTGTTCCCTCCTCCACGAACGAGAGAAACTGATCCAAGAGCCGAGGGGATGGATTTTCCGCAGGGCGCTGTCTACCAAATTAATCCTGGAGGACACCTCGTTCAGGTAGCGCTGACCATGGGCAACCTTCCTCATGTCAAGTCATTTTGTCCCCAAAACTCTGTGTGAAGGATGAGACACCGATGCTTAAAGACCAAGATGTGACAATCAAGAGGTGTTTCAACATGTGGTTTATTTTACAAGGTCGGGGCTTGCCGAAAGGTCATAGTCTCAAAAGCAAAGAAAATGACTTAAGAGCACTTGATCTTGAGGAAGCTTCTTTTGGAAGGGCTTTTCTGGAAGCAAATAACATTGGTTGACCGTGAGATAGATGGAGGTGGTTCATGTCATTGAATCATCGAATCTCAGAGTGGTTTGGTTTGGAAGGGGCCTTAAAGGCCATCTAGTCCAACCCCCTGCCATGGGCAGGGACACCTTCCACTAGAGCAGGTTGCTCAGAGCCCCATCCAAACTGGCCTCAAACGCTTCCAGGAATGGGGCATCCACAGCCTCTTGGGGCATCCTGGTCCAGTGTCTCACCGTGTCACGCCTGGACACCCACATCTGGCGTCTTCAGAAGTGGTTGGGGTTGTTTTGGTTGACTTGTGGGTCTTCAAGGCCGATGCTGTCCCTTGGGTGGAGGAGGGTTTGTTTCCTGGTGTGAAGTCGTGTCGTCTCCTTTCACAGGCAAGCACTCTGGATGCACCTGGAAGACCTCGTGGCCAATGTCTTTGCCCAAATTCTCGCCGTGGTGGATGCCAACAACAACCTGAATCACATCTCTGGAGGTTCTCCGCTCGCAGAACTGTGGCTCCAGATGTTCCAAGAAGCAACATTCCTAAGAATTAAATACACCAGCAAGTAAGAGACGGGGTGTAAACAGGCAGCAGGGTGGTTTTCCTGAGGAGAGTAACCACTGGTGTTTGCAGTGAACCAGCAGCTCCTGCTTCAGGGGCAGATGTTTGCAGCCCAGCCATGGGAGGTCTTGGGTGTCAAGCCGCTGGCACCAAAACATCCCCGTTGTTTTAGGATGTTGGCAAAATTGGTTCCTTCCCAGGTCTTGCCCAGTTTTCCCTGACTTTTCTCTTTTAAAGAGAACAGACACCATCCAGAGATGGGCCACCTCGGGGCTGCTGCACAATTTAATGCTTCTTTCTTTTGAATTCAAGGGTGGAAGAAGCTAAGTTTTCCGTGTTATCAATGAGCGAAGACCCCAACGTCTCCCTCTCCTGCCAGTTCCCGTTCAGTTGGGTTTTGAAAGCCTACCTGGACGACGTATGGGAGAAGGTCTACCGCATGAAAGGTAACATCAGCCATTCCAGGGAGAGCTTTAACCCAGCAAAGCTGCCCCAAATCCACGTCCTTAGTAGGAGGAACCATGGGGATTGTGTTCCTCGCTCAGATGACCCACGACTGTGTTGTGCGTCTCTTCTGTATTGTATCTCCTCTTCCAGTGGAGGCATTGTACCTCCTCACCCGTGGCCTCGCACTCAGCCACGCATCTGCCTCAGCGTTTACGGGGAGCTCCCATTTTCAGCTAAGAGGCCGTAACTCTCTTCCCTGTCCCTTCTAGATCAGCCTGAGAAGCCAACGGAGGAAGTGGCCAGATTCTACGAAACCTTCAACAAGAGCGACTTGATGCCAGATGGCAGCAATCCAGACGTGCTGCGCTGTTACGCCAATGACTTCCTCAGGATGGTTTTTCCCGGACAAGATCCCACCATCTACAAGGTGAGTGGGTTTGGGTAGAGAACTGCCTCCATCAGGTGTTGGCCCTTGTCCTACCCTTCCTGACCACATCTGTTTTGAGAAGCCCTCCCATGTGCTGCTCTGTGGTTACTCCTCAACTGTTACGAACATTCAGCCTTGATTCCACCTCGAGAACTATTATTGATGAGGAAACGTCCCGTGGGACACAACAGCAACGCTGAGCGTCCCACCTCAGTCCCTTAGCTGTTTGCTTTGAGCAGAGTTGACGCCTTTTGTTTCACCCGCAGCTCCTCTCCAAAGCTTTCCTGGCCAGCGCAGAGCAGCTCTGCTTCTCCGTGGGCAGGGGGCAGATGGGCTTCTCCCCAGTTTGGCTTCACATGGAATATTTCTACCTCCGAGACGATTATCAGCTCTTTGTTGACATAGTGAAAAGCAACAGCTCTGTCATCAGCGAGCTGCAGACCATGTACGAGAAGAACCCTCCAGAAATGGTGAGCAAAGAGCTGGGTTTGCCCTCTGACCCGTCTCCTGCGGCTTTTGAGCGTGATGGTCTTCACAACTTCCACCGTTTAATTACAGACTGTGTAATTAGTGAGACATCCTTGTGTCACTCTGGGGATCACATTGAAGTCCCCTTAGACACTTTGACCCTAGAGGTGGGTGAGATTTGTGGCATCGTGCTTCAGTGGCGAGCTCCAGCCCCTTCGCTCGCCGTGTCAGCGTGGAGATGTCCGTGTCCCTCCTGAGATGCTTATTGCTTAGAGCAGCCAGCTCAGGTCTTTAGAGAGCTCCCCATGCTGACTTAAAGATCCTTCATTCTCCAAGGTGCAGTAAGGCTCGTTAAAACCCTTCCTGGTTTACAGATGCCAGAACTTCACCCCTGAAAGTCCATTTGTTTCTAACTTAGCCCCGTCAACCACTCCAAAAGCTAAACCAGCTTCTAGTCATAGAATCATAGAATCATCAAATCATCTGATTGGAAGAGACCTTTAAGATCATTGAGTCCAACCTTTCACCCTGCACTGCAAGGGTCCCTAAACCATGTCCCTCAGCGTCACATCCACACGACTTTTAAACACCTCCAGGGATGGGGACTCCACCACCTCCCTGGGCAGCCTGTTCCAATGCTTAATGACCCTCTGCGTAAAGAAATTTTTCCTGATATCTAACCTAAATTTCCCATTTCATCCATAATATGGGAGAAGAGACCGACCCCCACCTCCCTACTACCTCCTTTCAGGTAGTTGTAGAGAGCGATAAGGTCTCCCCTCAGCCTCCTCTTCTCCAGACTAAACATTCCCAGTTCCCTCAGCCACTCCTCATAAGACAAGTTCTCTAAACCCTTCACTAGTTTCGTTGCCCTTCTCTGAACCCGCTCCAGCACCTCAACGTCCTTCTTGAAGTGAGGGGCCCAAAACTGGACAACAGTACTCAAGGTGTGGCCTCACCAGTGCCGAGTACAGGGGAACAATCACTTCCCTCCTCCTGCTGGCCACACCATTTCTGATACAAGCCAGGATGCCATTAGCTTTCTTGGCTGCTTGGGCACACTGCTGGCTCACGTTCAATGGGCAGTCGACCAGCACCCCCAGGTCCTTTTCTGCTGGGCAGTTTCCAGCCACTCTTCCCGAAGCCTGTAACGCTGCAGGGGGTTGTTGTGGCCCAAGTGCAGGACCCGGCACTTGGTCTTGTTGAATTTCGTACAATTGGCCTCAGCCCATCGATCCAGCCTGTCCAGATCCCTCTGTAGAGCCTCCCGACCCTCAGGCAAATCAACACTTCCTCCCAACTTAGTGTCATCTGCGAACTTGCTGAGGGTGCACTCAATCCCCTCATCCAGATCATTGATAAAGATGTTGAAGAGGACAGGCCCCAATACTGAGCCCCGAGGAACACCACTAGTGACCGGCCGCCAGCTGGATTTAGCTCCATTCACCACCACTCTCTGGGCCTGGCCATTCAGTCAGTTTTGGATCCAGTGAAATGTACACCCGTCCAGGCCATGGGCAGCCAGTTTCTGCAGAAGAATGTTGTGTGAAACGGTGTCAAAGGCCTTGCTAAAATCCAGGTAAACAACATCCACAGCTCTTCCCTCATCTACTAAACAGGTCACTTTGTTGTAGAAGAAGATCAGGTTGGTTAAACAGGACCTTCCCTTCATAAATCCATGTGGATTGGGCCTCATCACCTGACTATCCTGTGCAGGCCACATGATGACACTCAGGATGATCTGCTCCATGAGTTTCCCTGGCACTGAGGTCAGACTGACAGGCCTGTAGTTCCCTGGGTCCTTCTTCCGGCCTTTCTTGTAGATCGGCGTCACATTTGCCAATCTCCAGTCAGCTGGTACCTCCCCTGTTAGCCAAGATTGTTGGTAAATGATAGAAAGTGGCTTGGCCACTGGCTGTGGCCAGCTCCCTCAGAACTCTTGGGTGGATCTCATCCGGCCCCATAGACTTCTGCACATTTAAGGTATGTAGCAGTTCACTTACCGTTTCCTCTTGGATGGAACCTTGATAATGCTCTCCATCTCCACCGTCTGGTACTAGAGGCCATGCACCCAGTGAGTTGGTCTGACCACTAAAGACTGAGGCACAGAAGACATTCAGCGCCTCAGCCTTCTCTTCATCTGTAGTCACTATTTCTCCCATTGCATTTAGCAAGGGATGGAGAGTCTCCTTAACCCTCCTTTTGCTGTTAAGGTATTTATAGAAACTTTTTAATTGTCTTTTATGTTAGCGGCCAGATTAAGCTCTAGCTGGGCTTTCGCCTTTCTAATCTTCTCCCTGCGTAATCTCACAGAGTCCTTGTAGTTTTCGTGAGTGACTTGCCCTTTCTTCCATAGGCCATAGACTTTCTTTTTCTCCTTGAGCTCTAGCCAGAGCTCTCTCTTCAGCCAGGCTGGTCTTCTGCCCTTCCCGCTCGCCTTGCGGCTCACCGGGATAGCCTGCTCCTGGGCTTTGAAGATTTCCTTCTTGAGAATTGTCCCGCCTTCCTGGAACCCTTTGCCCTCCAGGACCGCCTCCCAAGGGACTCTGCCAACCAGGCTCCTAAAAAGGTTAAAGTCTGCCCTCCGACAGTCCAAGGCAGCAGTTCTGCTGACCCCCCTTCCTACTGCTCCTAGAACTGAAAATTCTATTATCTCATGGTCACTGTGTCCAAGAGAGCCTCCAACCTTCACATCATCCACAAGTCCTTCTCTATTGGCGAACAACAGATCCAGCAGCGAGTCTTCCGTGGTTGGTTCCCTCACCAGCTGTGTAAGGAAGTTGTCTTGCACACACTCTAGGAACCTCCCGGACTGTTTCCTCACTGCTGTATTGAATTTCCAGCAGATATCTGGTAGATTGAAGTCACCCACAAGAACAAGTGGCTGTGATCTTGAGACTTCTCCTGATTGTTTGTAGAATATTTTGTCTACATCTTCTTCCTGGGTGGGTGGCCTATAGCAGACTCCCACTGTGACATCTGCCTTGTTGGTCTTCCCCCTAATTTTGATCCATAAGCACTCTACCCTTTCATCACCGTTGTTAATCTCCAGACAACCAAAACCCTCCCTAACATACAGAGCCATTCCCGCGCCTCTCCTGCCTGGCCTATCTCTCCTGAAGAGCTTGTAGCTATCTAGTGCAGCACTCCAGTTGTACGTATCATCCCACCAGGTCTCCGTGATGGCAACTATATCATAGTTTTCCTTACGCACAACGGCTTCTAGCTCTTCCTGTTTGCTGCCCATGCTGCATTGGTGTAGAAGCACTTCAGCTGGGCTAGTGATCCTGTCGCCTTTTCTTTGGGGGGAGAAGGCCTAACTCCCACCTGACCTTTCCCAGGTGATGCCTTGACTCCTGGCACACCAATGACCATTGTGGCTATCCTATCACCAAACACATTGCCCTCAATCCCCGCTGGTGCAGCATACTCAAGTAGCTCGCTGGAATGCTGTCCGATTAGCACTGGTGTGCAGCTCTTAGGTTTAGTCCCAGCAAGCCAGAGTCTATCCCTTTCCCCCCTCAAATCCAGTTTAAAGCCCTGTCAATGAGCCCAGACAACTCCTGTGCAAGGATCCTCCTCCCCTTTTGAGATAGGTGTACCCCGTCAGATGCCAGTAAACCTGGTGTGGTATAAATCAGCCCATAATCAAAGAACCCAAAGTCTGGCTGGTGACACCAGGCTTGGAGCTAGGTATTGACCTGGTGGGTCTGTCTGTTTCTTTCCTCCTCAGTTCCTGCCACTAAGGGGATTGAGGAGAACACCACTTGCGCTCCTGATCCCTTGGCCAGTCGCCCAAGGGCCCTGAAATCTTTTTTGATTCTTCTCAGGCTTCTTGCGTATAGAATTTCGTCACTGCCTAGCTGAAATGTTAATAGCGGGTAATAATCTGTATGTTGTATGAGAGCGGGAAGCTTCCTCACCACATCTCTAACTTGGACTCCAGGCAGGCAGCAGACTTCCCTGTGCAGTGGGTCAGGTCTGCATATTGGGCCTTCTGTTCCCTTCAGAAGAGAGTCACCTATGACAACGACCCGTCTCTTTTTCTTTGTGGAAGAGGTTTTCAAGTTAGGCTTGTTTTGACTAATCCTCATCAATGTTTCCACTCTTGATGAGTCTTTTTTCTTGTAATTAGTTGACTCAACTTGCAGGGCCTCAAATCTATTACTTAAGGGCACCTGGGAAGGTGGGGCCCTTGCTGAGGCAGCACGCCTGCTACATCGGGCAGGAACTTGTTGCCATTGCCCCCTGTCATTCTGGTCGTGATGGTCGCTCCGGTGAAGGTGAGACAGGGAGCCTTCAATATCTTGTGATTCAGTGGTTAGCTGGGTCTGTCCCAGTGAAGGCAGGATGCTATCCCAGTAATCGATCTCCCTCTCACACTCCCTGATGCCCCTCAGTCTGTCCACTTCCTCTCGAATCATGGAGTGGTTTGGGTGGGAAGGCACCTTGCAAGGTCATCCAATCCAACACCCCTGCAGTGAGCAGGGACATCTGCAACTAGAGCAGGTTGCTTAGAGCCCCAAGGTCCAACCTCACCTGGAATGTTCCCAGGGATGGGGGCTTCTGCCACCTCTCTGGGCAACCTGGGCCAGTGGCTGACCACCCTCAGTGTGAAAAATTTCTTCCTTCTCTCTAGTCTGAATCTGCCTCTTTTAGTTTTAAGCCATCACCCCTTGTCCCGTCACAGCAGGCTCTGACATGTCCCTTCCCTCTGCGCGACCCACCAGCAAGGTCAGATCTTTACCTGGACTTTTTTTCTCTCTTTGCAAATGTCATTTCAGTTTGTCACTCTTGATGCCTTGAACATCCTCCTGGAGAAAGTGCAGCCCACCGAGAAGGGGCTCTTGCCCTTTGACGCCTGCATCGCATGGCTCAAAAGAGTCAAGTCCATCGAGCCCTGGGTGGAGTGGATCAGTCGGGACAACTACCAGCTTCAGTTGTACCAGAAGAAGAAGGAACTCCTGGACACCATCTTGTAAGTTCAGTCACTCTCTGTTGACAGTAGCGCAAGCAAGCGTCTTGACGTCTGAAGGTCAGGTGAACCGAAGCCACCCTCCCCTTGGGGAGCCAGAGTCACAAGTCCTCCAACTGTCCACCCCGTCCTCATTATCACAGACAGGGTGGCAAAGTGGTGGATGTTTCACCGTGATCAATTTGCTTAGTTCTGGTGGAATTTGCATGCTTGATGGTGCCAAAATGCTTTCTGGAGTGGGACAAGGAGGTCTCTCCAGAGACAACGCCCAGAAAAGGGCTGACGGTTTTGGTTTGGCCCACGGTTGGTTGGAACAAGCAGTGTAGACAGGACCGTGCTATCTTTCTCCCTCTACTGCTGGCTCAGAAGGTCCTGGGTCATAGAATCAGGGAATGTTTGGGGTTGGAAGGGACCTTTAAAGGTCATTAGTCCTCACGTGAACACATGCTACCTGGGATGAGTCACAGAAACACCAGTGGGACGGGACCTCAGCAGCTCGGGAGGTCCAACCCTGGGAGTGTGTGTTTTACAGACACCGCTGGACCTGCACCAACATCGTCTACATGTTGATTGACAACCTGCTGCACAACGAGACACAAATAGAGGAGAAGCTCCTGAGGCTGGTGGTGAAGCAGTTCATCTTCCTCTGGAACGTAGGTGTTTCCTGGGGCGGCTCATGGCTGTGGAGCTTGGGAGGGCTCTTCTCTTCCAGGAGACCTCTGGCCCCAGCTCTAGGGCAATGGGAAACGGCTGCAAACACCATCCCAGAGACAAACGCTCTTTGGATTCACAATCCCAACTGAGTATGCGGAATCAAGGAAGGCTTCCATGAGGGTTGAAAGGGTTGATCCAGGTTGCTTTACCCTCAGAGGTCAATGCAGAGACATCTGGACGTCGAACTGCTGGATTCTGCTGTCCCCACAGCAGAGACGTCCTGTAACATTTGTCATCCAGGTACCAGAGAGATGTTTCTGCTGAACTTGCACCCTGTGTTTGTCTTTTGCAGCGCCTCTATGCAGCCCCAGGATTTGAGCCGGAGAAGACTTTTGATTTGGTGACAAAAGTGCTGAAGAAATGCAACGAGAATGCCGACATTGTGTACCTGGTGTAAGTCTGAGCTGAAGAAAAAGTTGACTTTGGGGGCCTTCTTTGTTGGCGCAGTGTTTGTAAAGGGGGGAGGAAATACATCAACACTAGGGCTGAACCCCTTCGTGCCAAAGCGAGGCCACACTGCTGAAGCCAAGGGGTGGGAGCCTGTCTCAGAGGTGATGGGTCATTTCTAGAGGAACTTCTCTTAGGTGTGGTGCCGGAGAAACCAGCTCCCCTGAGCACCCAGGCTCTCCATCTCCTTCACCCAGCTATCCTCACCATGGGCCGTTGCCTCTCCAAGATGGGATGGTCCTCAGGCAGCTTAGAAGTTGCTGGTTCTTGAAGTGGTTGTGGGTTGCTCTGGTTGTCTCCTCACCAGTGAGGCTGGGCAAAAACACCCATCCATCTTCATCCCCACCCCAGGGCATATGTTAGGCAGGAGCCCACTCGCGCTTCTCCTCAAGTCTGGCAGCGGCGCTGAGCTGGGTCTTCTTTTGGTGGTGTCTCTCAGGAAGGGTGTGAAGGAATGCAAGAGCTGCCTGCAGGAGATCACTGACCCAGCGCAGCTGCCCTGCAGCCACATCTTCTGCACTCAGTGCATCCTGGAGTGGATGAACAAGCAGTGTAAGATCTGCAAGGAGGAATTCCCAGAGAATTACACACCCATGGCTTCGGAGGCCACGAGGTATCTGGGCATGGGCACCAACCTGCCTGTCTCAAGCGTCTTTGTGTTGAATATTGGGATAGAATCATAGAATGGTTGGGAAGAGACCTTAAAAACCATCTAGTTCCAACCCCCCGCCATGGGCAGGGACCTCTTCCACTAGACCGGGTTGCTGAGAGCCCCATCCAACCTGGCTTTGAACACTTCCAGGGATGGGGCATCCACAGCCTCTCTGGGCAACTTGTTCTAGTGTTGCACCACCCTCCTGGTGAGGAATTTCTTGCCAATATCTCATCTAAATCTCCCCTCTTCCAGTTTAAAGCCATTACCCTCGTCCTATCACCACACTCCCTGTTAAAGGTCCCTCCCCATCTTTCGTGACTGACTGGCCACACTAAGGTCTCCCCAGAGCCTTCTCTTCTCCAGGCTGAACAATCCCAGCTCTCTCAACCTGTCCTCATAGGGGAGGTGCTCCAGCCTCCTGATCATCTTTGTGGCTTCCTCTGGCCCTGCTCCAACAGGTCCACGTCTTTCTTATGCTGGGGGCCCTGGAGGGACCCCCCCAGGCAGGGCCTCATAAAAGATGCTGGTGTCTGAGGAAACAGCCATCTCGTCTCCCTGGTTTGGGTCCCGGGCTCTGCAGAGGGACCTTGTTTCTTTCCTTGGTGAAGGTTGATCATAAGTCTTGGTTTTCTTCTTCCCTCCAGGGAAGCTGTGGCCTGTCACAACAAATTCAGGAGGAAATGCAACTCCTTCTTCATTGAGTTCCTCACCAAGTACTTTTTGGGAGAGCGAGAGGCACCGTCTGCTGAAATCATTCAGCGACTGATACAATTTGTGGCCTGCAGACCCAGCCCTGGGCATCCAGTGGGGAAAAGGGGTAAAAGAGCTTGATCCCACCCCACCCAGGTCAGACCTCGTGCTCTTGGAGGTCGAATAACGGGTGTTGTCCTTCTCTCCTAGTGTACAAGCCGAAGAGAGCGTTGTCGCCCTTCGAAGAGTGCATGGACACCAGTCCCACCGTCCAGTCCTCCCTCCTAAAGCTGCTGCTGCGCTGCGGGTCAGCCCCGAAGTACCTCTCAAACCCTGTTGCTGAACCCCCTTGGCAACGTGGGTGCTGATGCTCTGTGTCCTCTGCTGCCCCAGGTTCAACAACATCAAGGTTCACTTGGAAGAATACCTATCCCAGATGGAGGAGAAGATAAAGTCCAGCCAAAGCAACATGGACCACTTCTACTTCATGATGGTGCACTGTCTGGAGGTGAGGGCCCACTGGGATGCACTGGGAACCCCAACAAACTCCATCACTTGGAGCCACCACCCCAGCTAAAACCCATGAAGCAGCTTAATTACCACCGTCCACACCGTCCTGTGGATGGGGGACCAAAGGAGGAGAAGGCACAAGGAAGGAGGAGGAGCTGCTCAGTTACTACCTTCCTTTGGGCTCTTAAAGCTTGTCTCTCCCTCCCGAGCAGGATTTCATGTATCCTTCCTCAGAAGAAGACGTCAGCCAGCTCGCTGAGACCTGCCTCTCCACCGCGGACCTCTCTGCTCTCTGCCAGCCCGATGTCTCGAGAATTAACACCCTCCAGTTCATCGCCCAGCTCCGGCTCTCCATCAGCCATGTGGCCACCGTGCTCGGCAGACAGATGCTTTCCGGTGAGTTCTGTTGCTTCGCGTCGCCCAAGAACTGCCCACATTTCGAACGAGCCCCCAGAAAGGTCTAACCTTGGAGGTCCTCCCTGGAAAAATGACTCATGTTATGACTATTGAAGTTGTTTTGGACAAACTTTCCAGCTCTTTGGTCCCTGGACTAAAGTTCTCCAAGTTGAGGCAAAGGGAGCGGGGAACTGGAGGTCGCTTAAAGAATCACAGTCAAAGTTATGAGGAAAAAAGTGGTTTTAATATGAATTTGTAAAAAGTCAACTTTGTTAACAGAGTTCAATGGGCAGGTTCACTTGGTCCCTTACGGTGTGGACGAAACATCCAAAGGTTGGAATTCACTCTCGAGATCTCCCTGACAGGAGGTTGGAGCGAGGCGAGGGTCAGTCTCTTCCTGAGAACAAGCGACAGGACAAGAGGAAATGGCCTCCAGTAGTTCCAGGGGAGGTTGAGGTTGGCCCGAGGAACCATTTCTTCCCCGCTGGGGTTGTCCAGGCCTGGCCCAGGCTGCCCAGGGCAGTGGTGGAGTCCCCATCCCTGGAGGAGTTTCACAGACGTGTTGAGGTGGTGCTGAAGGACAGGTGGGGGAACGGTTGGACTCGAGGAGCTTAACGGTCTTTTCCAACCCAAACGATTCTGAGATTTGGTGACTTGATGGGATCAGAAGAAATGATTTATATGGAGACAGGGGAGATCGAGTCCGGATCAGGTGAGTCTAGTGTAACTCTGGGATGACAGCAATTTGAGGTTCGTTAACGCGATCGTAACAAATCACAATATTAGGTGATGTGATTTTCTTCTCACAATTAGTCATTAACCAACGATTTGCTTTAATCGAACACAGCGATTGAGTTAAAGACTCAGCGAGGTCCCTAAATTAAAGTGCACACGCACAGATACAGAGTTGAAGATGTTTCTTTCTCTGCAGATTACAGTGAATTTTGGTGCCAACGATCTTTGAATGTTGCGAGAGCGAATTCCAGTGAATCCGTCGCCATATTCACCGTTATTCGCTATATTTGCTGTCACAGCGAGTTACTCGCTGTAATTCCTTCGCTGGCGTCAATCTGACGTCACAAAATGCGGGGTCGCAGCCCACCGTGATCTCAGAGAGCTCCGAGGGCCTCCCTTTAGGGTCGATATTTACAGGGTCACAAGGTGATTGGCTTCAGTCTGTGGCCACCATCTTGTCAGGTGGTCTTGGCACCCTTCGGAGTGGGCTTGTGATCTGGGCAGGAGGAATTTTTGGGTATGTTTCACAGGCGATCAGGAGCTCCAGGCATGGTCAGGGAGTGCCCAATCGTCCCGAGTGGCTGTATTTGCACCAGAACAAGAAGGTACCAGATTGTCCCCACTCCCAGCCTCGACAGACAAGGTCAGAAAGTGCCAGGTGATCCCAGCCCACTTGCGATTGAAACAGCATTGGGCCCACAGCCCTTGTAACCTCAGCAAGAACAACATTGGCTGGTGTTGACCCCATGATGCGTCCCAGGGCAGGAGGCGGTCTGCACCACCACACAAGTATCTCCCTACGTATTAAGGGACCCTCTGTGCCTTGACCTGAAGCCATGGCTGAACCTGTGGGGAGAAGATCCTACTGCAGCCTGAACAGCTCTTGGTGAGGGACATTTGTGACGTGCCACCACTGGGGGCTATAACGAGAAACCTCCTTTCCTGCTGCAGATCGCAACGCGCCCGCTGCTGAGAGGGATGAGAAGGAGCAAGACCTGGTGACCGCAATGAAGCAGCTGGTTGCGACGGCTCCAACCCCGTGGCCTCAGGTGTTCCTCATCCGAAATCTGTGTGACGTCTATGGGCTCACCTCCATGTGGAAGATCCTCCAGGTGGAGAAGTGGATTTTACCCCGAGGGGTAGAAATTTCTCAGGTGGGTTGTTTCTTGAGAACCTCGTTCTACAGGAGAGCCGAGAGGGGTGGGATTCGCCAAGCTCGAGCCCTATAGCATTGACTCATGGGGCTCCCTTCCAGTTAAGGAGAGCAACAGGCCCTGTTAGGGTGCAGCCAACCTCCTCTCTGTGTCCTTCCCCTTGCTTCTTAGGCTTAACAACATGCATCTGTGGTTTTCAGGACAGAAGCTCATGGTCAAATAAAACACTGATGTTCTCGGTGCTGGACAAAGCACAAAACCAGCTAAAAAGCAAAGATGCCACCAAAACCCAGAGCTTGACTGTGAGTATCCATCTGTCTCTAACGGGATTTTCCATGGGTTTTGGTCTGGAACCATTGGTTGGTCTGGAACCATTGGTTGGTCTGGAACCGTTGGTTGGTCTGGAACCGTTGGTTGTCCTGGAACCATTGGTGGTCTGGAACTGTTGGTTGTTCTGGAAACCTCCTGGAAAGAGGTTTCCATCTGTGCTGATGGAGAGCCATGGTAGCTCCCTGCTGCCAGGGGACACAAAAGGGACTTTGCGTGGACACTGAAGCTCAATGGTGAAGCCAGAACACTCCTCATATTGGGGTGCCACGCTGGTTGCCACCGCGCACATTGTGTTCAACTTCTGCAGTCTGTCATGGGACAAATGGAGAACATCCTCCGGTTGCCACCTGCTGCAGATGAGCTGCTGGAATTCAAACTGAAGAAGATCATGGATGTTTTGGGAGACAGGGAAGACCCAGGTCTGTTGGAGGTGGTCTTCCACACTGCTCTCACTCTGGCCTTGTTCCCGAGCCACATCACTCACCTCCTCAAGAACATCTGCTTCAAGCCTGACGTCGTGAAGGTGAGTCACAAGGCCGAGGTGCACAGCTCTCTCCGCCCCAGTGACCAGGCGTGACGTGGCCTTTGTTTTGGTCACCTTGTGGCTTTGTAGATCATTGTTCCTCTTCCTTCTCATTACTGGTGCTGAGAAGTGACTGCGACCATCCATCCTGGTCTATTTCAAATGTGAATGAGGTGGATGGTCTACAGGAGGGGTCCACCTCTCTACCCTCTCAACGGGAGCTGGGGGCCTGGCACGGCTTTTTTGGGGTAGATTAGGTAGTTTGAAGCCCAGTCTGAGTGCCCTCCTTCTGCCAAAGGTCTTCCATCACTCAGGTGATGGTGGAGATGCTCATTCCTGAGCTGGGCTTCCCCTCAGGTCTGTGCGTGCATGAGTTGTTCCTGGTGTTTGAGGGCTGCAGGAAGCAACCAGGACATCGTGCTGCTTTTCTGGGAAGTCAAGTCAACAGCCCCCTCTGGATCCTTTCCCTTCCCATTGGGGCCATGTTTGGCCCATGGTGAATTCAGTTCGAGAATCAAAACTCATAAATAAGTGGGACTCTTGGGGACTTTGCTCATGCTTGGCCACTCCAACCTCACGTCTCCCTGTCTGATGGACCTTGCTCCCTCGCTTGGTCCCCATTCCGTCACCAGAAGCTTCTCCCTGTTGATAGTGGCCATGCAGGAGGACCCTTCCTCCAGAACCGTTCCTCAGATAGGTGGGAAGCAAGCTTGGAAGATGGTTACCCACCATGCCTCATTTTCCACCACGTTTCCTTTCCAAGGGGTCCTACCTTCCCACCATGCCCGGAGACCTGCTTTTTGATGAGAAGAACTGGAAAATTGGTGCGACGGATAAGATTTGGAGTAAGTGGTGGGGGAATCTCACTGCTCCTGCACATGGAGGGGACCCATGCTCAAGATCGGCCAGAGGACAGAGGGAAGGGCTTAAAGACTCCTGAAGGCCATTCCTGTCCTTCGGTTGAGTTCTTCACCATCTCCACCTGGGTTGAGCAACTTTGGGTCCCTTTTCATCAAGCTCTGGGAGAGGCACGTGGTGGGGCTGGACACCAGGAGGTGGGAGCCAGGCCTGTCACCCTTGTGGTGAGCTTCTGGCCATGTTCCCATCATGGAGGTTGCTGTGGGAGATGACTGACTAACCATGTCCTGTTTCACATGCAGCTTGTCAGTGTGGCTCATACTGGATTGTCACCAACGTAAGTGTCTCTTTCTGGCTGGTGGTCTTCACAGCTCTGTCTTGTCACGCTTCTCACTGCATCTCTGTCATCTCCATGGGAAAAAGCCAGGCTTGGGATGAGCTACTCAGGTGTTTTTCTGGCCCCCAGAGATGCCCAACCCCTTTGCACCATCGTGAAACACATCTTGGCTGTTTGACCCAGCTGTTTTGACTGGGTGCTTCTCCAAGACAGTGGGGTTCTTCTCCAAGCCAGCTGGCTCTTCTCCAAGCCAGCTGGATTCTTCTCCCAGTGAGGCACTAGGCTAAATGGAGCTGGGATTTGTGTCTCCCTGTGGGAGGAATGGTGCAAAGCTGGTGCTTCCAGGTCTTGGTTGGTCTCGTCCCCAAACTGATGCCTGGACATGTCCTGCTTGCTGTAGGAAGTACCTGGTTGCTCTGGAGATGTTTGCATCTCCTCCTGCTTCTCATTAGCTGTTGCAATGACCCCATGTAGAAAGCCGGGTGGAGCACGTGGAAACCCCTTGGGTGCTCTCAGCTTTTGCTAGATGCCTTCAGTGCCCAGCTGGGCTTCCAACCTTCTTTCTCACTCCACCCTCTTGTGTCCATATGCAGTGTGGGCTTCCCATGGAAGTGAAGAAATGCAAGTGCGGCGCTGCTGTTGGGGGAACTAAACACAACCCTGAGTCAGGCTTCAAGCCTAAGGACACGTAAGTCAACCATCCTGGCTCCGCAGCCCCAGAGGGCTTCACCCATCTGCCGAATCCGCCCGCAGAGCCACGGGCACAGGCAACATGCGGTAGCTGGCCAAAGCAAAGGTCTCTGTGTCCCACGGTCGCACGGTGAGACCTAGCAAAAGATGGGGTGGGTAAATTGCTTTCTCTGAACACAGCACCAAGGATCAAACGGAGAAAGGGTACATCCTGGAGAGTCCTCTTTCACGGAGGAACGAGCTAGAGAGGTGCTTGTCACCTGCCTGCGTCGGTCTTGCGAGAGCTCTGCTCCACTCATCCCTCCTGCTGGGGATCCACGCTGACAAACAGGTGAGCAGCCACCATGCCACGAGGAGCGTTCAGCCGGGCTTGGGAGGAGACCTTGAGAGCCTAATGGAGGAACCTGCCCTGTCTTCCAGGCCATTCTAGACCTGATGAAAGAGAAACCGGAGGATGTGGAAGAGTTCTTCTGGGGCCACCTTCGGAAAGATGTGACGTGCCTGGCAGAAGCGCTCAGCAGGAACACGGAGGACGCCGTGTTGACTGTCCATCTGTTTCTCCTGCACCTTCACAACGTCAACTCAGCAGGTAGAGAGATGCTGGAAAGCTCTGGGAGGTCCCCAGAGGGCTTGTGGTGGTGGGGCTTTAACCGGGACCAGTGTCGCTGGTTTTCCCTTCCTGGGACAGTCTCCATTCCAGGAAACTGGTGAGAAGCTATGGAGGACCATGAGGGCCATGAGCTCATTCAAAGCACTCAGGCCAGACCAGCTTGAGAGCATGAGCAGATTGAGGGATGGTTTGCTCCAAGAAGGCATCTGTGTCATCTCTTCTGCTCTCAGTTCCTCTTATTTTGACATCATCCTACTTCTTGATGTCAAGAAACCCAACAGAGCTCTTGGCAGACCGCAGGTAAAAGCTCACGTATTCCTTTGTGTCTTCTACAGAGGAGAGTGGAGCCTTGAGCATCCTGCAGGAGATCAAGGACCGGGAAGAATGGGAGACCTCCTTCAAAGCCCTGGCTCAGCCCTTCTTCCAGGTATGCCTGTGCTTGCTGGTACCGCGTACCCAAAGCGTGGCTTTGCTGCTGGTTGCGTCCTTGTCCAGACACATCCATTGAGCTCAGGGTGTTCCCACATGGAAGGAAAGAGATTTGTCCCCTCTCTTTTGGAGCTGGGACCTCATCCTGGTGTGGTCTCCTGCTCCGCTCCTGCAGGGAGCTGCCTTCTTGGGTGCTTTTTGTATTCAGATCCTCCTGGGAAGCCAGTCGGGTTTCTTCCCTTGGAGAAGATCACCAGCAGGTTTCTCCCTGGGCACTTCTGTTCTTGTCCCTTTGGTGGCAAATTCTCACCATGCCCCCCCACTTCCCCAGAGCCTTCGTTGCTTTTCTTTGCCCTAAAGACCCCCTGAATCCCCCCAGGCTGCTTGGGTGGCTCCTAACGCCCCTTGGGTTCTTGCAGGAACTGGAGCAGAAGCTGAATTCTGTCAAGGAGCAGAGAATGAATGAAGGTCCCCATGGCTCCAGCCTCCTCCTGAAAATAGCTTATGGCCAGACGCCACCTTTCCAAGACCTGCCGGGTCAGGGGTTGATCAACCAGCCCTGCGTGTGGAGATTTGAGCAGAAGATGACCATCCAGACCGTGATGCATTTCCTGCAGCAGGAAGATGGAGGAGGCACGGGAAATCCATACCCTATTCTGCTGGAGCTCCTGTCCAAGGTTGGCTGTGAGAACATCCCCTCCTCACAAAGCACGTGCGATAGATTCAGCCCAGTTGGTGTCTGTGGGCGCTGGGGTAACTTTTTTCCCTCCCATGTTTCTTTGGAGCATGCAAGCAAGACAAGGTCCTTCTCCAGGCTACTCTGTGGAGCCAGGTGGGATCCCTGTCCCTCGAATCAGGCTGAATTTTTCTCTTCCAGCTCCAGAACATCCCACATGTCCGACACCTGCCCGACATTTTCCGTCTGCAGAATGCCCTGATCCACTTCTTCCAAAACATCCATGAAGGGGAAGAATGCACAGTCCAGCAGTTCCTGGACCAGCCTGGACTTTCAGGTGCAGTAGGGAATTCCACCATACTTGGGATGCATGCGTTAGACACCTTTCAGCACCCAGATGCTCCACTGAGAAGCTCCTGCCATAGACTGCATGGTGGAGTCAACCCAAGAGCAGCCCACTGAGGCTGGGGGTGCCTCTGCAGAAGTTTTTGGGGGGGAATTTAGGAGAGGGTGGAGGTCTGAGGCATTGAGATGGATCTAAGGCAGCTCCTATCTCTTGGCGCCTTGGGTGCTTGGTGAGGTTCTCCTGCCGTGAGCAAGCAAGTTATGTGGGACAGGCTTTTCAGCTCCCAAGTCACGGTGCCTGGTTGATTGGTGTCCCAGCTCGAGCCAATGTGCAGCACAGTGTGGGGTGACACCGCCAATGATGTATCGTTTGACCTGACACATCTCCTGGAAGGATGCTTTGACGGAGCTGTTTTCTCCTCTCTCTGTGTCCACAGAGGACCAGCGTTTGGCTTTCAGCAGAGCTATAGAGACGATCCGGAAAGTTTGGAGCAATATTAAGATGAACCCATGCAGCTCAGGTACGTGGTCATCCCCAGCATGTCACGTCCCTCCTTATTGATGGTTTCTTCTGGAGCTGTTCCAAAGCTGAGCTGCTTCCTGCAACAACCCTTCCTGGCAACATTGCTGAGCTCGTTCGCTTTCCACCTGCTCAAAGCAAATTCAAACCCTTCAAAAAATACCAAACCTGATAGAAAACCCTCCCGAGACCTCAGGGAAAGGGCGGATTTCCCCTGGGAGCCACACAGCGAATCAAAGACCCTTCTGCCCTTTTACAGGCATCACCGTCCTGCCGGACCTCTCGCCGAGTGACATCAATGCCAATACTGCGGTCCGTCACCTCCTCCCCACCCAGCCGTCCATCAGTCACCTGGTGACCATGTTCCTCATACAGCTGCAAAACAGCTGCGTTGACACAGCTGCGCGGGTCACCAGGGAGAGGCAGCGGTAGGTCTCAAGGCTTGTCTATCTCCTCCACACTCCCTAAAGGCTCCAAGAGAGGTTTTGAGGGCTGGCGTGGGGCTTGCAGGAGAGCTGTGGTGGCCAAACGATGCTGTTGCAAGGTCCTGGTGGCTTTGCGTTCAGCAAAGCGGGTCCTGGATGGCAGAGTAAGATGAGGCGAGAGGTCCCGTAACCACACGGAGCGACCTTTTCTCTCCCAGGTGCATCTCCGCAGAAGAGGTGAAGCCCTCCTCCGTGCTGGCCATAACCAAGAGTGATCTGGTGACCATGGCGCTCGCCAACTGGCAGTACGAGATAGATGAAGATGGCACCAAGACGGCCTACTTCGACTTCCAGATGCTGCAGCGGCAAGTGGTTCAGCGCTTCCTCAGTGGGAAACCCATCATCAAGGCTCAGGTGAGCTCAGCGCCGGCCAAGTTGGGTTGCCCCAGGTCAGCAGTGGGGTTGGGGTCTGTCTCCAGCCTCTTCTGCCTTCCAGGCCTCTTTGAGGCCTTTCTGAAGTCAGCAGACTCAACCAAAGCCATTGGCAGATGCCTGCTGTGCATCTCTCTCTGTTCCTTGGGTTTTGAAGGAGTGCCATGGCCAGAAACCACTGTTGTGGCCATGAAATGGTGGCCTGAAAGGTAACGTGAGGACCTACAGCCCTGTCTGTGTCCAGTTTTGGGCCCCTCACTGCAAGAAGAACATTGAGGTGCTGGAGGATGTCCAGAGAAGGACAACGAAGCTGGTGCAGGGTCTGGAGCACAAGTGTGCTGAAGAGTGGCGGAGGGACATGGTGGGGTTGAGCCTGGAGAAAAGGAGGCTCAGGGGAGACCTTCTGGCTCTCGACAACTCCCTGACAGGAGGTTGGAGCGAGGCGGGGGTCCGGCTCTTCTCCCCAAGAACAAGTGACAGGACAAGAGGAAATGGCCTCCAGTTGTTCCAGGGGAGGTTGAGGTTGGCCCTGAGGAACGATTTCTTCCCTGTTGGGGTTGTCGAGGTCTGGCCCAGGCTGCCCAAAGCAGTGGTGGAGTCCCCATCCCTGGAGGGGTTTCAGAGATGTGATGCTGAGGGTCAGGGGTTAGTGGTGACCTGGAAGTGGGAACAGTTGGACTTGATGAGCTTAAAGGTCTTTTCCAACCCAAACGCTTCGGTGATTCTGGGATTCTGTCTTTTGCGAAGGTGAAGCCAACCTGGTTTCTTTGAGAACGAGGGAGGAGTTAGTAGCTGTTCAAAGAACTTCAAGCGGCGTCTCCCAGGGTTATGTATGGTGCAAAGCGGGTCTCTGACCCGCCTTGGAGGAGCACATCTTTTGTCTCCATTCTGTGAAAATGAAGCCTGGAGCTGGTGGAAGAAGGGGCCTCGAGGACACTAGCAGCAGGCTGTCCTGCAGTAGCTGCTAAAGGTGGAGATCAGCCCATGCTGGCTCTTCCCTGGACCCTTTTGGTCCTTGGAATTAGCTCCCAAGAGGACTTTCTCCATCTCCTTGCTGGGGATGGAGGTGAGGCTGTGAGCTCCCTAGATCCTCCTTCATTGGAGGTGCCTTTCTCCAGCCATCAGGGACTTCTCCTGACCTCCACAACCCCACAGTGGCCACAGGAGGCCATTGACCTCCTCCTGCAGAAGCCTTGAGGACTTCCCATGGACCCATCTCTGCCCTGATGAGCTTCTCTGCTGGTCCCCGTTAAGTGACACCAGGCCTGTTCATAACCATCTGTTCCAAACCCTTTCCAGACGGCTCCATCCATTGCCCTCAACAACGTGAGGACCCTCCAGGCCACCAAGATTAAAGTCAGAGACCAACTGCCTCAGGTAGGAAACGAGTCGCTGGTCTTCTCCATCCAACCCTGAAGTCCCCCTTCATGTCCCATGACACACGATGGGCATGCGGAGACAGGGCAGATGTGCGGGAAAAGCCAAAGCTGGCTCAAGCAGGGGCTTGGAGACCTGGCAGGACCCAGTTCTCCTATGCCAGGGGGACGAGCAGGCTGGGAGGGCATCATGTTGTGGAGGTCCCAGCTCTCATCACATCACATCTTTGCCGTTCTCACTGCCAGGAGTCGCTCAGCATCAACCAGCAGAAGCGCATCATGGAAGAGGCCCGCTCGGTCAACGCTCTCTCCAAGTCCTTGGCCACCTTGAAGGTGGCTGCTGAGTTCCTGGCAGTGACGGGTGGTGACCCAGAGCGCCTGCTGCCCGAGTACATCCGGCAGGAGCTGAAGATGGACACCGATGCAAAGCAGTTCCAGGACGTGCCGGTGGGCAAGGGGCTCAGGGCGAGTGGGAAGTTGGGCCTGTGCCCCTCTGGGCAGGGCTTTGTATCTCCCATGGCTTCCACCACCTTCATGTGCTCCAAGGTCCCCATGTCTAGTGTCCACGTAGGAGTTGGGTTCTCCTGCTCAGAGTAAAGAGGTCCTGGGTGCCTGGGTGGGTCTGGAACCTTGGCTGGGTGGTGGCAGGTCTTCATGCTGGTCCACCAACACCCCGAGGACACCTTGGCCATTGCAGACAGCCCAGGGGATGCCAGTGATGTGGGAGCCAAGGGTTTGTAGAGGGGCCCACCTGGATGCTTGAACTGGGCAGCTGAGGCGCAGCCATTGGGGGACGTTGGTGGCCTAATGTGTCTCTTCTCCAGGACATGCTGGAGCTGAGCACAGATGGGACCTTTCCAAGGAGCTGAACACCTGTGCCACACTGTCCCCCTTCTGCAGGTGGTGCCCAACACCCAGCTGAAGCACATCCTGTCCCTGTGGCAGGTCCTGGCGGCTCGCAGGTCCATGCTCCTGGTACAGATGAACCAGGTGAGGGAGATGAGGTTGGGGGAGGAGATGGGGTTTTCCCCCACAGGAGGAGAAAGGAAATACATTGCTGCAGCTAGGTGGCCTTTTTTATGTCCCTGTCTCATCTATTCCCTGGGTACAATCAAGGTGTCTGGCCCATCCTGAAGATAATCCACTCCCCTGAGTACTTTCAAGACTGGCTCATGACTGAGAAGCTCTCTGGGGGCCCTGATACGAGGTTCAAGGCCACAAGAGGGTTGTGGTTCTCCTTCCTCCATCAGATGTCACCTCCAGACCCGTCTGGGTGGGGTGTGCTGGTGTCTCCCTGTGGCTGAAGCTGGTGGTCTTTGCAGGATCCCTTCTGCCTGGTCCCCAAGGAGTTCCAAGGGCAGCTGAAGGTGAGGGAGGAGAAGGATCTGGCCTCCGTGTTGTCTAACACCAACCTTGACCTCTTCCTCATTGAGCTGCATGAGATGATCACGGTGGCACTGTCCAGATTTCAGCCTGAATATGGGTAAGTGCAGCAGGACAGCCAGAGCGGTGGCAGAATTTGCAGCTTCCTTGGAGGGTCTGGTTGGGTCTCAGGGTCTCTGAAGGTCTCTGGTCCAAGTCCTGCTCCAGACAGGTTACTCAAGGCCTCACCTGGTTGTGTGTTGGTGGATCTCCGTCTTTGGAGATGCTTGTCTTGGGACCTGTCCCAAGGTGGCATCACCCCGATGAGAAGAGGTCAGTTGCCTTGTTGGCTCCTGCTGCCACTGGAGGTGCCCCAGGGCAGCCTCCAGCATGTGACGTTGGCAATCACTGACCGAAAGCGTTGGCCACCCGCCATTGAGAGCCACCACTGACCAGCAACCTTGGCCAAGACAGTGCTTATTGTTGACAGCCACGGCTGGCCATGGCTGGCTGCTGGGGGTGGTGGGACATCCATCCCACCTCTGCCCACTAACCCCACCTGCTCTGCCTCATGTACAGGCTGAAGGATGCCTTTAGGTGCTTTCTGGAAGACAACCAATTCACCAACACCTTTGTGGACACCCTCACGGATGCCCTGGACCCAGATATTCCCGTCAGGAACATACTCTCCGTCTGGAGGACGGCTGCGAAGACCAGCCAGATCAATGTCCCTGCCTACGGCCAGGAGAGGTCGGCCCAAGGCAGCCATTAGCCCCCTTCTCGCAATGACCCCACTGGTGGCTTGTCCCCATGGGCACAGAGGAAACATCTGCCCCTAATCCCAGCTCTGGGGCAACACATGAGCAGCTTGAACCTCCGATCCCCTGAGATTCTGCTCCCCCAGTGCCTGAACCCTGGTGAGAACCTCTCACCTGGATCCACTGCTGTTCTCTTGGAGACCCCAAGCGTCCCTGTCCTTCCAACCCTGTACAGCCACAGCAAGAACTTGGATAGCATCCCCATAGACATGTCCCCAACACCATTACCTCTCTTCTCAGTTGGCCAACTCAACAGCCCCCAAGGGGGGATCTGAGGAGCTAGGGCCCCTCTACCATCCCAGTGTTGGCCAAGGGGGGCTTCTGTGTGTTCCCATGCCCATTGTCAGTGGCCTCTGTCCTGCCTTGTTCCTCATCTCCCTTCCTGCATCGTTAAACGCTCAAGGATCCATCCTGGTTTCATGTCATTCCTGACATGGTGGTGGAGGAGACCTGGCTGGTGTCATGGGTGTGACCAGACCTTCTTGGGGGCTACCGTGGGGCTGAAGGGGCCTCCAGAGAGATGGCGGAGTTGGAACTGGAGGCCTGAGCAATCCCACACTGGCCTCCATGGGTGGCCAGGGACAGGAAAGACCACAGCCACCCTGCCCAGAGCTGCCTCCAGTGCTCCCAGTATACCCCAGTGCCCTCAAGGGTTTCACCTGTGTGGTGAGCTCCTTCTCTCCATCTTTCTGCAGAAGAAGGTCCATGCCCAAACCTCTGTCCTCCCCACACCCTCCCTGCAGGTATTTATAGACATTGATGAGACCTCCCCAGTGTCTTCTCCAGGCTGGCCATCCCAGCTCTCTCAGCCTTTCCCAGGAGAGATGCCCCAATCTCTTCATCATCTTGGTGGCACTTACCTAAGTCCAATTTAAAGGTCTCTGTAGAAGGCTGACCCGGTTTTTGGTGAAGCCCCACTTGCCCTAGTTGGTCTGGTGAATCCCGTCAGATCCCAACAGACATCAAAGGTTGATTCAGCTTCTCAGAGGTAGACCCATGATCATGGAAGCCAAGACACTGAGTATGGCACTAGCCGTGCAGCCAGATGCTCCGGTTACTTCATCATCTTCCCTGGACTCTCTCCAGAGTATCTCCCTTGTACTGGGAGGCCCAGCACTGGACCCAGCCATCCAGGTGTGGCCTCACCGACACAGGGGAAGGACCACATCCCTCTACCATGAGCTGCCTTTGCAGCAAAGGCTTATGGTTTATGGTCAACTTGGTGTCCACCAGGACCTTTACTACCAAGCTGCTTTCCAGGTGGAATTTCCACAAATCAAGCACACCATCTAGGGAGAAAGTTGCCACTTATATATACAAAAGTTACACATAAAATCTAGCTCCCTCATACATCTGTAGCAGAGTATTTCATTATGTAGCATCATCCTTCTTGGCTTCAGATCAGAAATTACTGCACTTGTGCGAGTTGCTCTGGTGGTCTTTGGAGGATATTTTGGGGAGCATCCACCCCCCTGTTTATATGGTATAAGGTATTGATTCACCTTAGGACACAACTGTGTACTTGTTCCCCAGCAAGGTCCACTGTCCATTAGACAAGACTAATAAGCATCATTGATCGAACAATAACTAGAGAAACTTTTAATTACATTGCCTGTAATTTTAACATTATTTTTCTTTTACCAAATGATGGTATACATACTCACACTGAACAGAGGAATATAGGAAGGACAGTTCACAACATGAGCGGTGGCTGGACATAGTCGCCTTCGGCAACTTGGCATCAGCCAGGGTGAATTGAGCCCAAAGTGGACATGATGAAGGTTAGTGGCTGAAGGAAAAGTGTTAGCCTCCCGTTTCTAGGGGCATTGGAGAGGCTCCAAAGGGAAGATGAAAAGCAGCCATGAGATTCCAGGCTAGCCCCTTTCGTGGGGGAGCAATCGCTGGACATAATGACCCTTGGTTCTTCTGTTACCTTGTAATTACTAGTCTGACCATTAAAGATACAAAAACCTTGGTGGTCTGCAAAGGAATGAAAAGAATCTAAACTAGAAATCCTCAGTCTGGGCAAGTGGATAGGAGGATACAAAGCAGAAGAGAGAAGACTTTCTATGCTGTTTGAAGACCAGTTGAAACCAGCATAAATCACAACAAACTCTGATAACTCCCTTTTCTGTGCCAATTAGCCACCATACATGGAAGAATTCCCACAAAAATCTTTAAATGCTATTTCTTCTGTGACCAGTAGGATATGACGTATTCCACAAAATAAATCTTCTTAAGCTGAAGCTGCATGCATAATAGGTATGCAAATTTATTAATCCGGTTTTAGAAATAGAATAAATCTGTATGATTATTTTGGGGAAAATAATATGTCTCTAATCGAGTGATAAAAGCTTTTGTTGGGGCAGCATATGGCATGCATGATTTGAGGAAAAAGATCCCCATGCACCCAGCACTGAAAATAAACAAAATAATTCTTCTTAATGCTACATTGATATTAAGGACTTTTTCTTCCCATTTTCGGTAACGTGACTACGCTCACTTGGCTTCGGCCCAAATGAATGAAGCCCAGAGTGGACTTGATGAAGGTTAGTGGCTAAAATAAAGATGGTAGTCCCAGATTTGTTGAGGTAGGTGAGAGGCTGCCAAAGGAAGATGAAAAGCAGCCTAGAGCTTCAGGACTGGCACCTTTTCTGGGGGAGCAATGGCTGGACATAGTCACCTTTGGTGACTTGGCTTCTGTGTGAGTGCTAAAACCTATAGTGTTTCCATTTCCATCAGAATGTACACACAGACCGGAAGGACAGAGTGCAATGACAACAAGTGCTTGTACAACACAGGGGTCACGTTGCCCCAGCAACATCCCTACCTTCCCAGGTGCCTTTGAATAACAGGTATGAGGCCCTGCAAGTGGAGCCAATGAATAATGAGACTGATGACTCCCCAAGTGTGGAAGTATTGCTGGGGCTAAGTCAACCCAAGCCCAGGATAAAAGCTACTTTCATAAAGAAAAAGAGGTGGGTCATTGTCATAGGTGACTCCCTTATGAAGGGAACTGAATGCCCCATGTGCAGACCCACTTCACTGGGTAGTCTGCTGCCTCCCTGGGGCCCGGGTTAAAGATGTAGCAAGGAAGCTTCTCACCCCGGTACAGCCCTCAGACTATTGTCCATTACTGAACTTTCAGGTAGGCAATGGTGAACTCAAGAAGCTAGTCAGCATGGGTCCTCTATGACCAACTTAATCTCCTTCTATGACAAGGTGACTGTCACGAAGGCACCCACAGAACAGACAGCAGCACCCGTCCGAAAACCAGGGATTTGGTGCAGTCAAATGTGCCCGGCACTGCGACTGACCAAATCAATTCCAGGTTTGGACGTCAGTTGGGAATTATCCCCGCACAACAGATCCCTGAGCACTACAGAACACACTCTGAGGAAGATGAACCACAGTGTGGACCCCTCACTGATACAAAGGGATGATCTCCCTCTTAGAGACACCAAGAGGGTCACTCACCAATGCCGGGTGAGGGTTACTCAATCCTGGGAGATACACTCGGACAGCGTTCCAATCCAAGGGAAGTCCCGAGAATTCTCCTGGACCGGCATCCTGATCCGAGGGGAGAGTCCCCAACTGCACTGTCTGCTGCTCTGAGGAGAACCAGCACCAAACGGTTCTCCGGCAGGGCATTTATACCCTGGTCAAGTGTGAGCTGGGGTCATTTTCAGTCCACACAGCCAGGAGGCAGCTCCCGGAGCCCAGACTGTGAGGTACCAGATAGCCCTGGCGGGGGGAGCACCTGATGTCCATGGGTGCTGCTGCAGGGCCCTGGCTGTTGTGCAAGCTCTGTGCAGGCAGGCAGGGGGTCTGCACTGCTGCAGTGACCTGCTTAGTGGATGAGGGAAGAGCTGTGGATGTGTCTACATGGTCAGGCCTTTGACACTGTTTCTCACAGCGTTCTCCTGCAGAAACTGGCTGCCTATGGCTTGGACGACTGTCCTCTCCACTGGATCAAAAACTGGCTGGATGGCTGGGCCCGGAGAGTGGTGGTGAATGGAGCTAACCCTGTTGGTGGCTGGTGGCCACCAGTGGTGTCCCCAGGGCTCAGTATTGGGGCCTGTTCTCTTCAACATCTTTATCAATGATCTGGACGAGGGGATTGAGTGCACCCTCAGTCCATTCACAGATGACACCAAGTTGTGTGGGTGTGTCAATCTGCTTGAAAGTCGGCAGGCTCTACAGAAGGATCTGGGCAGGCTGGATTGATGGGCCAAGACCAACAGTGTGAAGTTCAATAAGACCAAGTGCCGGGTCCTGCACTTGGGCTACAACAAGCCCCTGTAACATTTCTATTGACCACAGTGTTCCAGGAACCCACTGACACCCACTATCACCCACCGACTCTTGATCAGCTTTGTGAAACTTCTTAGCTTTTAATTATAGAGGTGCTACTGAAACGATGCTGGTTTGGGTATTTCTATCCCAAAAGTGGATTTCCGTGGTAGCTGTAGCTTCATAGAATGTGTTTTGGAAGAACCACAATGAAGAATAGAACTCCTGGTTCTGAAGTAAGGGTTCAGGGCTGGGTGTTCCTGGCTGTACAGTCTACCTTCCCCCCGCTTTTCCCCCTTTCTGTTTAAGCCATGGCTACATCTTTGGCAGCGTTTCTGCTTAAAGAGGCATTTCTTCCCACGGTGCTGGCACTGCACAGTGCACTTCTTTGGGAAGCTGATCCAGCTGAAAAATACTTTAAATTGTGGTTGTGGCTGGGTTTTTCAGCTGAATTGAACCCCAACGTGGTTCTCAGTGCTCGGGGTGTGCTTGTGCCAGTGTGGAGAGCAATCAAGTGGCTCAAAGGCACACAAGGAACTTTGGAGGAGGGTTGGTCTTTTTACAGGACTTCATTTCCAGTCAGTGCAGGACCCTGCTCTCTAAGCGCTGCACTACAACAAAGGGTGACATCAGCTGATAAAAAGGACTTTAAACCTTTGCTGTTCAAGATACAGACTTTGAACACGTGCTCTCTGAAGGCCAGCAGTAGAATGTATCTAATGCCGATATTGTAAGAGGATCTCAAATACTAAAATACTGGCCAAAGAAAAGAGTTGAAGTTTTGGTGTAGTGCACTAGTACTTCCCTAATTCAATCCCTAAATTCTGTTGCAAACAGGGGGTGTCTGAAAACATAGAAACTTAAATTTTAATTTTGCAGTGTTTCGGCAAACTTAAGGAAAGTGGAAATACAGAGAAACGCTTGTGAGGCTCCCACTGAGCAAAGGGCACTTAGTCGAACAATAATCCCCATCCAGCTTCTTGGATTGAGTTAACTGAAGAACCCCCACACCAGCTGTGTTTGCAGCTCTCTGGCGGGTTTTTATCCTGCCCCTCTCTGACAAAGAAATTCTCCCAAAACAGTATTCAGAACAGCCAGGAAATAGTGCTAATGCTGACCTAGAGAGGTGCCCAGATTGTACTGGTGAGACCTTTCCTATCTGCTACCGTATCATATTGCATCATATCATACCATATTGTATCTTATCATACCATATCGCATCATATCATATTGTATCATATCATATCGTATCATACCGTACCGTATCGTATCGTATGATGTCATATCATCAATCATATCATATCTGCTGCCAGATCAGCTGACTCGTTGTCAC
Source organism: Bucorvus abyssinicus (assembly GCA_009769605.1). NCBI lineage: Eukaryota > Metazoa > Chordata > Aves > Bucerotiformes > Bucorvidae > Bucorvus > Bucorvus abyssinicus. The sequence goes on from WNMG01000077.1 coordinate 384,248, forward strand.
GGAGGCACCCACAAACCAGACAGCAGCACCCATCCAAAAAACAGGGATTTAGTGCAATCAAATTTTGCCTGGCACTTCGACTGTACAGGTTCGATGTCAGTTGGGAATTATCACCGCACAACAGATCCCTGAGCACTACAGAACACACTCTGAGGAAGATGAACCAAAGTGTGGACACCTCACTGATACAAAGGGATGATCTCCCTCTTAGAGATACCAAGAGGGACACTCACCAATGCTGGGTGAGGGTCACTCCATCCCACGGAGATATGGTCAGATGGCATCCTGATCTGAGGGGAGTCCCGGGAAGTCTCCTGGACTGGCGTCCCCACTCAAGGGGAGAGTCCCCACCTGCACTGCCTGCTGCTCTGAGGAGAACCAGCTCCAAATGGTTCTGCGGCAGGGCTCCATTTATCCCCTGGTTCGTGTGAGCTGGGGTCATTTTCAGTCCACACAGCCAGGAGACAGCTCATGGAGTGTGGACTCTGAGGCACCAGATAGCCCTGGCGGGGGGGTGGCACCTGATGTCTATTGGATGCTTCTGCAGGGCCCTGGCTGTTGTGCAATGTTGTGTGTCTGATGAAAGCATAAATGATGAGATTTCAAATGATCCTTTTAATGGATAATGGACTTATTAATCAAGAAAAGGAGTCTGATTTATATCCTCCTTTGACTCCAGTTAAGGTTATTGCAACTACCGCCCCTATGGCAAAAGATATTCTTAACAAGCTCGTAAAAAATTATCAAGTGTAGGAAGTGCATCCACTCTTGTATATCCTACTGCTCCTCCAGCACATAGTGAAAAACCTGTAGATGCTCCACTCATAGATTTACACAATACTTCAGAAAAAACACTTAAGACAAAACAACAGACACTTCCACATTCACCTCTGACTGTAATGGAACAATGTAAGGCAGAGGTGCTTAAGCAAGGAGACACGACAATGATATCGGCATTTCCAGTTATTTATAGACCAAATCATCCTCCTGAGCATGAAGCTGTTTCCTATGAAATGATAAAGGAGGTGCGAAAGGCAGTGCGTGTTATGGTTTACACAATCATTTCACAATGAATCTGATTGAGGCTATAACTGACAGCTATGTCATGACACTGTCTGATTGGAAAATACTGTTAAAGATGATTTTAACACTGGCATAATATACTGTTTGGGAAGCTGAGTATGATGATTTAGTGAACATAAAAGTTTTGGATAATATCAAAGCAGGGATTGTTATTGGAGCAGGTGAATTGTTAGGTCGGGGACAATATTTGCATGCACAGGCTCAAGCTGGTTTAAATCGTGAGGTGTTTTAACAAGCGGTGCAATTAACTTTAAAAGCATTACGCTGTGTGCCTGATGCAGTTAATCATGAAGCCTCATTTGCAGGTATACAGCAAGGAGCTCAAAACCTTACATTACATTCCTTGATCGTCTGCAAACAGCTGTTTCTCACCAAGTTGAAAATGAAGCTGCTGCACAGGCGTTCCTAATGCAATTAGCCTTTGAAAATGCTAATGCTGATTGTCAAAAAGCCATGCTACCTATTCACAATACTGCAAAAAACATTACAGACCTTATAAAAGCTTGTCAAAATATTGGATCTGAGGAGCATAAAGCCACTGTACTTGCCGCAGCTTTAACGCAGCAATTAACTGTAGCCAGAGCTGCAGTTAAATGTTTTGCATGCAATGAAGAGGGGCATAAGCAAAAAGATTGCCCTACATGAAAAGATAACTGTAATCGAAAACGGCCAAAGGGTTTATGTCCGAAATGCAGGAAAGGATATCACTGGGGTAATCAATGCCGTTACAGGTTTGACAAAGAAGGTCGCCTCATGCAGGGGAACGGGAGGAGGGGCGTGAGGCTTGGTGCCCCGCAATCCAACAGGGTCTGTTATATTCAAGCACCTCAGACCACCAATGTGCAGCAGCTTCCAAACGCTGTCACCAACCTCGCAGCCAGCACTGCCAGCAGCGCCAGGTTGGACTTGGCCACAACCACCGATACAACCTTAAATACTACAGCAGTGGTAAATGTAGAGACAGGGGTTTATGGACCATTACCTAAAGGTTTCTGCAGCGTTATTATTGGATGGTCACCAGTTACCCGTTCAGGTCTATTTGTCCTACCCGGAGTTGTCGATTCTGATTATTTAGGGGAAATTAAACTCATGATATGGACTCCTCATCCTCCTTGCACCATCCCAAAGGGAGAACGCATTGCACAATTAATTCTAATACCGTATGCTATATCCACTGCACTTGCACAGACACGAGGTAAGGTAAGTTTCGGTAGCACGAGTCAGCCACAGATTTGGTGGATACGTAAAATTGCACCTCAACAACCATTGCTTACTGTAAAAATTAAAACCAAATCATTTACAGGCATATTGGACACTGGCACAGATGTTTCTGTTATTAATCTGCAAGAATGGCCCCGTGATTGGCCGTTATCGCCTGTTTCAGCTGCAGTCACTGGCGTAGGTAGCACACAAATACCACTGCAGAGTGTAAATACACTCGTAGTGGAAGATCCTGAAGGGCGAACAGCTGCTTTCAAACCTCTAGTTTTAGCTATTCCATGCACATTATGGGGAAGGGATTTATTATCTCAGTAGAAAATTCACTTAACGACAGCCTCTGTTTCAAATTTATGTTAGAGGTCACTGATTGACAAAAACCCCTACTCAAACTAACTTGGTTAACACAAGTGCCTGTTTGGGTGGATCAGTGGCCGCTGAAAGGGGAAAAATTGCAGCGAGCTGAAGAATTGGTAGCAGAACAATTAGCTTTAGGACACATAGTTCCCTCTACCAGTCCCTGGAACACACCTATTTTTGTAATGCCAAAGAAATCAGGAAAATGGAGATTACTGCAGGATTTAAGAAAAATCGAAGCCGTAATGCAGCCTATGGGTCCTTTACAACCTGGGGTCCCTAACCCCACATTAATTCCTGCTGATTGGTGTCTTTATGTCATTGATCTGAAGGATTGTGTTACTATTCCTTTACATCCAGATGGCAATTCACATTTTGCATTTTCATTGCCAGCAATAAATAATCAAGCCCCTATGAAACAGTCCCACTGGACTGTTTTACCTCAGGGCATGATGAATAGCCCTACGATGTGTCAAATTGTTGTTGCTGCAGCGTTAGATCCCAGCAGACAACAGTTTCCGGATGCGCTACTTTATCATTATATGGACGATATCCTCAGCTGAAACAGAGACATTTCTGTTATCAGTTATCACTCATCTGCGCAAGACGCTGCAAACGTTTGGACTGCAGGCTTCACCTGAAAAAATACGAACACGAGCCCCCTGGAAATCCTCAGGATGGCTGTTCTGGGAACAGACAGTTAAGCCACAGTGTATTGATATTGCCATGTCTATCAAAACATTGAATGATGTTCAAAAATTATTAGGAGCAATTAATTGGCTCCAACCACTGTTAGGTATCACTACTCAAGAGCTAACGGCCCTTTTTAATATTCTAAAAGGTGACAATGATTTAAATTCCCCAGGTTGGTTGACTGCAGAGGCTCACACAGCACTTGATCATGTTATGACAAAAATTTCTCCTGCTTTTGCAGATTGAGCATGTACAGATTTCCCTTTTCATCTGTTTGTTATAAATAATCCTTTCCAGCCACTCACTCTTCTTGGTCAATTTGAACATTCGCAACTGATTATTTTGGAATGGTGGTTTTTGTCACACACACCAAAGAAAACACTGACAACACCATTAGAATTATTATTGCAAATAATAATTGACAAAGTTTGATTGTGAGTACAACAGTTGATTGGGCATGATCCTGATGTAATACATTTACCGCTAACTGCTGGTATGTTTACTACTCTGCAGTGTGAATCTCTGCAATTTCAAATTATTTTAGCAGATTTTCTTGGTCAGATTGATTTAACTTTGTCATAAATTATTGACATCTCTCCAAGCCACTCCGTTAAAGGCTATTGGAATTATTTCCCTAACCCTAACCCTAACCCTAACCCTAACCCTAACCCTAACCCTAACCCTAACCCTAACCCTAACCCTAACCCTAACCCTAACTCATATGACAGGAATTCCACATTCTCCCACCAGACAGGCAATTATTGAGCGCGCACATCGAAATTTAAAATTTATGTTGCTCAAACAAAAAAGGAGGAATACGGTCTCTCCTCAGGAGCAATTAGATAATGCTGTTTATACTTCAAATTTTTTAATTTGTACTCATCAACAATTGAACACCACTGCTGTAGAATGGCATTTTGGCACTCCTCCACATTACTTACACCAGCCTCAGGTTTTATACCGTGACTTGCCGGGTCCTACGCCAACAGGCGTGGCCCTGTTGAACTAATTACATGGGGGAGAGGGTATGCTTGTATTCTTCTTCCTATAGGTCCTCGCTGGCTACCTGCAAAATATATTAAGCCCTACCATGACTTGGATGAACAATTGCCGGGATCCAGTACCCGAGATGCAACGCCTCAAGATTCAGAGGAAGCAGCACAGGAAACCCTATGATCGTCCACCGCAAGCTGTGACTTGGGGATGCTCAAACAACTGGATGACGCAGCAAGTAACATGATGCGATGTGTCATTGCGGAACCAAACACAATTAATACCTTTCTGGCCTCTATTGCATTGATATCGGCTAATTCCAAGGTACGGATTTTGTTTGGAATCTTGGCATTGTGCCCTGCCATAACTGCACAGATATATTGGGCACATGTCATAGACCCACCTCTCTTTCCACCCTTGACCTGGTGGGACGCCCAGCTTCCACTCTCGAATAATGACACTCGCTGGATGGGTGGTGTGTGGGTGCCATCTTCAGGCCCTTTATCGAAGAACAGTGACTGGGTCATCTTTTCCGACAATCACACCTTTCGAAGTGAGCTGTTGCCTCTGCATTACAACAGACGAAACTCTTAATCCGTCTTGCGTCCCTATGAGCCCTCAGAATCATTTAATTGCTGGGACAGCAGGACAGTGGCTAAATTTAACTGCCATAACTACTCCAGGAGTCACACGAACAGTCTCTCGAGAGAAGGTGATGAATGTTTCTATAACTACTTCAGTAATGACATACCCGCTATGTCAAATGAAACGCAGAAATCTGCTGGATAAATTAAATTGGCAGTCTTGTCATCTAAGACAGACTTTTGTTAGATCTTTGGGTGCAGGACAATTGTATGATTGGGGTCCTTTTGGTATGTTACAAGCGGACCATCATTCTCTGGCCTTTAATCAAAGCAGCAATAAACCATTAATTTGGCACCATGGAGTGTTGTCCAGCCCACTTTTGATGCTCGAAGTTAATGGCTCTTTCTCTCCTGTGTTTGATAGACTTTGGCCTTTAGGACTTCTTTTTTTACCTTGTAGTATTTCACATGTAAGCTATACCCAGGTTAATGGAGCATATCAAGCTAACCTGATAAATAATCAATCAGATTCTGTGATGATTTGCACTACACATCCTTATGTGTTTTTACTAACCAATAGTTCTCTCAGTATTGAATCATGTAATCGAACCTTTTGTATCACTGTTCGTTCTCCCATGTACACTAGTTGTATCTCACATGAAAATATCGTGCAAAATAATCTCACAGTGATTTTACCTATGAAAAGGCGTGCAGCACTATGGTTGCCAGTAAACTTAACATGCTCTTGGGAAGGCGAATCAGGTGTTCAGCATCTGTATCGTCATCTATTGCAACCAATCAAAAAGAGAACGAAGAGATTTATAGGATGGTTGATTGCATTTATTATTTCTGCTATTGTAGTTTTAGTAAGTGCATCTATAGCTACAGCAGCATTAGCTAAATCTGTGCAAACAGCTCACACTGTAGGTCACGTATTAGAAAATGTCACAAAGGAGTTGCAGACGCAAGATAACATTGATCAACAAATCATGGCATCGCTTGAAGCTTTAGAAGCTGCAGTTACGTGGTTAGGGGAAAAACAAGCGCCTTTGTATTCACGATTGCAACTGCACTGCGATTGGGAACACACTAGCCAAGGGTTATGTGTCACTCCTTTGGAGTGGAATGAAACACTGTACAATTGGAACACCATCAAGGCCGATATACAAGGAGCCTTTCCAACAAATTTACAAGGAAACGTTGATTCCTTGACTGCACAGCTAAAAAACCAACTCACATCCATCCAAACATTGACTCAGCAGTCCGTTATGGATGATCTGGACAACAGTGTGAAATGGTTAAACCTGAAAATGTGGTTTCCTGGTTTGAATCTTCAGTTATGCATATTTATTGGCATTGGTATTTTTGTTCTAATGCTTGGTCTTATAGTCTTTCAGTTTCTCTGGACTGGGATTCGAAGTCTACAATCCACCGAAGCCCGATTAATGGCTGCATTGATAACACGAAGCTATCGAAACAAAAAAGGGGGAGATGTAGCACCTAACCTGGAGGATGTGAGCTAGAGATCTGCAGCAGATGTGACAGCTGTGAGCTAGAGATCTGCAGCAGATGTGACAGCTGTGAGCTGGAGATCTGCAGCAGGCGTAACAGCTGGGAGCTGGAGATGTGCAGCAGGCATGACAGCTGTGAGCTGGAGATCTGCAGCAGGCGTGACAGTTGTGAGCTAGAGATCTGCAGCAGCTGTGACAGCTGTGAGCTGGAGATCTGCAGCAGATATGACAGCTGTGAGCTGGAGATCTGCAACAGATGTGACAGCTGTGAGCTGGAGATCTGCAGCAGGCGTGACAGCTGTGATCTAGAGATCTGCAGCAGATGTGACAGCTGTGAGCTGGAGATCTGCAGCAGACGTGACAGCTCTGAGCTAGAGATCTGCAGCAGACATTAAAGCTCACTGTGACAATATAGATAAGAAATAACAAAATCATAATCAAAGGAACTGGAACAGAACAAACGGAGTTCCAAAGCTGGAGTGCATGGGATGTGTGACAGTTGTGTCTTTAAGCTGGAACACTGGCTTATCCTGTGGATGAGTACTCAGGTGATTCTGTGATGTAAACCCTGAAAACAGGGTCATTGTTCCTGGACGTGAGAATGCTGAAGTACATGAACCTCCTGTTTGGCTGCATGTTCCAGGCTCCTTATCTGTAGCTATAAAAGACGCTCGCAGAGAATAAAGTTGGTTTAGCTGCCTCAAGCTGAGTTGTCTTTCTTTTCAGCCCGTCACAACCAGCAGTACAAGCAGACTGAATTCTGGCTGTATTTGTATTGAATGGGATTGTTTTTCCATGGGCCAGGGCAAATAGAACTTGGGGAAGGGGCTGAGCTTTGTGTTTGTAACTGGGGGGGCTGTGGTGAGCAGCAGAGCCTTCCCGTGCCTCACGTGAAGTCTTGGCAGCCTGCTCTGGGAAATCTTTCTGGATGTGTTACAGCTGCTCTGGGGTGAGATATGTTCTGGTTCAGTGAGAAGGTAATTAAAATGTCAGCCAGCACCCCTGTATGTGACATTCTCAGCTTTGGGGGGTGTAATTTGTTGAAAGTAGCTTATACCATCTTGCTGTGAAGATGATGGTCACTTGGCAGAGATGAACCACTGGGCTTTGATAGTTTTCCCTGTAAATACTGAGTAGTTCCTGTCGCTCTGGGACCAGCAGAACAGCTTGTTTGGAGATGGTGTATTTCCTGTGTGCTTTGGTAAGGAAACGCAAATTCAGCCAGCAGTAATGTCTGGGAACAGCAATTCCCTTCTCCTTCGTATTTGCAAGGTATTTGCGGTCCATCAGCATGGAGCAGACACCAGAGAGAGTCTGAAGAGAAGTGACCGACCCCTCTTCAGGGATTTCTCATGGAGGTTTCTGGACAGTTTAAAGGCCTTGTCTGAAAACGTACCCAGTATAAGAATGTATTTTTTTATATCTTTGTCTTCTGCACCTGACCTACTCAGGACAGAAATAGACAACTTGAGAGGCTTAAGGTGGCCTGTGGATGGGCTCTGGGTCTGTCGGGAGCATCGTTACATGTTTTGTACATTAAGGTGTATAAAGTCCAGCAAGTTTGATCAGTTTTCCATGTGGGGAGAAATTTAATGACAAAAGGAAAGCAGAGTGCTGGTCAAAGGAGACAGTAAACTCCACTGTGAATCTCAGATGCCGTAAGAGATGCAGAGATTATAAAATAGTGGAAGGTTTGCTAAGGAAGCGTTTACAGTGAAAGCAGCTGCTGAAGGAAAACTGGCAGCTGGTGGAAGCCGAGGAAGAGTCCTAGATCCCCATGTGACACTTAGCGCTGGCTCACAAAGGTCCCCTGGAAACTGCAGCGCACACAGGACATTAAAATATGTATGCTGGAGTTTACCAGCTGTAGGTGCCCTCCTGCCATGCTGAAATCTGCATATTTCTGGAAGATTTACCCCAAAGAGTAGATCTGAGCATAATAGCAAGGGTGAGCTGTTCCGCTGCCAGTGGTCTGTAGCCGTTTGTGTCCTCTGAGACAGCTGAACAGCGACCTGCAGGCCCAGGGGATCGTGTCTGCTGCTCTCAGCTCAGAACTTAGTCCACTGAGTAACAGCTTTTGTAGTAATTAATGAGGCCCTCGGGGTCCTGTGAATTAGTAAGAATAGCGCTTCACGAGCACATCCTCCCCCTCTTTACTCCCGCTCTGCTCTGATGGAAGCAAGTGTGGGGACTTTAAGGAGCAACAGGACTTGTTGCTCTCAGAGTTTTAACATGAATGGACATGAACGGACATGAACGGACATGAATGGACATGAACAGTGGCTGAAGAGACAAGAATGAGGAAGTAAAATGAAGAATAACATATACACGAGGAAAAGCTAACTAGCCAATTGCTTTGTTAGAATAGGCGCGTGAACCTTGCAAGCAAACCAATTAAATGTAACCTTGAAGCGTGTGAACAGCCTTGTAGACTATAAAACCACTGATAGGAGCTGAAATAGAGAGTCTGCGTTATCACTTTCATAAAGTGCGTGCAGTCCGTCATTATCATCCTCCGACAAATGGTGACCCCGACGTGATATTTCCAACGCCGAGGAAGGACGACCCTCAGGGGAAGACTGCGACCGACACGAAGCGGCGCAGGGAGAGACTGCGACCGACACGAAGCGGCGCAGGGAGAAGCTGCGGGGAGACTGCGACCGACACGAAGCGGCGCAGGGGATCAGCGACCGACACGAAGCGGTGCTGGGGATCAGCGACCGACACGAAGCAGCACTGGGGATATCCGCAGGGACCTTAAATAAGGTGAGCACCTGAGGCGCAGTATGGGGCAGGCTTCATCAACTCCAGAAGAAGCGGCGATAGCCAAACTCCTGCTGCATATCCTCTCTAAGAGAGGGATTAAATACGAGGAACATGCCGTTCAGCACCTGTTACAGTGGCTCCGGATACAAGGCTTGCCAGCAGAAACATCAAAGGCATTCGACCCTGCCATGTGGGATGAAGCCGGCAAACTGTTGTGGGAGGCAGTCTCGCGCAGAGATGAAAACGCGGAAGGGCTGGTAATCACCTGGAGACTAATGTCTGAGGCAATTAAGAGCGTGAGGGCAGAGAGGAAAGCTGCAGCGGAGGCAGAGGCTATGCTGGGGGCCCACGCCCCTGCAGTCCCGTCCGCTCCACCACCAGACCTGGGTGGAGTATGTGTAACAGGGCGGGAACAATGCCCGCTGCCTGAGGCGGCGATGCAAACTGACCAGGGGATGACAAAGGTGGCTCAAATGATGACAGAGGAAGGTGACCGGCTGCCTCTGCCATCTCCCCCTTCGCCAAGGCGATCAGAACCGGTGCCTTCGCCCTGGCCGCCGCTTCTGACAGACTCAGAGAACACCAACGGCCCCGGCGAAATTGGGCTTAAGGGCCAAGTAGATCCGTGACATCAGTGGTCAAAGATTCAGAAAGAGGCTTTGAAAGATGGGGAGGTGTTAAATGCTTACCCCGTAATAGTGGTGAATAATCGGCAAGAGTACCAGGCCTTTCATTGGGAGTTGGTGAAAGAAATTCATAAATCTGTAATGACCTATGGTCTGCATGCGCCGTATACCACCGCTCTGTTAGACAACATCTATGGGGGCAACTTATTAACTCCCTATGATTGTGAGCAGCTGGCTGCCCTGATCCTAACACCGATGCAAAGACTCCTTTGGAAGGACAAGTGGGGCACTCTGGTTCACAAAGAAGCCATGCGAAACATAGACAGGCTGGATGATGACCCTCTCAAAACCATAGGACCTGATCAGTTGTTAGGTAAAGGAGTATCCACGGATCCCTCACCCTGCCGTCCCGAGGTCCCCCTGACTCGACCCTTCCAGCCTGTGAGCCTTCGGCTCTGCCTGAATACCCTGATTTATCTTCGGTATGCGGAAAAAAAAAAAAAAAAAAAATCCTTTAGATCCTTGACTTGGACTTCTTAAAGGACCTCACCAGTAACCTATGAAGCAGATTGGCGACCGAGGTGGAAGCCCATGAACTTTGGTATCGTAAAAGAACTCCGACGCACGGTCAAAGACTATGGGGTCAAATCCCCGCATGCGATGAACTTACTTAAAACGATGTTTGAAACGTACGTATTGTAGCTCAGTTATTGTTGACGAGTACTCAATATATGATTTGGAGTAAGATGTGCAGAGGTGGGAACAGTTGGTGATCTGTCATTGACAGAAAATCGAGACATAATTGCGTTGGTAAGCAAGAAGCCGTGGGCCTCTGCAGTGAGCGGCTGCAGAAGACACGGGAGAAGAAAAACTACAAGTTAGAAACCACTGCTAAGGACTGTAAATACTTGTAACAGGCAAATGCTGGGAAAAAAGGGAATACGGCTGAACTGATAAGATAATGGGAAGTTACTGCTTTAGTGGAAAATTACTGCTTCAGGGTCAGAGGATATATAAGGCTTGCTGCATCGCTAAATAAGGGTCTTCGATCACCCCTCAGAGTCCATGAGGTTAATACATCACATCCAGAGGTGCAGCGGTGCAACAAGCGCTTGAGAAGTTGAAGCAGGACAGCCGACACTCGTGCACCCACCCTCGCCCCCGCTCCGGCTTCCGCACACCACACAACCTGCCAGGCACCCAGCCTGATCCTGGCACTGCCTCTGCCCTGAGCCCACCGGGGGATCTTGACGGCCCACCCTCCCCCCCACTCTTGGTGTTGAAGATCGGAGCCTCCCCCGCTGCAGCTGCCCCCCTCCTTGGCCGGTGGGCAGTGTACTTCTGTGCGCTCGGTACGCCGTTTGTCCAGTGCAGCGCACCGAGCGGCCTTGATCTCTTAAAGTGAAAATCAAAGTGATGTTTTCTTCCCGCTTGCAGGATAGCAGTAACGGTATGATGGTGTTTTGGGTCAGTGGTTCTGACTTGCTGCGCTCCCACTGTGGCCCACATGATTTAGTGGTGACCTCGGTCTGCGCAGCAGACAGTATCAGTGAGTTGTGTCCGAAATGCAGGAAAGCACGTTATCTCTCTGCTGAAAATGGGAAAAAACAGCTACATGCTGAACACATAATTCCTGCTATGAGTCCGTGAAATTCTCCTGTCTTCGTTATAAAGAAAAAGAGTGGAAAGTGGTGTTTGTTGCATGATTTACGGCGAATCGATGCCATCCTCGAAGACATGGGGGCCCTGCAGCCAGGGCTGCCCTCCCCATTTTTGGTTCCAAAAAATTGGCATTTGACAGTTATTGATTTGAAAGATTGTTTGTTTTTACTATTGGACTGTCCTCCCTCAAGGCATGAAAAACATCAACATCGATTCATCAACAAATCCAGTGTTACAGGACTTAATAAAACCAACTGACTGTTAGTACCAGCTGTCCCAGGGAGAGAAGTCCCAGGGATGGCCATGCAGTGCTGGGGATTGGCAACTAGAACTCACTGTGTTTGTTCCCTCTTTCATAACCATTCGTGTCAATCTTTGCAATCTGATTTCATCCATTTTAATAGACTAGACCTGGGGGTTTATACATCTGGTGCTTCCTCTGTATTTTGGCAAGAAACGTGAGCCATGGGCAGACCCCTCCAGCGTGGTCTCCTGTGGGGTGTGGGTGCATTTGGCACATTCATCTGTCAGCGGAGATGGAGGGGTGAACCAGTGTGGCCCTCCCCCAACATCACAGCATGCTCCTCTGAAGTCACACCATGGCCCTCCCAGCGTCATCTCCCTCCATCAGGTAGCGTCATTCTTTGCTGCTAACAAAGATGCTACTAGGTTTTTTACTGCTGTGCATGGTGCTTTCAGCCTCTAGAAAACGTTTTCTCTCCTTCCAGAGTTCTTGTCAGTGAATTGAGCCTCGGGAGGGCATTTGGTAACATTCACTAGGCTTCCTCCAAGCAATGCGGCAATGCTGGAAATGACAGTTGTCATGCGTGTCCTTCAGGGTAGCAAATGCTCTCCTGCACTGCCAGCACTTTGGTTACCTAAAGGTCTCACCCTCGCTGCTCAGCAGAGGTGATACGCGGAGCTCTAGCCAATCCATGTCCCACTCAGGCTGAGTATGAACATTTTTCATTAGTCTCTATGAGATTCCATCCATCTGTTGGTATTATTCATGATCCTTAATGCCGGCACTTGAGACCAGTTTCTGCCTGGTCCAGTCTCCGATGATCTGTATGTCGTGTTCAGATTCCCCAAACAGCAAGTCTCTGCTGTCTGAAGATCAAGTGGATTCTCTCAGCCTTTAATCTCACAAGTGGATTTCCTGGGCTTTGTTTCTCCACAGCAAGGTTAAGATTTTCTTCTCTCCTTTTCCTTTTTTTCCTCCTTCCCTTGCTCAGCAGACCCTGTGGCCAGCAGTGGCCATGCTGCTCAGGCCGGGTCTACCAGGACGTGCTGTCCCACTTGTTGTGGGCTCATTGTCAACCTGCGTTTTCTATGCACCACAGAGACACCCAGCAATTTGCTCTTCCTTTTAGCACAAAACCGTCCCGTGAAAAAACAAAAAAGGCATCTACAGGCTTCACTTCCTGGTGGGTTCCCCCCTGTGATGATTGCACTGGGGACCTGACCACCCAGTCTGCGGGCTGGGTCTGGATCTGCAGCCTCTGCTAGAGGCTGGTATTCAAAGACGATTTTGATTTCCCTTTTCACTGAAGCTGCCTGCCTTTGTCCACCACTGTGAGCTGACCTTCGAGGAGATGTTTCTCGGTTAATTGGGTCTCTGATCACTTTGGACGATTGAGAGGCCTGTGTGTGTACTGGAGTTTTCCTCTTGTTAGATATTTTCTCTCTGGTTTCTTCTCTCCCTGTTACGTGGCAAGCGATGCATTTATTTTCTGTATTAGTTCCTTCATAGTTTTTCTCTTCAGTAATTAACTTGATTTCACACTGCCCTGTTGTCCATTGCCGATCTATTCAAATTGTGAGTCTCTTGTTCTTAAATATGTGTTTATGTGCTACAGGTAAAGCAGTGGCAGCTCTTTCAGTTCTTGTAATATTTGGCCTTCAATAATCATTTTCTCAATCATTCTTTACAGTTCCTCTCCGCAGACTTTCCTTTAAAAGCAGCTCTGTCTTTCATTGTTTTCTCTAGACACTGACTCTTGCAGGTGTTGAATTCTCACTCCTGTTTATCCCCTGGAGAATTTGGCAGGTTCACCTGGTGCTTCAGCTCCCTGAGACAGCAGAGTACGAGCAGTGAGTGTGCTGGGACCCTTCTGCCTGCTCTGGGTTTAGTTCTCTGTGCACGGGTCCCCTGAAGACCTGCCCCTGGCTGGGTTCAGATGTTAGAAGCAGGGGGAAGATGCTCCTGGTTTTCACTTGTTTGTCCTCTGGTTATTTGTTAGTAAATAATCTGGAATGTTTCCACAGCAAAGTGCTATGTTTCCCTGTGGAAAACATAGAAATGTGTTTCAGGTAAGTGATGTTTTGATTTTTATACAGAGAGCAACATTCACTTACCTGGTGTTGTAGGTCAGAGGCTCTGAGACAGTAAAACGTGGGATTGGGGATCGGTGGCAGTGTTCGTTTTATCTGGGGAGGGTGATGGCATGAAGTTGTTGATAGCCTGGGACTGGGACTCGGGGTCCTGGGGTCCGTCCCTGCTGTGCTCCTGGCCAGTGGATGCTGTCAGAAGGATCGCAGAGGGAAACCGTCTGAGGTTTAGTGCTGGGAAGTTCAGTCCAGGAGCAGATCTCCCTGTTAGCTTGTCCTGCCGGCTGGAAATGTGGTAAACTGCAGAGCGTGCAGCTTCCCACCCGCAGCATGGGACTTCGGTAACCTTGTGTCACATCCGTTCACGGGCAGTTGATGAGGGAGAATCTTTGAACTCCACCCTAGTCTGCGCCTGGACTTTGTGGAGCAGGGGAATTTGATTCCAACCCTTGCTGTGCCACGAAGTCCCAGCCCTGGGATACAGCCTGGCCCCAGCCAGGGAGACCTGGGTCGCTGTGGGTTTGTTACGGTGTTCTTTTGCTGTGGCCGAACTGGTGCTTTTGTCATGGTTTACGGGGTGCAGTGCACCAAGGAGGGAAAATCAGTTAATTCACACAGCAGTTTTGCTGAAAGATTGGTCTATAGATAAATTCCAGAGATAAGTGAAATAAAACATCAGTGAAAGATGAAGGTAAGGAGAGGGGCAAGATGGAAACAAGCAGATGTAAGCAGTGAGACTGGATTTGTTCCATGGCTGATGTTGGTAGTAGAAGTCCTTTTTTCACCAGTAACCTCTTTGGTGAGCAGCCCTTAGAGAGGAAAATCAGAGTAACTCCAGGGAAAGAAGCTCTCAGACCTGTCTGCCACCACGCCCAGAAATGAGTCAGGTCTGGGCACCTTGGAGAGGCGCTGGTGGATGCGGGGCTGCGGTGCTCAGCAGTGGTTGGAGAGGATGGGTCCATGCAGGGACTGGACTACATGCTGACCAGGAGCTTCAGGAGCAGGCAAGGGTAAGTAGAAAATGGATTTATATCCAGCATGGAGTGTTCAGAGGTGGAGAGATGGTTTAATAGTGTGTGATCTTTTTCTTTTCTTCCAGGGATATTGCCTTCTCCTGGCATTTCTGACTGCCCTGAAGGTGGGGCCTTTTTTTTTCTACCAGTTTTGCTGATGCCTGTGTGAGTGACTGGCCTCACTTCTCTTACTAGGACCAACAGCAAGATGATCTAGCAGGGGGTTAGGGTGAGTATCTTGTGTATGTGATGCTGAATCTGATGATTTCTCACAAGCTCAATGGTACTTTTCCGTCTTTTGGTATTTTAGGTGCCACGAGTGATGATGGCTGTGGCATCTGACAACAGAATCAGAGCAGGTGAGCGGAAGGCCACATTCCCTTGGGGTAGGTGGGTGTTGCAGAAGAGGTCTGTGACTGACACAGTGTTTACTGCTGGCATTGTTTGGGTTTTTTTGCAGATGATGAAGAGGAGGCTGGTGACTGCAGGAACATCTCAGTTAGCCAATGTGGTTGCTGTTGAGGATGGATTAAGATTCCTAGTCATCTGACAGCTAAGTTAAGGGATTGTTGTTTGGGAGGGAGCTGTAGGGGTAAGGGACAAGGCTGGGAGTTGCAGGTAGGGGTTTTGAAGTCAGCGTAAGGGAGTGGGCTGTCCAGGAGCAGGCCCTTTGGGGCAGGCAAAGGGAGTGAGTTACTACTCAGCCCAAGATTAGCACAGGCAGGGCAGTTCCAGCCTGACTGTGAGTTGTGTCATTTGTGAAATCTGTCTTATGTGTCTCAGATCTTCCTCAGGTCTTGATGTTCTCATTGCTCTTTGTGCTCAAGGCACAATATGCACCTCAAGCACCATCCCTCAGGTCTCGAATGCCCGTACTCATCGACATCATGCCAATCAGGTGCTTTATTGCATAAGAATCTTGAAGCATGAATAGGTCTTGCTTCACAGAAGTTTTTGGTCAGTTTTCTTTTGCAGCGTTCCTCTAGGCTGTGTCAGCATCTCTGATCTCGATTGGTTGCTCTTACTGGGACTCTTTTTTTTTTTTTTTTTTCCCCCTGCGTCCCTAGGTTCTTAGGCCTTTAAGGCAGTCCTCTTGCATGTGCCATGTCCCAGTTGTGGCCATATCTTATAGTCTTGGGCCACAGCTTCAACTTTTCTCAGGCTGCTGTACGTTCTTCCTCCCACCCCCACGGTGTTCTCGCCTGATCGCATCTCAGGTGCAGGGGTCAGTCTTCTTAGAGCTTTCTTATGTTTCTGGGTCATGTCGTTTGTCTTGTTTGTGTACAGTGTTGGTCTGAGTGAGTTTGTCTGGGCTGGAGCTGTCCTGCCTGGGGCCATAGCGGTGATCATCAGCAGAATAACCGTAAGATTCTATGGCTGACACGCTGATCAGTCTCGGCTTTGCAGGCAAAGGGCGAACAGTCCATGTCAGAGCAAGCAGCACTGTCTGCAGCTAAGGACAGTTATTTCTGTAGCGTTCTGCAGAGACACCAGTGGTGAGAAGCTTTGTTTAATGTCCATCTGCAGCTGAACTCTCAATGGTTCTCCTGAGTGGAAACGAGAGCTCTGGGTTTGTGCAGCTGTCAGTCAGCACCTGGGTGACTCGTTTGATGTTGTTTTTGCAGATGTCGTGGGACGACCCATTTGCCAAAGGGAGATGGAGGAGGTGAGCGGAGCACTGAGAGAAGGTGGGTCCATGCGTGGTGTCAGAGGGGAGACGTGACTGGTGGCTGCATGACTACATTATGGGGTTTCTTTTCCTGTTTTGAAGGTGTGCAGCCATGAGGGCAGCAGGCAATCAGCACCGGAGAGTCCTCAGGTGAAGTGAGCGATACTGGCTGGGCTGCAGCAGCAGTTATTGTTCAGGTGTCATCTTGTTGGTGAAGTTATAACTGTCCCTTGTTGTTTGTGTTTGACAGGTGGGACCTGAGCCCCGATGTAGCAGCCCACAATGTTGGAGGCTGGATGGGCGATGGACCGAAGTAAAGGAGGGGGAGAGGGGCATACCCACAGGCAGGCTGGGGGTTCGGGCAGTGTCTCAGCATGTGCCTCTTGCTTTGTTTTTCAGGTGCCTCACACAGGCTGGAGGAACGGAGCCACACTCCAATGAGGAGTTCGAGAAGGTGACGGGGTTGTGGGTTGGGCTGGTGTCCGAGAGCAAAGTGTGACATGACCACCAGGTTAAGCATTTCCCTGTGGGTTTCCAGGTGCTGTATGGGACCACCCTTGGAACTGGAGGAACCTTAGGGGTGAGCTGGGGTGGTAGCAAGGAGGATCATGGGGCTGGTGTTTTCTCACCAGCACAATGTTAATTTTGAATCTCTTGGTATCTCAGGTCCCACCAGTGATGATGGCTGCAGCATCCAACTGTGGAATGAGCACGTGAGAAGCATGCTGGTGTACTTCTGAAGAGGGGCGTGTTGTGAAAGAGGGTACTGTTGGCTGACATGATGCTTACAGCTGGCTTTTGGCATTTTATTTGAATTGCAGATAACCAAGAGGAACTATGGAACTGCAGGACCCTCCTAGTTGGGAGATGTGTTTCCTGTGTGGAGGATGGATCCAGATTCTGGCCGTCTGAAGTTAAGTTGAAGGATGGGGTCTGGGGGAGGGTGGGCTCTGGGAGCAGGGGAGAAGTTTGGGCAGTCCAGGAAGGGATTTTGAAGTCAGCGTACGGGGGAGGGCTGTAGACAAACAGACCCTTTGTCGGGGAGGCAAGGGGAACAGGTTGCTTCTCAGCACCAGAGTGGTGTGGGCAGGGCAGCTCCAACCTGAGGGTGTGTTGCTGTGTTGTCTGTGCAGTCTGTTTCCTGTGTGTTGGAGCTTCCTCTGATCTCAATGTCCTCGCTTCTTCTTGTGTGCCATGGGCATGGCACATGCCTCGGTTGCCACCCCTCATATCTTGCATGCCCGTACTCATCAGCATCCTGCCAGTTAGGTGCTGCTTCTTTTGCCTAACAATCTGGAAGCATGGCTAGGTCTTGTGTCTCAGAAGTTTTGGGTCGGTCCTGTTTTCACCATAGTTCTTCCGCCATCCTCTTTGACGAACTGGGACTTCTTCCCCACGTCTGTGTGTGGGGTGGTTTTTTTAGGTCTTGATGCCATGCTTCTTGCTCATCCATCATCACAGTCTCGATAGTAACTTCTCATGAGGGGCCATTGTCTTTGAGTCTTTTCTGGGGCTGCCACAGAGCCTCTTTGTATCAATGTTCTCACCCTGTAGGTCGTCTTCCTGACAGCATCTCTGGTCTGGGCACCATTCCTCTTGTGGAGAGTTTTCTCTTGAGTTGTGTTCTCTATAGTGTTGTGTGTAGTCTTGGTCTCTGTGTGTGTGTGTGTGTGTGTGTGTGTGTTGGCTTGGAGCTGCTGTGGTCGGGGGTGTGGAGTCGGGGAGGTGGAATAGCAAGAGGAGTCCATGGTTAACATGTTGACGTGCCTTGACTCTTCAGGCAATGGTTATACCGTCATCTTGGATGGAGCAGTCATCCTTGGCCTCAGAGGACAGTCATTTTAGTTGTGTTTTATGGAGCTGATGGGAGTCACGTGGGAGGGTCTGTTCAGTGGGAGTGCAGCAGGCAGAATCTCAAAAGTGCCAGGGCTCAGATGTGTGGGGATGGACATTTGGTGTCAGGTTCTGAACGACAGGTTCTAGTTGGAGTCCCCGTGGTACTCTGTAACTGAATCAACACCTCTGGGTTTGTGAAGCTGTTGATCAGCATCTAGGTGACTTGTCTAATGACTCTGTTCCAGATGCAGAGGGATGAGATTTCCACTACAGAGCGATGGAGAAGCATAGCACAGTGCCTTAAGAAGGTGGGTCCATGTGTGCTGTTAGAAGGCAGATGTGGCTGGTGTCCGTGTGAATATGTTATGGTCTGGTTCTCTCTCTTTTGAAGGTGTGCAGAGAGGAGGGCAGCAGGATATTGGCACCGGAGGGAACTCAGGTGAGGTGAGCAAGGCCAAGGGGGCTGCAGCAGCAGTTATTGTTCAGGTGTCATCATGTTGGTGAATTTACAAGCATTCCTTGTTGTTTTGGTTTCACAGGTGGTACTTGCACCTCATAGTGGCAGCCCACAATGACAGAGGTCAGACAGGTGAGTGGCCAAGGTCAAGGAAGGGGAGAGGGGAATCCCCGCAGGCAGACTGTGCTTTCAGGCTCTGTTTCAGCGTGTGTGTGTGGATTTTTTTTTTTTTTTTGCAGGTGCCTCGTTCATGCTTGGAGGGATGAAGCTACACACTGAGGAGGAGTCAGAAGGTGAAACAATTGTGGGCCGGGCTGATGTCTCAGTTTGACATGGCCACTGGGTTAAGCATTTCTCTGTGGTTTTGCAGGTGCTGTGCCGGGCCACTCTTGGAACTGGAGGAGCCTTAGAGGTGAGCTGGGGTCATAGCAAGGATGATCATGGGGCTTTCTTGCCAGCAGAATGCTAATTTTATGTCTCCTGGTGTCTTTAGGCACCACCAGTGATGAGGGCCGCAGCATCTGACTGTGGAACGAGCAGGTGAGAAGGGTGCTGGTGTGCTTCTGAGGAGGGGGGTGTTGCAGATGTGCTCTTGGCTGACATGATGCTTACAGCTGGGTGGGTTTTTTTGAATTGCAGATGACCAAGAGGAACCCGGTGACTGCAGGACCACCCCAGTTAGGCAATGTGTGTCTTTTGTGGAGGACGGATCCAGTTTCTAGCTGTCTGAAGTTAAGTTGAACGATACAGGCTGAGGAGCGGTGGGCTCTGGAAGCAGGGCAGAAGTTTGGTCATGAGAGGGAGGGATTTTGAAGTCAGCATAGAGAGGAGGGCTGTTGAGGAACAGTCCCCTTGGGGTGGGCCAAGGGAGCGGGCGACTTCTTGGCACAAGACCAGTGCGGGCAGGGCAGCTCCAGCCTGAGGGTGTGTTACTGTGTTGTCTGTGTCATGTGTCTCCTGTCTGTTGGAGCTTCCTCAGGTATATTCTTTATATTCTCATGCCTTTTTGCGTTCCTGGGGCACAGCATGTGCCTTGGTCTCCATCCCCTGGGTCTCGAATGCCCACACTCATTGGCATAGTGCCAACTGGGTGCTGCTTTTCTTGCATAACAAACCTGAAGCACGGCTAGGTCTTGCGTCTCAAGTTTCGGGTTGATTCTGTTTTGTGCTGTTGTTCCAGGCTGGTTCAGCAGCTCTGTTCTCTAGCCGTCCTCTTTCACGGACTGGGACTTCTTCCCTGCATCCATGTGTTTTTAGGTCTTGATGCCAGGCTCCTTGCGCATCCATCATCGCAGTCTGGATGGTGACTTGTTGTGAGGGACCATTGTCTTTGGCTTTTTTCTGGGGCTGCCACAGAGCCTCCTTGCCTCTCTATTGTAGCCCTGTAGATCTTCCTTGATAGCATTTCTGGTCTGGGAGTCCTTTATCTTGCAGAGAGTTTTCCCTCCTCTTTCGAGTTGTGTGTTGTGTCATGTTGTCTGTAGCATTGGTCTCTGTGTGTGTGTGTTGGCTTGGAGCTGCTCTGGTCGGGGGTGTGGAATCAGGGGAAGGTGGAATAGCAAGAAGAATTCATGGTTATTATGTAGATATGTGTGACCCTAAGCTCTGTGTGAGTCTAGAATGTCACCGTATGGCTCTGTGTTGGCTGTCTGTTTGCCATTGCACAGCCAGTGCTGAGGGGTTGGGTGACTTTGATGTCAGTGGGAGTGGAGCAGGTCATATGTGGCTTGTGATGTAACATGCAGAAAGCCACTAACTCATCAGTGTTTTTTCCTAATGTTTTTGCAGGCACCTTGTGACAAGCCCCTTGACGTTCATACATTTGGAATAGGATGGAGCAGCGATATTGGTTTGAGGCACACAATGAGGAAGTTCCAGGGCTAGGTCTAGAACTGGGGTGATCTACTATTTTGCCAGAATGGGTGGTAGAACAGTTATCTTCAATGTGGGGTGGAATGAGCGGATGTGGAATGTGTGTTAGTTCTGAATGTAATGAAAAATAGAAAATTCCAGCTGGGGGGGAGGGTTTTTTTTTTTTTTTTTTTGCAACTGTGGTTTGCTTTTTCCCGGTCATAGCCACTCTGCAAGGCAACATTCGTTGCTGAAGTTTGGGCGAAGGCTCTGTTTGGGCCAGGGTTTTGTCAGGCAGGGGGATTTTTGAGGCCCTCAGGCATGCCAGTTCTGACAAGCACAGCAGAGGCCTGGTGTCGGTGCATTGTGGCAGGCAGGTGGTAGAATAGGTGATCTGAGAGGGAGGGGTGGTTTCTGAGGGAGGGGTGGTTTCTGTGGGAGGTGAATGCATGGTGTGTTTTGGATGTGAGTAGCCTTGGGTGATTGTGTGTTGATGTTTGTTCTTGCAGGTTGTCTGTGGAGTTGAGAATTTATTTCCTTTGTAGGAAAAGTAAAAGAATAAAAACTCCCAGCCTGTTTTTCCCCCTGCCCTGTCCCCAGCTGTTTTTTTTTTTCCCCAGCTCTGTCAGGTGATGTTCATCATCTATGTTTGGGAATGAGTCATGCTCAGGCTGGGGTTTTGTCAGGTAGGTTGATTTTTGGGCCCCCAGGGAATGGAGTGTCTGAGGAATGGCACAGAGACAGGATGACAATGTGGTGTGGCAGGGAGGCAGCAGGTTGGCTGAGTGAAGCACAAGGGATGCGTGGTGTGTGGTGTGTTTTGAGTGTGAGTTTGGATGAAGCTGTGTATAATGCTGTTTGTTTTTTCTGGTTGTAAGTAGAATTGAATTTTTCTTTTTCAAGTAAAAAGGTAAAACGAGAATAAAAAAAACCCCAGCTGGGGGATTTTTTTTTACCAGCTGGGTTTTTTTTCCCCTGGTCCCGGCTGCTCTACAAGGTGATGTTCATCACCTGTGTTTGGGTGCAGGTTGTGCTTGGGCTGGGGTTTTGTCAGGCAGGGTGATTTTTGATGCCTCTGGAAACAATGTTCCTGGGGAGCACTGCAGAGTAGTTGGTGATGAGGTGATGGTGTAGGTGAGTATGAGATGAATGAGCGCTGTCTTGGCTGTGTTTAACCTTGGATGGGTGTGCTTTTACTTCAGGTTGTATTTAATGTTGAGTTACATGTACTTTAAGAACTAGAATAAAAAAACCCAGCTGGGGGATTTTTTTTTCCTGTCAGTCTTTTCCTTCCCCCCCCCACTCCGGTCCTGACTGCTGTGAGGTGACGTTCATCACCTGTGTTTGGGTGTGGGTGGTGCTAGGGCCAGGGGTTTGTCAGGCAGGGTGATTTTTGAGACCCTTGGCAATGGAGTTCCTGAGGTGTGGTCCAGAGGCAGGGAGAAAACCTGTTTAGGAAGGGAGAGAGTATTTTGGATGAGCTGAGGACAAGGGATATATTGTGTGGTGGTGGCACATGTGGTGTTTTTGGAATGTGTTTAAATTTGGGTCATGGTGTGCTTCATGTTATTTTTTGTTGGTTGTTGTAAGTGGTTGGTTTTTTTTTTTTTTCAGTTAAACAAAATAAAAGTAGAATAAAAAACCACGGCTGGGGGATTTTTTTTTTTCCCCCAGCTGGGTTTTTTTCCCCCTGGTCCTGGCTGCTCTGCGAGGTGATGTTCATCCCCTATGTTTGGGTGCGGGTTGTGATTGGGCTGGGGTTTTGTCAAGCAGGGTGATTTCTGAGGCCCCTGGGAGCACTGTTCCTGGGGTGCATAGCAGAGACAGGGTCATACCCTGTTGTGGCTGGCAGGCTGTAGAATGGATGACGTGTGAGTGAGGGATGTTTTTTGTGTGAGGTGAATGTGTGAGAGGGGTGTGTGCGTGTGTGTGTTTATACACTTTGGGCCAGGTCACAGGGAAATGGTTGTGGGCATTTTGATGACACTGTGAGCGGTTAGGAGAGCTGGGTTGTGAAGCAGGTGCTTGGAGGTATAATTCTTACGAGTAGGCTTGTAAAAGGGTGTGTTCTGACATGATGAAAGCGATATAATGGAAATTCCAGGTTTGTGTATAGAGCCTGAGGTTGATTGTTTTGTTAAATAATTGGATCATTTAGAAACTGTCATTTAAAAGACTTTTGTGGTTGGGAAAGTGGAACAAATGAGAAGTAACTGCCTTTGAAGGATGGACTGCAAAATCAAGAGGAAATGGGGTAGGAAAAGATGGACTGTGCACACTCACAAGAGTTTGATCAGAGGACACAAGAGAAGCAAACCCAAAGGGATCCCAGAGAGATCGAAGGCCCTTGAAAAGGCCCCAGTTGTGCACGTGTAATGAATTTGTGCATATTATGCGCAGTTCTTGAAGAGTGTGAATATGTATAATTTTCTGGGTAATGCACTATCTATGTATGTGAATACATTGTATAAGTAATGCTTAATCTACCCTCGGCATGCACAATTTGGGGTGTGAAGTCCCTGTGTACCCAGCACCACAATAAAGAATGCTCGATTTCTAAAACTCAAAATTGAGTCTCTGTTTCATCAAGCACTGACTTTTATGGTATGAGTTAGGTTTTGTAGTTAGCGATCGGACAGTTTTTCTTTGGGTTAGGTATGAAAGCCAGCAGTGCACAGAGGGGTGCCGTGCCGGTTTGCTTTTTGTCCGGAGCGTGAGTTGTGAAGACAGTGTCAGTGTAAAGACGGAAAAGCTGTAAAGCGAGAGATAGAGCACTTAACTGGACCGAGCAACACTGGCAAGACCGTAGCTCTAAGGTGCACAACCGGAGGTCCTATGGAGTTGTTCCTCAGGGGAAGGCGAGGGTAAGCGTTTGAATGCAGTATGTGTAATGGAAGTATGTGCCTCTGTATTTAATAAAGAGTTTTCTTGTGGTGTGTCCTGTGTCTTTCTTTGCAGACCAGCATTCTCGTGGGTCTTCTGGTAGTGTGGGATTAAAGGAATATCTGTCAGGTAGCAGTAATGTGGATTTGGTATGGTTTAGCTGTAGTTTTAGTTCCAGCTTTGTGGTTTTTGTCTCACAGTCAGGCCTAGCTATAGTTTAGTCTCGCATAGCTCTGGTTTGAGGTTTTGTCAGCATCTGTCTCAGTTGAGGAAAGCGTTGGTCTGAGTCCCTGGCACTTTCAATCCTCGGTCGTTTTGGTCTCAGCATTGCATAGCTGCAGTTTTGCTTGTCCTTAGGTGTAGCATCAGCGTCAGTTATGATAGCCATAGTATCAGTGTAAGTTGGGCGTAGCTGTAGTCTGGGTTGTATTTGACTCTATGTTCAAGTCTGGTTT